>JAFIDM010000001.1:60046826-60069545 GCA_023159025.1 Thereuonema tuberculata | reverse complement strand
AATATAGTCAATCTCCTTTGAAGTTCTTAAAACCATAATCTTGATTTCAATTGATCTTGCAGTGAATAGTTGTGTATATAGTACTTGTGTATATGGTAATATAGTATAGTACTTGTGATTGTGATTACTATATATTATATGGTATTATTATAGTATTATACTATTATAGTGTTTGTGATTGTGATTACTATATATATATGTATTACTTGTTAAACTTTTTAAATATTAATCATAGATTTTTATTAATGTATAATTTCCAAAAATTTAACAACCTTGTATACTTAGTTAACTGTTTATGTCAACTTCCCTTATTCAAAAAAACAAAAAAACAAAAACAAAAAATTAATCCTAAGTTATGAATTAATATACTGTATAATCGGCAATTTTAGTCTCTTTACTTTTCTAAAAAATGCATATGTAACTAATAACTCAAATATATCAATATGAATGTACTCAACGGTAGCACCTGTTGATAGGAAGCTCTACAAATGCTTCCTAACAGGACTATGATAAAATGTAACGGAAATAAAATGAATGAATGAATGAATGAATTATTATTTTCTTAGAAAAATTATTACATTCAATTTTGCTATCCCTTCCAAAATATATATATATATTTTTTAATTTTTAAGCCTTTTCTTGGGTCTAATTATAATTTCTGTATCCCAGCTGCCTACAGTATAAAAAAATTTTCAGGTTGCAATTGGAAATAAATTACAATCATTATTTTGCAGGTGCTGTTAGCATACCCTGAGGTACAGCCTTAAGGAGAAGAGGAGAAAATGTACAGATAATGACCATTAGCCATACTGGCTTCGACCAAACCAATTCTTCTCCACAACAGGTTAGAAGGCATTGTGCCTCTAATTACGACAAAAATAATAACAATGCATAAAGACCGGAGTACCTTTTCCTGCTACTTTGAAGGAACTACACTGCCTTACAAAATTAAAGGCATGAGTAAAAAACATTCCAATTGGCGTTTGATCACTTCTAGGTTAGGTGAACACGTTCAGGGTTGGAACTTGTACAGTAATGCTAAAAGTACAATCGAGTTCCCGTTACTCAGTCCCAGCTAACAAAACTATTCACCATAGAATGGAGAAGTTCGTTCAAAGAAAAGCATATTTTAGTTACCGATTTTGAAAACAATAAAAATTACATTAAAAGAACAGTCTTATATAAGACTTGAGACTGTTGTTTTGATGTAATTTTTTATTACATAATAATGCTTCATTTTCATACATTTTACCTACATTGTTCATTTCAAATTTCAAGTTATCTTATTTTAATCTTAATCTATCATTTTAGTTGTATTTCCTTCCTTTCATCGACTTTGGCCAACTATGGACCACGGGCTAGCCCTACCTGACAACGTCAGGGTGTGGCTAGGAAATTCCAGAGGGGGACGAGATTAACATCCCGTACAGAAATAACCCTGAGATAGTAAATCCTAGGAGAGAAACGGACGAAATATAGAAGAAGAAAGATGAAACAGCCATGCTCTCGACCGGGATTTGAACCCGTGTACCGGCACACAGGCCGCATTGCAGACCGACGCCTGAGACCGCACGACCGCACCGGCACGGCTTATTTTATTTTAATTTTTTTTTAGTTTTCTTATTTTTTTTCTTCTGTTTACTTGGTAGTGGTTATAAATTTCGAATATTACAAAATATTCTGATTTAACCTTTATTTGGTTTACAACTAAACGAAATTTCCAGAAGTTCGAAATATAAATAAAAATATTCCTTCACTAAGAAAAATAGTTTTCGCAGATATTTCCCACTGAATGAAAAATTACATAAGTGTAATAACTCCGATCGTCCTATTGCAATTTAAAATGTTACTATGTTACTTTACCTTACGATATTTAAATTTGGAAAAAAAATCGTCTTAAAAGAAATGATCATTTAATGTATAAAATAAATGTTTTTTACAGGATTATAAATTTTCAAACCCTTTTTCGTTCTTTTAATGTAAAGCAAAAAAATCAGCGCAAATAAAATCCAGAAGAAATCATTTTAAAACTAAAGAACAGTTATTTATTCAAAGTCAATTTATTTTCATTAATAATAGATTCAAAAGGTGTGATTTCAAAGGTAATTTTTACGTAGGTATCATAATTACAATGTTACGCACTTCCTAATTATATGCTTGCATAAGACAAACTATTCAAGATGTATAATAATTTATTTCTGTAATAAATTACTTAGACGAGAGAGAGAGAGAAGAGTTTTAATTACATCCTGCCAGAAAGGATCAACCCCAATAAATGAGAGGCTGCTTTGATGATTAAGATATTCTGTAGAACTTGCATTTCATACATTTTTCTAGAAGTTTCCTCAAAATCGATCTTCATTTTGATTCTACTTGATTTTAATTATGTTTCTACTTGATTTTATTCTGCAAATGATTCAAATAGAACTTTTGTAAAGACACATCAAGGGTAATTAAGGAGTTGATGAATGTTTTTTAATTAAAGATAGCCAATCACCAATTGAAATTACGATGTAAATTATTCATTAGTGTAAATTACACTACTTTTTTTTATTTATTTGAAGGTATGCTGAGTGCTTGTGTAGTTCGTTATCGTCTTATAAAACAACCCATATTAGAAATATATATATAAATTTTGAAGGAAAAATAAAATGAAGTTTGACAATTAATTCAGTCAATTTGATATTTTGCAGAAGAGAGAAACTATGTAGAGATGCTGTATAGATATTTATAGAGCCATTCTAATGAAAGCTATATACTTAAAAATACTAAAATGCATGTAAATGTAGCATTCCTTATTTTTCTACGATCTCGGATCTTATTTTTTTTTTTTTTTTTTTTTTTTTTTTTTTTTACTTAATTTACGAAATGAGAAGTTGTTATACTTTGGAAAGCCAAAGATGCAGAAACACCTCGTTGATTAAGTTTTAAAACTAATATTAACTTACTGTAATAGTTAATCATCGTCTAAATTGCTTGTTTAAAAGAATGTATATCTTTTAGTCTTGCTAAATGGAGGGTCAAGCAGGAGCTAGATTTACATCCAGAGATCGTCCAAAACTATTAATATTCTATTGTTCATTTTAAATATTTAAGATATTTTTATTATCTTAAATTCTCTTTTTAAGATTACAGTTTTAATAAACGAAACTGATTTTCTATACGTTTATTGTAATAACATCTACTGAACTATTAATGTTAGAATCATAGAAAATGGCGTCGTTGATCGCTGAAATCATAATCATGTGATAGGTTCAGCAAAAGCAATTTTTTTTGCTGTTTCCACAAACGCCAATGAGCCATCATCTAAAGCTGGATGCGCACATGATAACGTGAGCGCTAAAGAGCGGACTCTGCGTTTGGCGGCGATCTACGTTTGGCGCGCATTCAGGTCCGTTGTGCCGCTCTCAAACCGGAAAAGGAAAGGAAACTTTCCCATAATTCATAAGTTTTCGCGGCAATGGATCTTCTCAGCAATGATGAGAGATTATTTCTAAACTCTTTATTTACATATAGTGGGTAGTAATCTGATTGGCGTGTCGCTTTGTCCGCTTGAAGTCCGTTGAATCCGCGTCAGTTAAACTTTGAGAACTACTATGTTTTGCGTCTGCGGACTCCTGCGGAATTTCACATCACAAACTGACGGTGAAGACGCGAAAGTCCATAGAAGTCCGCAGGTGTCCATTTGTTCGTTGCGTATGCGCGTTGGCCTTAACATTTGTTTACGTTTACTTCCATAGATAAAACGTAGAATCTAGTAAAACATAGATTTTTTAAAGATATAAAGATTTCGAAATATTAATCTAATGTGTCCATATTATTAATAATATTTGCTAACTAAGATAATCTTATTATTAATTTCGATGGCAAAGCCTGTCTTCGCTAAGGATCCTCTGTTTTTTATTCCATCCGGATTCTTATTAGACCGACTTTTTCCTTGCCTTCAGTACACGATTTCACGAAAGACAAGGAAGATGTGTGGAGTTATTGCTTCAGAATGTCCTCTGGTCCTATCGTTGTTCCACAGGAACTGATGTGTCGCTGGATAGCTTAAACTTCTTTGGATGTGACTTGTGACCGCATCATCATCAACGATGAATTACTTCCTTTTCTTATCAAGAATATAAGAAATCTTGATCACCGTTCCTTTCACTGATACATAAGTGAAATCTTGTATAAGTGAAATCTTGACTATCTTCTTTCATTATTGGCGCGCGTTCCATCAACTGCATGCGCGAGTCACTTGGCTAATTACTACCAAAGAAATGAATGTTATCGTCTTAATTCAAACAAAAATTTAAACAATACCATTTATTTATTCCAATAAAAAATAAGTATTCAATTATTTTCGTTCATTAATGTTGCCCGAAACAAAATGAATCGATCGTAGTCTGATTTTAATTAAATATCTTTAAAATGGAGAACGGAAAATTACCTAAAAAAAAAAAAAAAAAAAAAAAAACTCCACTAATTTTGAAATTTATATCTATTTCTATTTAATCGATCGTTTCTTTCTATTGTGGTGATTTTCGTTGGTGAATCTGGCTCGTAAAAGAAGTAGATTAGGCAAGCTGTGTTCTGTTTATTCAGGGAGAGCAAGGCCTCTTAAATACTCTATAAAGATTATTTACAATGATCGGTCATTGGCTGAGGGCTTTAACAGTTCATTGGGTGATTTAAAATAACATGTGATTCGTAACTGAAATTAATTGAAGATTTTAAATTACAGGGAATTATGGGAACACTCAGCCGTTGAAATTCAAGAGGAAAAAGATCGTTAACGGTTATAATTTGAAATTTACAATCGATTTGATTATAATTGATTAGAACAGTAAAATACACATAAATGTGAACAGGATAGAATAGAATAAGCAAAATAATTATAAGTATAGTTATAAAACTCATCACACTATCTAAATTTTGTTGTGTCTCTCCTTACACTTTCATATACTATATTTATTTTATATAATGTATTTCTCTTATATCTGGTTTACATTTTTTTTTAATTTTTAGAAATATGTTGATATCGCAAGGACTTAGTATTTTTCCGAAAAATGAAAGATTTTAAAATCAAAACCTCCAACGATAACTTAAAAATAAGATCAATTAAGGATATAGCCGTATTTGAACATTTAGTTTATATAAGACTGATAGGTTTTTTCAAGCGGATGTAGCAAATATCGAATAAGTCTACTTTAATCCAAAATGGATGTTTACTCTCCTATACAGTTTAATTTATCCAATTTCTTCATTGGTAGGCTCCTAGACAGGACGAAGAGAAAATAATATCATTCAATTTCATATGCAATACCTTGCGATTCTATCCTTACTATTCCACTTTAATGCTTGTTATAAGACTTATCGGAATCTTAACAGACACCTGTTGTGTACAGTAACAAAAGTATGGTCAAAGGCCTTTGCGACTCTTAAAGTCTCATGCCAGTTTATATTTATTATGTTTTTGTAAAGGATTACCTATTATCATAATGAAATCTTATATTTCCTTTTCGTCAATGATCTTATCTCACACGCATCTTCAGATGGGAAAAAAAAGGGCAATTTGTGGTCTGCCAGATCAAAAGACAAAAGCTTCAACTGAAGACGTTAGACATAAGACTTCGTGAGCCAACGCTACTCTGCAATCATTTTTATAAGGCGATTAGATTGCTGTAGAATGAGCTGATTGATTAACAACAGACATTCGCTGGCCAAAATACAATTAAATTTCACTTAGAAAAAAAAATTCTCATTATTATTAGTTTACTACGGAATATTAAAAAAAAAGTAATTACTTCATTCCTATGAATAAAATTAGCTGCTTATTTTCCTTGGTAAGAATATTGTAAGGTATTTTTAATGATAAACAGATAGATTTCATCTCTTAATAAAAATAAAGCTGTTGCTGAAAGCTTATAATATTTTATGGGAATCCCTGTACGGATAATGTTGTGCCAAATAATATTTATGTAATAGTAATACAATAATGAACTGACTTTAAAAAAAACAGCAATTGAAATCTGTGTGATATTATTGATTGCTGGAATAAACGAAAGACGACGGCACATTAAATTCATTATGATCACTGGAGTGATTGTTGGTCTAAAAAAGAAAACAATAAGGATGATAGCAACGAAGAGATAGATGGCAAGGAATATAATTTTTCGTTGTGGCGACAGGACGCGGATGTGCGCAAAAGGAAAATTCTGAGTCCTAAGAAGAATTCGACGAATTGACTTCGGATAAACGGTTTTATTCTATGAAAGTATATTCAATACATGAATATATTTAATTTGGAAAGTATAGTATCGAATAGGAAATAATTGTGATTCGATTTGATCTTCAATTTATCAAGATTTTAAGGTAAACTTTCCAGATGGACTAGTACTCATAATGTGTTTTAGTTTTCATCCTTAGAATGCCGTAAGATGCAAGAATCTTCAATAAAGGAGTCGAATACGGGAAAGCCGATGAATTATCGTTTTCCGCAGGATTAATGGACAGAAGAGATACACCACTAGACCAAAGCTCCAGATCATGGATCGCAATGGATCATTTTGGAACGCTACGTTAGTGACAGCGGATATAACCACTGAGGTCAAGCTTTAGTGCTATAGAAGAGTTAAAGTGGTTTTTTTTTGGATTATAACACAAAGGACCCACGTATTTGCAGAACAGTCAAAAACAGCCAGATTTATAGGAATTAACTCGACAAGTAAATATTGGACTCATACATAGTGAATTCTAAAGAGACTGTTATTTTACTTAAAGTGAAATATAAGATTAAACCAGTGCATCCAAGTAATGTAGCAGTAAAGGAACTTTTTGTGTTAATTACAATGTTGGAAGTTTACATGCCGTTAAGCCTACTGAACTGTTAATTAAAGAATACGTTAAAGAACTTTCATAAGTAACTTAATCAGTGACAAGATAAGTGATCGTATTTGTGAAAGAAGAAAACATGCTTTTATGAATTTTGATTAAATATTGTTGTTTAAGTTTAAAACAAGTCTTGAACTATTTTTTTGGGCCAGAAGTAAGACATACTATTACTATGTAGACTTATTAACCACGCTCTGCTATTATCTAAAGATATATAATTACTAATTATAACAATCCCATAAGTTAATGTCCTAAACTTTTGAATAATTGTTAATTTCTTAACAAATGAAGTAGACACAGCCATGGCTTACAAAGAACACTGATGCAGTTATCAACATTCTGTTTGTGCGTTACCCCTAAAGGCAGGAATTTTTATAACGAAAAGTAAACAGCGTCTCCAAAATGATACCAGTAATATAAATACAAGATAATTCTTGTAAATTATCTGTAGAAAAAAAAAATGAAATATAAATAAATATAAGCAACTAATAAAACAACGATTTGTTTATTTTCGCGCTTATGAGTCACTTCAAACATCGTGTATTTTCAAGGTAGGAAAATTGTATCAAACTTCTGAACTTATTAGAATGTCATACTTGACACGCCGTAATTTGATCGACATGAATTTCCTTTATAACAATCCTATGTATATGCTTAACAATGCATCGGAGAGCAAAAAAAAAATGGATTAGAACAAAAATATTGGAACGAAATGTCAGTCCCTTGACCATTTGTCTGTGCTCAAAACAACTCAAAAACTACATCTCACAGGAAGCTGAAATTTTTTAAATGTAAGTCTTAGTTGGTACAGAAAATCTCTATTGATTTCAATATCTATCCGACCAGAAGCTAAAGAAACAGGAACAAAAAAAAGCTGCTAAAGTATGATATCGTTAAAGTGCAGTCATCGCGATAATTCATTTTTTTTTCCTCAAAGCCGAAATTGTAATAGCAGATACATTAATATTAGCAAAATGTCATATTGCTATTGATTTTCACAGGAATTCAACTGATAGTGAAGTAAGTCATAGTAAAAATGTCGTTAACATATAAGGGAATAGAAAATATCTATAATAGCTTAAAATTTACTATCTTTTGATGCGATATGCAAAAACGTAACTTGTCAATTTAATTTCATTAAATTTTAATATTTTCTGTACAATTTTAAACTTACTTCTGTTTAAAATTGTGAAAAAACAATATTTAAAACGTAATAAATTTGTCAAGGAATTAATGAAAGGATTCATTTTAACAACTAAATTATAAGATATCTCTTATTTCGGAAATATCACACTTAAAACGTTATTGCAATCAGTAACTACTTGCTTAATTTTAAAATAAATCTAAAAAATTGATTAAACTGAAAATTATAATTAAAATAATTACAGAGGAAAAAATACGTGAAGACAGGTGAGAAGGCGATTCTTTCCTGAAAGAGGCTACCATAAGGAGTTTGCTGTCTTTACTTAAGAGCTGGGAGGGGTCCGGGTAGTTTATAGAGGGTCTGTAACAAGGCGGGGGAAGACGTGGCTACAGTTGGCATCTTTCCTTCCTTTTCAAGTTCATGAACCCCTTTTGGGTTCGTAAACCCCTTTTTCTTTTGCCAGCCCCGGAAGCAGCCATCACGTAAAGAATCACCAACAGCAATTTTATTCTAATTGACATCCTCACGTGGTCATTAAACTTACAAGGAAGAAACAGGGTCTCTAACAACAAAACTATCTCCACAACAATATGAAATGAAATTCTCTAGTTATTCGATTACAGTTGTAGTTCATCAACTCTTCTGCTAAGAAAATTGATTATTTCTAATTTCCTTCCTTTCCATTTCAATAATGATTTCATTTTACCAATTGAAATCATAATGGGTTTCTTTATCTTACTTTATCGTTTGCTATTATTATCGTTTACTATTGTTTATCCAAGTTTTATAGTGAATGCATTTAATTCAATATTTTCTTCCCAATCTCAAATGCACATATATATTTTTATTTTTAATTTATTTTTAACATTATTTACTTTTAATAGCCTGTCGAATTTTTAACCCAGTATTCCTATAAAATTAATTTACATCAAAATTACATAGATTAACTAAACAGTATTGGAAACCAATTTATTGTACAAATATATGTGTAATAAATAAAGCGAATATAAATACTGTGAAGCTAGAGGAAGTTTTACTTTTTTTTTATTGATGCCTTTTAACTTTTAGACCACTAAAATCACATTCTTTACAGAAAAGCCGAGACCGTATCATAATCAGGTGAATCTAAAAACAAAACCGCTGACTTAAACAATTTATAGGAAAGAAAATAAAATCAGACTGTACAAAGCTTTGTTTTCACAACTTGAACTATCATCGATGGGAATTTGGGACGGCAGTTTCATCTTTATCTCATCAGCCTGATTACCCTTGACGATGAGTAATTTGACAAACAATTTATCTTCAAAATTTTACCATTTACTGAAAATCAGTGAATATTTTTAAGTTGCTTAAATCCAATTAAATTTAATCCAGAAGCAGATGTATACTTATATATTATTTCTCAAAGGTGGTTTTGTGTCGGTACGCCATATCTCCCTTAATACTTCATCAAAATCAAAGATTGAGACATCATTTTGAAGATTATGTTCACCGCTGATGACGAAAAATAAAAAAAAATTATTGAAAATTAATGTTTTCATTAAAAAAACTGTATTTTAAACACCTTTTTATAAAAATGGAGAAGGGGCCATCTACTGACAATCTGTTTAACTAACATGCACGACAGCTTTGGATTTGTTTATTATTTCTCAAATGTGGTTTTTTGTTGCGAATTATTCGCACGGGTCAACTAGTAATTTTAAAATGGAGTTTTTTAGAAACCAAAAGAAATTCTTCGCTGCCGTCAGTGAGTTAATTGTAGTGATTCAAACTTTTTTTTTTTTTTTAACTATAAGAATTTTTGAAACCTTAAGGGCTAACTTTCTCCACAGCGATCCACACTGAGAAATTTGTAAACACCAATAAATAAATAAATATCACGTCAATAAATAATGCACTCGATGTCTCAAAAAAAATTCATTCAATTTTTCAAAACCTGATGTTACGGTGGACACAGATCTGGAATCTGGAAGTTAATTAGATAATTACAATTCAGCCCCCCCCCCCCTTGTGAAAAATCAAAAGTCCACGAAATAAAGTCTCATCCAAACTGGATAGCCATGATAGTAATTACGGAGATTAGTAATTTTTGGTGACAGCGAGTGTTCAAAAAAAAACCCACCCAATATCCGTGATCTCTTTTGCTTAGATCAATTTAATTATTATTTAGAGATACTTCGACATCAAAGTCGTGAATTGTTCTTGCACCTGTTCCAACTAGAAAAATATTTTTGACGTCACTTAATCTTAAAAAGCCTTTACATCAAATTTTAAGACGAAAGGAACGTCGACCGTCTGTATATGCAGCTACTTGATCTTCAACAAAAGTTCTTACCCTAGGAAATTGAAATTTTTTAGTAGCAGGTACAAGACTATGCGATATGAAACCATGCTAATTACTTTAATATCGAGACAGAATACATAAAATTATGCAAATGTATTTAAAATTCGAAAACTAAACTAAATACAATTTTAAAGAATACGGTTTTTTTGTTTTCCTGGAAGTCTTTCATCAGCTTCTTCATTGATTTTGTTAGAAGTTTAATTTAATATTAAGGAACCTTAGATAACAAAAGCTATCTTTGCATTATCATTAACGAATTGATCGAAAGTTTAGTAATTCTATGTAGAAGTTCTATAGTAAATTCACAATATCCAACAATATAGCTGTATTTCCATGGATGTCAGAATAACTATGCTAATAAATATGAACCTAAGACATGTATTTGCTGGATGTTTGTTTTACTTAATGACTTTCGCACATGAACTTAATTCCTTCTCAAAGGATTTAACGTTTTATTAACAAAACATGAATATAGAAAATAAAATTCGAGAAAAATGCAAATTTTCGCAGTCTTGCCATGAGAAATGAGAATTTGAGTAATGAATGAGTAATAACTATTCCATTATCTCACTGGTTTAATAATTTTTCTCCCAATTATACAGGGTTATTCTAAATGATGGACCCAATTTCATTGTCTTGTATTTAATGAAGTATAAATTGGACATGAAAAATTGATATACTAATAGAAAGAGGAAGTTTCAAAGTTTTGTTAATACAGGTTATATACTGTATGTTCATTGTGTCCTCCCTTTGCTGCACAGCAAACATCTAAGCGGTAGCCAAACTCGTAGCCAAACTCGAATAAGCATGTCTTGTGTTACTGAGTTCACCGCAGCAGTAGCACGGTTCCGTAGGTCGGCCAGAGTTTTTGGAAGAGGTGGAACAGCCTCTTTAACATAGCCCCACAAGAAAAGTCACCTGGCGGGGTTTAAAGGAGCGGGGTTTAAAGGAGTAACCAGCTTGACAAGGGAACTCCTACAGAGCTCCGAAAAGTTTTCCGATGTATGTATGTATGTATGTATGTATGTATGTACGGTTAATGTATGTTAATTGTATCTTAATTAACTGTGATTTAATTTAATCTTCGACAAATGAGAATTTGAGACGAATCCTAATACAGTAACGATCAAACCGGCTATCAGCCATATCAGGACAAATCTGGCTGTCGAGCTCAATAAGGACGAAACAACGGTTATAGATTCCCATTGTTGATAATGGCGCAATTATAAATTTTTTTTCTCTTTTTTTTTTTTATTCTACTTAAATAAATTTTTGGTTTAAAAATTGCCGAAATTCGTAAAAAGACTTTACGTTTTTTATAAATATTTGAAGATTTCAAATTGCGTTGACAGAGTTACTAATGGCTATATTAATCTGTGATAGATGAAATAAAATAAAATAACAATAATCACACAAGGTCTTTGTCAATTTGATTTTTATATCCGATAGCCGTAATTCTCAGAAAGGAGTTATTTACTTTATTTTATCACATTTTATTATTAATTAAAAACTGCTGAGGTTTTAAGCAAAAGAATTAAAACAGACTGATATAAAAACAGATTTCTACAGCCGAAGATTTTTAGCGACCAAAATCGGTAGCTATTGTATTTGTCCTGTCCGTCCGTCCATCTCCCCCTAACAACTCCCGAACGAAAGGTCGAATCGACAAACGGGCTTCCCCATCGTGTTCAGAGGCCCAAACAATGTAGGAAAAGAGTACTTTCAGGAGCCAACGCTCCCCCCCCCCCCCATGTTCGGGATAATTGGCATTGTCTTCATTTGATTCTCTCTATTAGCTTAAATGTTAGAAATGCAACCTGGGCATTCAGTTGTCAGCTATAGTTTGAAGCTTAAGTTTTCCGACTCATATACTGAAAGTTGTCGGTTCGAATCCGTAAATCGGCTTTTTTTATTGTTTTTAGCGGTCCCATGTTACAGTTAACATAGAGAACCGCTATTGCTTTTGTGTTGTCTGTCTGTCACGCTCTGTAGCGGCCAAACGGTTAGAGATATTAGAATGAAACCTTCACCATTGTGTTCAGCATCAAAAAGTAGGTAACTATGTACAAAAATTTCCTTTTGACATTGTCTAAAATCATTAATTATCTTGCTTTATTATTATTTTTAAATTTTTTAGATATTATGGGTCACCCTTACATTTAAGCTTTAGCACAAAATTATATTCACTTATTTTTCTTTCATAAGGTAAATTTCATTAATAATATTTTTCATGTTCTGTAGTTCTCCAAAATGTTAAATATTTAATTAAATTTATGGAAAATGTGTCCAAACTATTAATAGTTTAATCAATAAAAGACCAAAGATTTATGTTCTACAGCAGGGGAGCACAACTTTAAATCTGTGGGCCAATGTTTTTATAAAAGTTCTGATGGAGGGCGGCTGCGTAACTTAATTGTATCTTAATAGTTAATGATTTGATAATGTCATTTATAATAATAATTAATAATGAATGTAATTTACATAAACTTTCAATTTATCAAATTAGGCGCTAGTTGTGTTTCATACCAACATTTCAATAGTAAAGCCTGAGACAAGCCTGAGACAAATTGCAAATTATGGCATTTTTCAATGTGGCAGCGATGTAAAGGCTCAAATTTAATTTTAGCTTTCAGTCTGTAGAACATAAGAGTACTGTCATTGTAGAAGCAGCTGGAATAATTAAAAGAAGAGATAAAGTTGAACCTCTTACAACAAAGTTTGGAGCAGATGTAGGCAAGTGTTGAAGACATGAAAAGAAAACATTAAAACACTTCAAATATTTTTCTTTCTTGTTTTCGTAAATTAAACAAAAATGTTTTATTTTTTTAAATCCCAGTTTTATTTTATTTTTCCTTTAGAGGTAGAGAAGTAGAATAATTTCTGAGGCCTTGTCCACAATAAAACAAAATTGTTTTTTGTTTTTTCGTTAAAAATCTCTATTACCCAAATTTCTCAAAATCCGAGAAAACACGGTCTCAGGTAGTTTGGATAATGAGAACCATTATTAATTAACTTGGAAAGTTTCAATTACGACAAATGTAAATTGCTACAAATGCTATTTATGAATCTATACTAATTTATCTAAACTATTACAAGGACATGATTATAAAAACAATTTTAAAGCACAAATTCGCTTAAGATAGGTAGCCTAATTAGTTAGAATGTAAAAACTGACAAATAAACCCAACAGCGTTTTATTATTTTTTCCATAAGATCAAAATGAATAAATGAGATGCCTTGCGGAAAAACCACTCTCTACTTATTTAAGCTAGAATGATAAAAAAGACAAAATGTTCTTCGTTAACATATAATAAAGAAGCTTTTATTCATAAGAACATGGTAAACCACAGGGGATTACTGATTAGGCGCGATAATGTTATGCAACTGTTTAGGAAAAAGATGTAGATACAAAACAACAAGTTTATTTTTTTTTAAGTCAATTTTCAGTGATGTACTGTAAGCTCTTCAGGCTACCCAAGTAAGTCCCGAACTCATGTTATTTTTTTACCACATGTTTCAAGGCTACCTTGGCAACTAGTCTCAAAAGGTGGGTCGCCAGGTATGTTTTGCAATAATAAGTCAATCTGAAACAAATGTGGAGAACCCATCAAACACAGAAATACAGAAACATTCGACAAACGAAAAAACAAAACAATAGTAGGGAATTATTAAGGACTAGACGGGTACCGTCACTTCGCTCCGGAACCCTTGCATGTATAGCATTAAAAAAAAAAAAAAAAAAAAAACCTTTATTTATTTAGCAAATTAATATGGAGATCGGAGAATTCACGACTTTTTAACTCGTTGTGGCTTCTCCGCTTAAGTCAGGTGTATTGCGCATTGGCACTCACACGGGGGTTGCCGCAAAAACACTTCATTTTTGCATGTATCTTTCAAACGCATCTTGTTTGTTAATGACTGATATACCGTTCGATAGAACTTTCAAATACCAACATTTTCTCAATATAATGTTCTCTTCTTTTTACTTTTCGTTTAAATTGAGAAAAAGTCCTATTTTTGACCCTTTAAAAGGCGCCATCTTGGAAACCAAAAACTTTTTTCGAAAGATTTTTGTAGCATTTTGTTTGTCTTAAAAAGCTCTACATTTTATCCATTTGCATGACCAATCTATCTCTTATAGTTTGGTCACAAAATTGGAAAAACGTAAAGTCTTATGACAATGACAGACAGAATAACGCTTTTATATAATATACAGTAATTATTTTTCTGAAATAGATGTAATTTTAGTGTCTTCCTCTTTCCTTCCTAACAACATTTAAACAGAATGAATCATATTAAAGCTTGAAATTAACATTTTATTGATACCAGGTTAGTAAATCATCTATAAAAATTATCATTTAGAATTATTAGTAGAATTAAGACAATGCTAGTTCCGTGAATGAAATTTGGTAGCACAGAAAATACGGTCTATCGTTCATGTACTAGCTAATTGTTGTATCATAGCTAGATTTAGTGGGCTAATCAAATTCGAGTAATTTAACGGATTATTATTATTATTTTATTATTTTATTTAGAGAATAACTCGGAAGTTTCAAACAAATATCCATTAATAATGCAAATAAATTCATTGGCAAAGAGCACCTATTGCGACATTTATACACAAATAGATAATGATGTAGTTGTAGAGGCTTTTCATTTCGGCCACGGGCGTAAAGATGATGTTATTTCGATTACGAAGGAACGGAAGGAAGTTAAGTGATCAATCTTCAACCAAAAAAAAATCCTTCAAAATTTTAGGGGGATGATGGTGAGAATCCCCTAATCGACGTCTAACAAACAAAAAATTAAATTATACCTATATTTTGAAATTTTCAGGGAAGGTCCTTCAATCCTTCTCTACTCCCATTATTTTGGTGATGTGGACGTTGCCTGCAAATAACAGGGCTAGCCCAATACAGAAAGAATTCGAATAAAAATGTTAGAGGAGAGAGACTTGAAGCTTTAACAACAGGATTAAAGCAAAAAACCGGATTTCTGTCTCTTTTTTTTTTCTGCTTCTCTCTCGACTTCACGTACTGTTGGAACAAAGAATTTTCGAAAGAAATGGTTTCATAAAATAAAAGATCGGTTCGTGAAGATACTTGAAGAGTGCCGATGCTTTTAGGATCACTTTTAGCCGCAAGGGGGCCTTTGGTGGGTCAGGGTCAAGGCCAGGTCAGTAGTCCTCCTCCTTCTACCATCTCCTCTACTTCTTTTCCCAAATCCCTTTGGATTACAGTAAAGATCGGGGTTAGTGGATTTCGATTGGATCTTCGCAATGGCATTTTCCTCATTCTGACCCGTTTGATGGACGAGTCAATATCGATGGGTGATCCGCGATTACCACAGTCTTCCCACAGCGTTTCTTTTCGTCTAATAGCTGACAAGTGGTTGCGTTTGCAATGTTAATTAAGCGTGCAGATCCATGCCTAATTTGTAAGCCTGACCTGAAGATTTTAATTGTACAACACCTTAGCCTCAATTGTGTTGGCCTACGATTTAATACGATAATAGATTCTTAATTCGTCACCAACAAAACATTAAGACTGAAAAACAAAGTCTGTCTTCTGTAAAGATTCCCTCAAACATTTGAAATTGTAGCAATAGCCGATGACCTCCCGTTTACTGTAATGCAATTTTCAAATATTATTTCCTCATAATAACACTATTTTCGTTCTATTGTTCGAGTTTTTATTAAAAGGTTAACTTTCAAATTTGTTTAAATAAAAAACAAACAAAAAATATTAATTGAACTAAGGTTCAAATCTCCTAAATCACAGAATAGTTTTCTTATGAAAAACAAATTTAACGAGCAGAAAATCAATAAGAATTAAAACCCAAATACTGCACATTAAAAAAAAAAAAAAAAATCAGAAATTAATTCGACATTTAAAAACATTAAGCGACTTTCGATCCTGAAAAATTTTAAGAATTGTGCATTTAACTGGGGGTTTTTTTGTTGTGACCAATTTCTTGAAGAAAAATTAATAAAATTAATAATTAAAAATAATGGAAGATAGTTATCGTAGCCTCTATAGGTTAGCTTGGACTTCGCTAATGATCCTTAATATTTACCGGAGTTAAAGAAGGGTAGAACCAGACAACAACAAAAATAAGTAAATAAATAAATAAATCATTTTGAAGTCTAAACAAATACCCGTCCATCAGGGATCAAAATAACTCTCACTCTTTGTCCTACAAAGTTGAAACTTCAGTAAAAGGTTTATAGGTTCTAATGAGGAAGATCCCATTGTTTACTGCATGTATCAGACCAGGGGCATTTATAGGATTTTATTTCATGGTGATACAAGTTAAGAAGTCAAACCTCCAAAAGCCAAATAGTCCTGTCGAAAATTTGGGGGGGGGGGGGTCTATTGTACATATATTAAGTTTCTCGCTTGGCCCTCCACCTACACATCAGACGAAAAGGACTTAAAGGTAACTAATCACCAAAGTAATATATTATTCTTTTCTCTATTAATCTATACTGTCTATTTTTCGTTTCTTTTCGATTTTGTGGAGCCTCCATACGACTTCTTACTGTATGTATTAGTTTTTTGGTCAATGAACAGCCATTTTTTTTTTTTTTTTCGTCAACTTTATTTTGAACTCTTCCGGAATGATTATTCAAAAGTTGGCACCCCAATCATTATTATTATTATTATTACGTTTGCATGTTTCAAACCTTGGGTTTCCCCAGCAAAAACAATATGGTGGGTCAAGGACCAAAGCACATACTGCCAAGTGTAAAGATGTGTGCAAGAATGATTAGGGATGTGTGCTTGTGTCCATAAATTTCCTAACTATGCGTGTAGTGTTGAGTACCACAGCCTTCTGCAGTTGTGCGTAAGTGATTTTGTGAAGTCCTAGTGTGCTGAGACTGTGGTGCAATGTGTGAGGCACCAGACCAGTGGCAGACAGAACGATGGGTGCAACACGTACTCGATCCTGCCTCCACTGCTTCTGGAGCTCGTGTGCTAGATCAGTGTATTTACTGATCTTGTCTGCGTGAGTTTTCTGCATGTTCTTGCTGATAGGCACTGCAATATCAATTAGATAGGTCTGTTTGTTGACCTTATCAACAAGTGTGATGTCTGGTCTGTTGTGATGTATGGTTTTGTCTGTGTGAATGGGGCGGTCCCAGTATAGTTTATATGAGGGTGACTCTAATACGCTTTGTGGTATGTACTTGTAGTACGGGACCGTGCTCTTAATAAGTGAATGTTTGTGTGCTAGTTGTTGATGAACGATCGACGCTACCTGATTGTGTCGGTGGAGGTAGTCTGTTTGAGAGAGAAGGGGACAGCCTGATATTACGTGGTCGATCGTCTCATGCGTAGTGTGGCATTTCCTGCATTTGTCGTCATGTGTGTTTGCATCGTGTAGAATGTGTTTCTTGTAGTTGCGTGTGGAGATGACTTGGTCCTGTATTGCGATCATGAACCCTTCGGTCTCCCCAAACAGCTCACCACTCGTCAGCCATCTGTTCGACGCTTCCATGTCGACATGAGGCTGGCTGAGTTCGTGATGATGTCTGCCATGGAGTTCCTTACGAGCCCATGATTCACGCAGCTGCTGAGTGTGGGTGTCAGGGGTGGTGAGTGTTGGAGAAGAGTTTTCGAGGTTCAGGGGTGTGAGGTGTGTGTCAGCCTTGACAATGGCTGAGTGAAGTGTGGAGTCTTCTGCTCTTTGGTGGAAATGTTCCCTAAGTGTATGTACTTGTTTTTCGTGTAAGGTGATGAGGTTGATGAGTCCTCTGCCTCCCTCCTTGCGGGGAAGAGTCATCCTTTCCGTAGCGGACTTGGGGTGGTGCATGTTGTGTTTCGTGAATGTAGTGCGTGTTGCGCGTTGTAGTGCTTCGAGTTCGGTGTTTGTCCATGGAATTATGCCGAACGAATATGTTAGTGTGGGAATTATTATTATTATTATTATTATTATTATTATTATTTTACATTATTTGCAGGATAATGTATTCTTTTAATCTGAGCTTCATACTGATTTTTTTTTTTTTAAATTGATAGATTATCTATCAAGAAAAACCCGTAAATGGACGGTAAATATGCCTTCGCACACTGAGCCAACATCAACCGGAATCCTGGACAGCTGTTTCATTCGTATTAGGAATCATCAGCAAGATATTTGCTGTCCATTTATGTTTTTTTCTTGATTTTTAAATTATTAAGGACGTTAAATGTTTGTTAATATATTACCTCGTCCTTATTTTTTTTTCTCCATAAGTTTCCATTAATTATTGTAATTTACAACATTTTTAAAAAAAAAGCAAAAATTATTCAAGCTTTATCTTATTACTTTCTTGTAATATTGGTTTTTAAAATTCTTAAATTCTGACTTTAAATTATCTATTATAAAATCGATAAGATCATTTATTCTTGTTAGAATAACGCGTTCCAATATGTTTTTCTTGAATCTAAGACATTGGTTGATTTGGATGGAGACCCTCATTACCATAAGACGGACTATTTCGGTAACCCAAGTGACCTTTTTATCCAACAAGACTAATTAAAGCTATATTTTTTGCAGAAGGTCGCTAAGAGTCATGGTAATTAGTTCCAAGCTGTACGAAAGAAGAATTTCAATGTTGTTTATTAATTCTAGAATTTTTTTATTATATTAGCGTTGAAATGATTGATATTCCCCGATTGGTTGAAACTCAGTGACGTACTTGTAATATTAATAATCTAATGATGATACAGTAAAATCAGATTTAAAATAGTTAATTATTATTTTCTAACTTGAATTAAAAATAAAGCTAAAATAAACACTCTTTACGTTGAATTTTTACAGGAAATATTCAGTGTTAAATAAAAAAAATAATAAAAAATAAGGTATAGTTGTTTCGAATATTTCGGTGAATATTTAAAAAAAAAATACTGTAAACTTACTCAATATCACTTTTTTTATGTAATAAGGTTTGTTTATTTTAATAGTATTGCGGATATGTTTAACGTGTGTAGATATAGTTAAGATCGTGTTTAAAAGCTGCGTTGACTAAATATTGTTCAATCGAACGAAAGTTATAGTTTCGTAGTGAATAGCGATGTTATTTCGTTTTTGCAGTATTTATCGAGGGTTTATGAAATAATTCATATTAATGTTTTTACCTAATTCCACTTGAACATATTCGTGCTTTAATTTCAAAGCACATTCTTGTTAAAATCTCTACCTAATTAACAAAGGAATTCGTTTGATGTTTATCGATGTCACCAGACTAGTTATTTAACACGAGATTAATTCATGAATTAATGAGAATGACAGTAGTTAGTCACCTGACTTGACTTTCAAGTAACAGGTGACCTTCTCCTCACCTGTTTAACTTAAGCTATCTATATTTATTGAAGATGTACACTAATATTAATCATTTAAAAACTCAACAGCAAAAAAAATCAATTCAAAATTAGAATATGTAATCCTCTAAAACTCTAAACTCAAAAAGCATTCTGAGACTGGACTAATTTAAGTTTTCTCGTAGGTCAAAACTTTCGTTAAAAATAGATTTATTTTCGGAATTGATTGTCAATGCTTCATGCCTCTTTTTTTCTCCTTTCAATTGTGTTATTCTGACATTTGTAGGTTCGTGAGATTTAAGACAGATTTAAGTATGATTTAAGTATACCTATCAAAAGGGGGGATAGGAATACCTATCAAATGTTAAGGATGTTTAACATTTTCCTTAAGTATTGAAAAATAAAATCACAAATCGTCTTACCAACAGTATTAGACAACTTTAGTATTTAGTACATTTTCTGATTCTTTTAAAACTTTTCTTTTATTATATACAATAGTACCTTGGTTAACGACGGCCTTACTTAACGACGTACTTGGTTAACGACGAGTTGCTATAAGCAAAAAATGTCTTTTTAAACGACGCAGGCTTTGGTTTACGACGCCTCGTCGATTGGTGGTAGCCAATAGTTTTTGATAAAATCGCATTTAAATTTTGCAAAATATTCATAACTAATTCATGTATATTTTCTTTACACAATTTGTACTTCTGGTGAAGATTGACATTTAAAAACTGTATTCATGAACTATTCATTTTATTAATGATAAACTGTTGTAGCAAATATAAACGAATAAATGATATGTACAAAATTTTTATGACATTTAAAATCGCGCCTTGGATAACGACGGTTTTGGTTAACGACGATAATCCTGCAGCGGATTGCTGTCGTTAACCAAGGTACCACTGTAATAAGTTTACTTTTGAAATTTTCTCTTCAGTATTTGCTACCATTCAACAAGTCGAAATGATTAAGTTTGTGGAACATATTCCATAAAGGCGTTCTCAATTTGTCTCCCCGGGAATCGAAATTGCCAATAAATAATTGGTGTATTACGGAATCAAATAAGTTAATTAGTTAACACACAAAGAAAAAACAAGGTAATTAATGCTTTTAGACAGTGTCAAAAGCAAAGCGACCCTATAATAA
The DNA here is from genome assembly GCA_023159025.1 of Thereuonema tuberculata. Classification (NCBI taxonomy): domain Eukaryota; kingdom Metazoa; phylum Arthropoda; class Chilopoda; order Scutigeromorpha; family Scutigeridae; genus Thereuonema; species Thereuonema tuberculata. Next base: position 60,048,727 of record JAFIDM010000001.1, on the reverse strand, counting down.
GCACAGTTGTATAAATAAAATTATTAAAAGCAAGAGCATGTAAATGCAAGACCGGGCGATGTTTTTTATGTTTTACAGGCGAGCTAGGGGCCGCTAATACAATGCTTAGTGCATCATTTGGATATGTTAAAGAATTTATGAAACAATAAGTTTGTAAATATTAATAATGACTTCCTGTTGGCAATTGTTAGTATTGTTATATATGAAGCATCATTATTATTACTGTGTTAATTGTTATCATTATTATTAACACTGCTATGGAAAACGTTAATTTGGGGATCAGGGAGTGGTCCTACAGGTCTGAATTTTTTTTACGTTGTCCCTACTTTTTGATACTGAACACAACGATGAAGGTTTCATTTTAATATCTCCGTTTGGCCGCTACAGAGTGTGACATACAGACAACACAAAAGCAAGAGCGGCTCCCTATGTTAACTGTAACATGGGACCGCTAAAAACACTGTTGTCAATTTTTGTTTTTTAAAAAAAAAATCCTACAATTATCAAATTTTCTTATTCTTTGAGACTAGTTTACCTAATAGCAAATTAAACAACCTTTTTTTTATTAGTTAAACAACTGAAAATAGTGGTGCAATATCCATCTGGTTGCATCATCTCGGGCGATTTAGTCAAACTTATTGGTTTCTTATTGTCAAGATAAAGAAAAGATAACAAGACAATTTCTGCTTCAATGAGAACAACACTTGAAAAATAAAGAATAAAGATGCATTACAAAAATTTGTTCATTCACAACTCGGACTATCACGTATCTATGTTTTCATATAAATCTATAACAAGCAATTACATTATGTTATCAAAAAATTACCTTTTGACAACATTGTTAATTATCAAGAATCTTAACTGATATCATTGTGGGTTTAGTTAAACCTTAGAATTTATTTTTCTTGCAGTTTGTCATTATTTAAATATTTGCGGTTCCGGGTTGTTCTTATTGCTCAAAATTTCAAATAAAAAAATGACCTAGTAAATGAAGTTTTACCATTATTAAATGATAAGTTTTCTTTCAGATTCTAATTCCTCATTTTAAATTTATTTCCTTAGGTTTCGGTTTTGTTGAAATTTTGGATAATTTCGGTCTTCGATTATCTTGTAGTTTTATTTATTTCATTTATTTTTTTTATTTCATTTTATTTATTCATTCAAAGTCCGTCCCTAGCGTTTTCAGGGCCCTTGTTAGAGTATGTTGCGATTCCTAAGTTTTTAAAAAGCTTTTTAATTTTTTATTTTAAATTTGTTATTTTGACAAAATGTGCTTATGTACTTTCCTCAAAGTATTTTATGTTTGTTTGGTTTTTTTTTTTTTTTTTTTTTTTAAATATAGCGCGAGGCCCCTAAAGGTGTGAGGCCGGGGCAAAGGTATCCTTTTTCCGGGGGCCTTACAAAGGGGGTTTCATTATATAGGGATTTAACTCAAAAACTATTCAGCTTTGTCTTCGTTTAATTTTTATATTTACAATTGTATGATACCATTTTTTATTCAAGTACTAGTCGGCTACCCGTCGCTTCGCTCCGGAAGCCTCCCTTATGTAACGGAAAACAATTTTTTATTTATTAAAAAAAACACACACACACACACACACACACACACACACACACAAATTACATCAAGGAAACTAAAACTAACATTTTTTAAAAGCTTTTTTTTAATTTAATTTTTGATGTCTATATTCTCTCAATCTACGACTGCTTTTAGAACCACCTTGTAAATCATATATCTATGATATATTTTTATTTTTTACAGAGATTAGAATGTAGGCCTAGTGGTCTAACGGCTAAGACGTCTAACTTCTGAGCAGTATTCTACCTAATAGAAATAGTGCATCTTTCTTTCTTGACTATCTTTTTTTTTATTCCTATTGATACTTTTCAGTGGTTTTCGA
>JAFIDM010000001.1:59978560-60039672 GCA_023159025.1 Thereuonema tuberculata | reverse complement strand
CACTAATAAGCAACCATCGGATCTGCCAAAACAAACAGAATGGTAGTAAGGGGTCGTCCATTAATTACGTGAGGTCAAAAGAGGAGGGGGGGGGGGGATTCTGGCAAAATCTCACCAAGGGGGAAAGGGGGAGGGTCAACGAAAATCTCACGTCAACTTTTTCATTCAGAGATTATACGTATTATAATAGATTACAACATTTTGTAATATTGACTTTTTGAACTTTTTTTGATTTTTTGATAACAATGGATGAGACCAAATTATTTACAAGTGACATCCTGGAACAGCTCGTTGGGGATCATCAGCCAGGAGAAGTCACTGTAAATAACAAGGTCTCGCTACAAGGTCTCTCTTGTTATTTACAGTGACTTCTCCTGGCTGATGATCGCCAACGAGCGTGAAACAGCTGTTCCAGGATGTCACTTGTAAATAATTAGGTCTCATCCATTGTTATTATTAATAGTTGAAATGCGCAGTTTGAATTTTTATGCATTAAAAAAATTCATCGAGGCCTGCGCAATGCTGGCACATGAATTTTCTCACTAATGTTTCATTGGTGAGTTTTTCATTGTTTACCTCGTATTTTATCCTATGAGGCACAATTGCGCTTCCGATGTTGATTTTTTGACTTTTTGAAATCTCACGTGAGGGGGGGGGGGGAGGGGGTTCCCGCCCCATCTCACCAAATCTCACCAAGGGGGAGGGGGGAGGTCCAAATTTTTTAAAAAATACATCACGTAATTAATGGGCGGCCCCTAATGGTAGGACAGAAACAATTTGCTGTTTGCACAAGATCCTGAATTAAGAATGAACATAATAATAAAACATATCAGGTTATGTAAATTTTTGGCTGCCCCTTTGCTATAATTGTTTTTCTTCTTAATATCCTGGAATACCCATACACTTGTAATTTCCTATAACTGCATCTAAGAAACATTGTTTCCTTACTTCTGTAAGATATGGTTAAACTGATCCTTTGCAAATGTAGAATTATGTTTTTATTTTAGATTAATAACAGTCATTGAAAGAACTGGAACAATTTGGCCTGAATTCAGTATATTTTCCTATTCCTAATCTTTCTGCTACTAACTCGATGAAGAGTATAAGCTTTGCAGGTAATTTTATACCGAGCTCAGTATTAAGATCGCAATGACTATGATAATGATTAAATAACTATGATCATTGAAGTTTTAGCTTTTTAACATAAACAGTTTATCTTTAACACAGATAACGGATATATTTTCTGCGATTTAAAAATTGTATTCGAAGGTTTTTTGATTTCCTATCTCTTTGATGCGAATTGAGAGTAAAAAAGAATGTGAGGAAATGTTTAAGCTGTATCGTTAACACAAAGAGAAAAAAAAAAAATGAAATTAATGAAATGACCTTAAGTTCAAAGGGATGTCAACATGTGACCACGGTAATGCTCACCTGGGCTAAGTTCTGGCGCCTCCTGTGGTTGCAGAGACAAATCGTGCGTCACAAGCACATACGAAGCTCATGTAAGTCAATAAGCTTAATTATCCTTAGTGTCAGAGATGGGTCGCCAACATTGACCTCACATGTCATTCCCTTTAGCCTCGTTATTATCAGAGGAGGAAGAAAGAAAATACAAGTATTATTATTGCTATTACATTATATTATTTAATATACATAAGAAAACGTACTTCAATTAAAAAAAAACCACAAAGTTTGCATTTCTTAACGTTCGAAATACATTTGGTCATCACATTGTCGAAACACATTTTAACAGATCGACAGTTAACTAAACTCACCTACTAACATTTTTCCTTTCGAATTCCATTAGTTTGAAAGTTTAAATAAACCAGATCCGAATGGAATTCTGAAATTATTAACATGTTTAGTTAATACATTTTTAATGCATGTATTCATAAAATGCATTCGAACAAATAATTTATTCACATGTTAAGTAAAACATTACAAGTTCAGTTTGCTACTGTACTCAATTTGTTGAAATGAAGCATATTTAAAATACAGAAGTGTGTCTTTTGTCGCTAAATATGCATGCCAAGATTCAAGATGATTCCTCAAAATTAAAGGAGTAAAATAATAAAAAATCTATTATTATTATTATTATTATTATACTATTATTATTATACTGTTCAAGAAATAAATTTGTTCTATTTTTCTGAAGAAAACATGAGAATATTAGTGAATTTATGATCACTGAATAAGAATCAGCCTCTGTCACCCACAAACTGTCGAAATTCTTGCATTTAATGAAGTCTAATATTTAATTTACAATAAATGCTGAAATTATCATTGTGAATTAAAAAAAAAACTGCACTCTTCTTTTGCTGTCTTCCATATAACGCAAATGTTTATTGTACTTTTTAGTACTTAAAAGACGTAGTGAAAGGGAGGGGAACTAATTGAAAGAAAATTTGAATCCACTTGAAATTAATATGGGCTTTGTGCTTTCAAAGGAAGATGTTGAATAATAGACCATTTGTTACTCGAAAGGCAGGATAGAAATCTTATCACTGTGTCATCAAATACTGGCAACTTTGTATAGGAATTTGGTCTAACAACAGTTCAAGTACAAACGTGATCGAATCAAATATAGTTTGCTTCCTCTACAAACTTTATAGTTCTTTCTTCATTGTTTTGAGGACTCATGAAAACGACTGAACAACCGGGCATAGTTGTTATAATTCGTGATGTATTTTATTATTAATCTAACAGTGATAAGAATGAACAGGTGCATCATCTTACAGACAAGTCAGACGGTCTATTCCTAATCGTACTTCGATCAAAGCAATTGTACATCGTGACTTACTCCTGGACCCCCTGATTTAGAAGGATCATCCAGATGGAATTGAAATTTTCATTTTTTTGCTTGTTTGTTTCTTTGATAGCACAGTATTTCAGTGTGTGATTTTTATTAGCGGAAGAAGGACAGAGGGTAAACTAGGTTTACTAGGTTTGCAACTGAGAACAAGTCATTGAAGGAAGAACACAAAGTAACCAACGTAATCTACAGTAAGTTTATAAAATGGCTGTAGACCTCTAAATCAGTTACCTATTCTCATTACTGGAAGGGTGGGGGGACAGGAATTTACCCTCGTTCTGAGACCTGTCATTTAAGCTGGTAACAGGGTCAAAGGAGAGCAAATAAGGAGTCTCGTAAATCTACAGGGGTTTCATTTATTACAGAGTGAAAATAAAAACAATACGGTTGGGGGCCAGATCATTAAATGAAAGATACTACATATTTTGTTAAAATATTAAAAGAAGTTTTGTTAAGCAATGTGATAGAGCTCAAGGGGATGTGATCCACATTGAAAGCAATTGGCGTGAATTTAGATAAGGTAGTTTTGGATTCACAATCCGAAGAAAGAAAGATAATGATAGACTTTCTTCCGAGAGAGCACTGGAGCAATCCTTCATCAAGTTATCTCTTCCATGGAAAACCCTACCAAGCTAAATGGAATTCAACTGACTATAGCTGGACATTGTTAACATTTGTATGATGTTAAAATTATCTTTCACTTATTCATTACATTAATTGCGACTATTTCTGAATTATTAGATAAAAAAACTAAGAAAAATGGAGCGCGAATTCTATTCAAGCGCGAATTTTCGAAAGATAAGCAGAGAAAAATTACAGAGCTTTGTTTCTAATCATAATAATATTGTCTTGATTTTTATGTTTAATTAGAAAAAGAATTGTAAAGAAATATAAGTATGGATCATTTGGAGAAATTTTTCCAGAAAGTTACAAAACTTCCCATAGATGCTTTATCCGAAACGAAACAAGGAATTTCTAGCATTAACCAAAAATGGATAGTAATTCGTTTAATAATCGATTGTTACCTGGAATAGTTAAATATGATTCATATTACTAACGTATAAAAAGGAATAAAAACGCAGACAAAAATTACTCAGCTGCTTTTGGAATTTTTCATATCGGAAACCAAGACAGACTGTTTCAGGCTTCTTAGCCATCTTTAGTTGGATTTACCCAATATCTTAGTATTTAAGTGATTTTTATTTTATTTCTTTTTATACCTTAATAACTGTTTCATGTAGGTTAAATTATGATTAATATTAATTGGATTTAGGCAATTATTAATACTAATTTCATTAATTTTCAAAAAATGGAAGGTTTTCTTTTTTTTTTCAAAATAATGTTTTGTTTTCTGCAGATATTACAACTTATAAATATATGAATTTTCTTTTCTTTCTTTTTTTTTACGATTTTAAAAAATAAAAATGAAAATAAAAAAAGAAAAAAGAAAAAGTAAGAAAAAGAAATAAAGAACAAAAGCATGTTAAAGAAATAGGTTTTAGGAGCTTTGTTCTAAACAAGGCACTTTGACTTTAAACTTAAAAAAAAATAATGCAATGGATAAATCTCACAATTAATAAACCGAGATAAATTCTGTAAATGTAAGCAACGAGTGTGAATTGACCAACCAGTTAACGATCCATTCGTTACCGCATAATAAGACAATACTAACAAGCAAGTATAACAGGATGTACGTTCATTGTATTTGTAAAATGTCAAACCAGGATTATAATTCATCACTTGTTCTTAACCGGAGGATCCACTATTGCTTAAGAAGAAGAAGAAAAAAAATGTACCTAATTTTTAGTACGTGACACTTGAGATGCAGACAGTTTAAATAATTGTCAGGTCAGCTGTTTGAAGACCCACCCTATTGTGTAACGTAATCTCTTCGCATCGTGCACTCAGAACCACAGAAAAGAAACTTCAATTTATATCATTTTCAACATGAACATACGTCTTGCAGAAATCTTAAAACAGGAAAAACCATCTTAGGAATGTTGTTCCAAGAAACATTTTACTAAAAATCAAGAAGCTAATAAAATAAAATAAATTTTTAAAATAAATAATCACCACTATAAAAATACATTTAGAGTTTATCTTTCCGCTGGCCTTAAGTATTTAAAATGATTTGTTAAAGTAAAAAGAAAATTAAAGAAGTTAGTTTGTATTCTTTCCACAGTACTGCAATGACGAGTTCAAAATCCTGGGTGAGGGTTGGGGCAGCATTTTTTTATGTTACTTTATTTTCTGTCTAAGAAATCTTACGATTCCTCCAAAATAAATCTTATTCAAAAGTCTTTGTTTTGAAATGAAATAGCTTTAAAAGTGTCTCTAAATGCTTACGGAAATAGATAGATGGATAAGACATGGTTCACATCAGTAAATAATAGAAATATGAATGAGAAATACACGAAAAGTTAGACACATGTAGCCTCGAGCATTTCATTCAATTATTCAGCCGCATTTATGCCTTTGATCTTCATTGAGAATGAATCTAAAGGCGACCAACCAATTTTATCCTTAAGCGACAGAAATAAATTGGCAGTGTGTAAGAGAGCATTATCCTATAGAGAACTAGAACATTCGAGAGTTAAATTGAAGCAAATAGTGTCGATTCTTTGCTAGCTGCTGAAGTGTCTACTTTAAGTGTTATTATTATATTCGTTCCGTAGATTATCTATAAGTAATATGTTGGGAAGCTATATTTCTAAGCTATTGTTTCCATAACGTAATAATCCATAATTGTCGCTGTTTTACTTTCTTCATTTGAGAACGACTAGGCTAATATGGGATCAGAGCCAAGTCCATGAGAGGCTACGATCAAAAGCATAACTTTTAAACTTGTGTGTCGGCAATCTTTCCGTAAGAACTTGTATTTCAAACTTTAAACTTGCACCATAAACTAACCAGATCCAAACGTTTCTTTGTTTTCCCCTCGTCACCGTCTTTAAACATTGTATTTCTATTGTGAGCTCCTACCGAAATCTTTCAACCAAATATAAGGTATGTATATGTATTTTCAAAATTACATATATTCAAAGAATAGCGTTTTTATAGTTGAAGAACATTGCTGAAGAACACAAAACCTATTTTCCGTAGGTATTCCGTTTTTTATATTTTAATTTAATTTATTTATTTTTACTTCTTTGCTTTTTAAAGTCGTGAAAATAAAAAAATATGTACGTGTATCTAAATTACAAAATCTATCTATCCAATATATATAGCTTCAAATTTTTCATCTCCTCAAATTACTTCGAATGCTTAAATCTGATTAACTTTAAATCAAAACACGTGCAAATAACAATGAATTAATCGATACAAATATTGATAGAAATTACTGTTTCGTGTAGAATGCTTTATGGAAATGCTTGTCACCTTTAAGTGCAGTCAAAGATAAACAAGGACAAACTTTTAAATATACAAGTGAAATCATCGGAATTGCAATGGCGCCTCATAAGCAAAAAACAGCAATTAAAAATTTACTAATAAACTATTAGTGAGAAAAATCATGTGCCAGTAGTCTGCCGATTTCAATGATTTTTTTTAATGCATGGAAAATTCAATCTGCGAATTGAATTAATAATCAAATGAGGGGGCTAGAATCAAAGGCATATAAATCCATTTTAATTATTCAACATATTTTAATTATTTAATAAAAGAATAACCTGTCATTATAGGCGTTCAGTGTGCTATCCATTGAGTTCTAATTCCTACTCTAAGTATTTTGAAGATTTCTTCATACAATGTTACCAGCTTAAAAATAAAATTTTTGTAAAATTTCAAAACATGGATTTAGCTGCCCTTGATTCTAGCCCCCTCAAATCTTCTTTCGTTGTAAATATCCATGCCAAGTTTTTAGATTATTTATTCACTGATTCAAATCCCATTGGGCAACACTTACATAAACGTATTGCTTTTGTGAGTCTCACTTTCTTTAATATTAATAGAAAGTATTTTTGTATTATTAAAAATATAGGAACAAATTTAAAACTGAAATAAAACAATATACAGTCGGACCTCCATTTAACGAACCTCTATTTTGCGAATTTCTCTATTTTGCGAACTTTTCTTTGGAACTAAGAACATTTTGCTAATTTCTTCGTAAAATAACTTCCAAATAGCGAAGTGCATTTTCTATTTAACGAACTTTTTCGTGATATCTATTTTTTTTTCTCCTTGAAATGTTTTTATTATTAATATTCCCTTAGAGGAAATGAAATTTGGATACAGCTGAGGGAAAAAGAAGAAATTAACGATGATTTGCTGATTGATGATTATCTTTCACTTCATTTTGAAGTTGAGACCTCGGAAACACTAACTGAATCGGATATTTTGGACAGTGTGAAAAATAAAAACAATACAACTATGAATTGCGATGAAGATCAAAGTGAAGGTAAATGGAAATGATTATGATGCAGAAATCAATAAACCTTCGTATGATGAAATGCTAAAATCATTTGAAACAATCCGACGCGGATTACAATTTGAAGAAAATACTGAAGAGGTTTTTGATGCATTGCAAAGATGCGAGACGTAATAAGAGCGAAATTTCAAAAAAAAATAAAAAAACTCAGACAAAATTAACAGACTTTATTAGTAAAATTTAAGTACGCATGTGGTAAAGTATGCTGTATGTTGTTAAAATTATTATTTTTTTTAATAATATTGAATAATAAAAGTTGAGTCTCTATTTAACGAATTTTCCATATAATGAACTTTTTTGGGGGATTTAGCGACTTCGTTAAATAGAGGTCCGACTGTACATACAGCTTTAAGTTTGTATATAAGATTTTTTTTTTATAATTTTTTTTTATACATCCTGTATAACTGTTTTCTTTGCCAATTACAATGAAGAGTTGTAAGAGAATTAAAAATTATCATAAATAAATAAAATTACTCGCTTAAGAAGACTTTAATAATGATATAAAAAATTGTCTTCATTTTCATAATTCTTTCTACTTTTACTCTTAGACCCAGTTCTATTTCCTTATTTATAAAAATACAATGGGAAGTAACAAAATTCCTCGAAGGACGATGAAAGAAGAGTGCAATGGATTTTTTTTTTATTCGGTCCCTCCAGCTACTATTACTTCTAGATAGAGAGGGTCCTTACAGAAAAATTTGTTACTGATTTTAAAAAATGAAAGCATTTATATATGACTTATAACCAAACGTCAGTAATTTTTTTAAGCTTTACTTTAACTTTGAAACTTCCTACTTTATCAAGAAGCAATACGTTGTTATTTCTGCACAGAATTTGTTCCAACATTTGGAAATTTCTTTTTGTCAGGTGGAAGAAAAAAAATAGGCAGGAGTAGAAAACATTTTCAAGTCGAAATTTTCATTTTCTTCGGTTCTTCAATAATCAAGATACTTAAAAACTTATCCTAGGAAGCTGAAATTTCAGAGATAGGTGGTATCGATGACACTATCGATTTTGGTATGAATCCGATCCAAAAAAAATTGCTTATAAATTTATCGTTAAGCATAAATAGTCGCTCAAAAATTATGATTTTTGACATTTTGATGTCAACATTTGTTGCTGATTTTGATAAAGATTGGATCCATACGTTTCCAAAATTCCAATACCCACTTCACCTAAAGCACCATTAGGACAATCAATAAGAAATCAAACATATGAAAGCACTTTTTACTTTGTCTTACTATTTACAGACTTCTTACTTTGAAATTTATCGACAAGTTTGGATTAACCCCTTTTTGATTCAACTATTTTTGAATTTAACTAATTGGATTTTTTGGAAGCTTTTTAATAGTTCTGCCTCCTATTTTATTTATTTATTTATTTACTACTACCACTAATCGCGAATGGGCCCCAACGGATCACGCGCAAGCCCTACCTGACAACGCAGGACAAGGCTAGGAAATCAGAGACGAGAATCCACTTCCCGTCAAGGATACACCTGAGATAGTAAGTCCCAGGGGGAAACGGACAAAACACGGAAGAAAGAAAGAAACAGCCATGCCACGACCGGGATTCGAATCTAGGTGCCGGCACACTGGCCCCACACAGCAGACCGCCGTCTAGACCGCTCGGCCAAGCCGGCACGGCGCTTATGCTTTTTTTTTTTTTTTGTAATTGTTGTTTTCATAAGATTCCATTTGCCAAACCACTTATAAATTATAGATTTATTCAATTTCCTAAATTCAAATAAAATCCAACACTGCATCATGGAAAAATTCTAAGTACCAATATTCCGAGCAAATTTCTAAAGGTGACATTTTTTTTTTTTAATACTTCTATTTAGAGTTCACATTGAACTCAATCCTGGAGATGTGTATTTGGGGTAATAGGAGATTACGATATTTCAGTCATATAAATATATCCTAGTCTTCAGTTGACTAATCGAACCAGTTCTCAAAGACATCCGGGAATTAACTAGATAAAAATGTCGTATTTCTTTTTTTCTTATGTTGACATTTAGGCTGTGTACAGAATTCTCTGTTCGTCTTTTCTTCATCTTATTTTGCTGTCAGTTCGCACCTTTAAATTCTCTTAACTAATCTTCTACAACCTTTCTAAAGAAAGCGTTTTTCAAAAATAACAACAAAATGCAACATTTAAATAAATTTTTATTTAACTTCAATTTTTAAGAAGTTCTTCAACTTTTGTAGATGCAAAAAAATTTATAACCCCGAAAACATAACGCTATGATTTCTTTATTAACTTCAGTATTTTTTTTTAAATAAAATTTTAAAAATTAAATCTGGATTGAACATCCCTTGAAATTTAGCCACTGTTATGAGAACAGTGGATTTCAATGAGAATTTCATATTCATTTTAATTTCTTGTAATTATTCTCGAAATGAAGAACTTTTCTTATTTAATTCAAGTTAACTGAATTTAATTCAAGTTGAATTAAAAACTTTAAATTTACTGGCTTTTTAATTATGTACGTTGTTCATATCTAAAGTTTAGTGCGTTTCAGATTTCTGTTAAGCGATATTGACGCACGTTTTCTTTCATTATAACAATGTTCTTTCTGTTACATCACCGTAACAATGAATTTTTATGAACACTAATCATTGTTATGGTAACTAATGGTAAAGAGACATTGTCTATCTCAGGGATGCACAAACTTAGAAAGTCTGCGGGCCAATATTTTTTTAAAAGTTCTGATGGTGGAGCGCAGCATCCCATCCTCCAACCAATACTATATCTTAATAATTAATGATTTGATAGATCAACGAACTTAAAGAGACAGCGGAGAAGGCAGGCCTACAAATATCATTTGAAAAAACAGAATACATAACAAACAATAAAGAATCTCCTAAATCAATGGAGACAAAAAAATGGAAAGATTAAGAAAGTTACCAGGTTTAAATATCTAGGTGAATGGATACAACCAAATGCGCAGGATGGAGAGGCAAACGCGGCCAGAACAAGAAAGATGAAAGTTGCATTTCACCTCACTAAAAAAAATATATAATAAAAAAAATCTGTATCAATAAAGGCCAAGATTAGGCATTATAACACTGTAATCAGATCGGAGTGTCTTTATGCATCAGAATGTATGACAATGAATGTGATTAGACAAATGAATGAACTGGAAAAGAAAGAAAGAAAGGTAATATGAAAAATCTTGGACCCAGCTATAGTGGGGGATTTGGAAAATGAGGAGCATTGAAGAGATTTACAGAAATGTTGAGAGGCTGTGGGATGTGCTGAAAAAGAGAAGATTGATGTTCTATGGAATTAAAAGAATGAAGAATGACAGATCTACAAAAAGATTGCTTGACTTCTTCGATAAAAAACCCCAGGACACAATTGACATGGTTTAGAGAGGTCTGGAAAGACATGGAGGAAATGAACATTACTAAAGAAATGATGGAAGGTAGAGGTAAATTTAAATCCAGAATTAAAAATTTTAAAGGATTCCCAGGAGACAGATGATAAAGTGAAGTGGAGTGTGGACGGAGGAAAGAAGAAAAAAAAACAGGGAGAAAGAATGCGGGAATACTGGAGTAAGAGGAAGAAGAGAGAGGCGAAGAAGAAGTCTTAATTTGCTATTTTATGTGGTCCTTAGCTGGCCAAATTCGAGGAAGAAGAAGAAGAAGGATTTGATAATGCCATTTATAATAATAATTATTAATAACACATGTAATTTATATAAATATCTTATTAATTAATGATTTCACAGTACCATTTATAATAATAATTAATAATAAATATAATTTACATAAATTTAAAATTATCAAATGATGCGCCAGTTGTGTTTCATACCAACATTGCAATAGTAAAGTCTGAGACAGTTGCTATTGCAAGTTATGACATTAATTTTAAGTTTGACACTATTGGGCCGCAGTACATATACAGGCCCGAGGGTCGTGGGTTGTGTACCACTAGTCTAGCCAATAATAGTGCAAGACTATTATAATTAATAATAGTGCAAGACTAATTATGAGACTATGGTCATATAAGATAGCAATAAAGGGAAACTTTGTTTAATGGTAGAGATTAATAATTGGGTAGAATATAGCAAATCACTATTGCTCTATTAAATCTTTACAGCATTATTAAATATTTCATTTATTAATATATTTGCCTTAAAATCTTACTAGCCTTCTACTAAAAAAAAAAATGTTTCGTAAAATAATTTTTTTCCCGATTTTAAAGGAATTTGGAAAAAAAAACCCCAAATAAATCTTCATTTGGACTAATTACTTTAATAGAACTAGTTTAAGTAAGTGGATAAAATGAACTTGTAATCAGGGGGAAAAAACCCGATGAACTCGAATTTCATTTAGTTATTTTTATGTTACGAAATTAACATTTTTGAAACTTGATCTTTTCGTTTCCGCTTGTGCACTTAGTAGTGATGTGAATTCAGAATTATGGAAAGTAATGAAAACTAAATTCCTCCAGTTAAAATGTTGGTGACCTCTGTTATCAGGAAGTGAATATAAGGGAAACTAAAGTTTATACGAGATAAATTCCAGAGCAAATGATATATTTTTTGCAAAGTTTATCATTAATGAAACAATTTCATTTTCAGTTATTTTTAAAATTCGTGAAATTTGTTATGGGAATATTTGTTACAAAATGAAAATTAGAAGTCTTTCTGATTAATATTTTATTAGAAAATATTCCCTTTCAATAACAGGTTTGATTCTAGATATCTCTGTATTTGATTCTAAGGTCCTAATATAAGCTGTTATTTATATGATGAATGTAAGCCTATATAACTATGATTAAATAAGAAAAACCTTTGGAAATGACTAATGCATTCTTGAAAAAAATTAACCAAATCTTTAATAATATTAGAAGTAATTTTACAGATCAAGAGAATTTGAAATTAATTATTAATTTATATACCATCCACAGACATGCATACAACAACTGTTTGCTGGAGCTAAGTTTTAATGTTTACATGTTCTGTCATAGGACCTTGATTGCTACGAAGTCTCTCGCAACTTCAGCTGCGGAAAAAACTAGTTTGAAAGCCCAAAACATTGCTCAAGACATAAATCACGGTTTCGTTAATCAAGGTCCAGATGGAATCTTAGATGACTAATCGTCTACTCACCCTTCCATCATAAAACAGAAAGGCTTAAGGCAGATAGGGAAAGAATAATATGTTTGAGCTGCATTTGACCTTTGAAATGTTACTCTTGACATTCTACTTTTTTTCAGCCTCATAGTTAACAATGATTATTACAGATTTGGTCTAATATTTATATCGTAAAGAAAAAATAATTAGGAAAAAAATTTATAATTGAACTTCGATTTTCCGTCTATAATCAAGGTAATTCAAACTAGCCTATATAGTCTATAAAGCTAAAACTTAAAAGACCGAGATATTACTATGAAGAAATACCTATTGATTTTCTTATATATTCACCATCAGATATTAATGTAATTCATTTGCCGCTAAAGCGTTTTAATTCAAAGAAGTTTTTTATCTTAGAACTATGAAATTTTAATGGCAGGCAAACATTACTAGATAATCTCCCCTGTTGATTTTGTTGGAAATTAGGCCCACGGAGGCTGCAGATTATCTTATTCCAGTCTCTACAGAGTGCAAGTATTACCGTAAGTACATATAAAGACTAAAATAAAATTTAAAATTTTACTATCACTGCCCTGTATTACAATAATTTTTTTACATCTTGCTACATAAGTATTCGAAAGTTGTGTTTACACAATTTGTTTATTGTAAGTTGTTTTTATGCCATATGATTCTGTTTGTCCGCTACCTTATTTCTTGTAAATATGTTCTTATATGTGAAATCCGCAATATTCATTTTTTGCCTCAATGGTGCCGTGTTTTTCTAAAGTTTTCTCAATCTAGTTCTTTATAATAGACAGTTCTTTATAATAGACTTTAAATAAATGAGTTCTTTTGTGCTTTATTTGTTTGGATAGACTTCAAGTGTTTAATCCCGATTTAAATAATTTCTTAAAGAACTTTATTAATTAGAAGAAAGTTCATTATTATTTTACCACGGGAAGGTAAAGCCCGTAATATAGAAATATTACTTAATAGCAACGGAAATCGGATAGAATTAAAGACAGTTTTTATATCCGTTTAATGTGTCAGAAAAAACAATTCTAAAGTTCAGATATTATCAATTGCATTAGAGCAATTATATAATTATAATTACATAACCGAAATGTCATCCGATTCCTTTCAATGCTTTTTACCTTGGCTGAAATGCGTTTAGATTCATCATCTAACCTTTCTCCACTAGCGGCATCTTCCGTCTGAGTTGCTAACCTTGTACCACCAGAAGGAAGTTTGGGTCCAGACACGGACTGACAACTTAGAGAGGATGATTTACTAAAGCACTTTAAGAAAGAATGAACCCAATAGTGCCACTGGGTCAACGTTAAGAGATATAATGTTCTTCAAATAGCTGTGTTTTTCTTCAAATAGCTGTGTTTTTCTTTTTTAATTATTTGTTCGGTCTATAGTAAATACCAGTTAATCATTACTTGCAAGACTCAAATAAATTAATAGCTGAAAGGGATTCCTATTATCTTCGAACTCATTTCATTGTACATTGAAATACTATATAAGTTTTGTTTACTCCACGTCAAACGGAAAACAAACAAGAAAACTTCCCGTTTGTAATACAACCAACAATAAAAATTAAGTCTGTAAATACTGCATTTCAAAAAATTGATGACTATTGATGACTATTTCTATGAAAAAATTCATTACTATTTCTGCTATTTCCATCAAAAACTAATCCTTACAATTTTTTTTTCTTTTTTCAAACGCATATCAAGTATTTTGTTTACAATTCAGATGTATCGAAAGCCTCCAATTTTAAATATTTTATCAAATACTCCGTCTTTAAATGAAAAAACAACCAAAGAAAAAATATTTGCAAAAAATTTGCAAACAAAAAAAAAATATTTAACAAAATGAATTAAATATATATTTTAGAGATCTGAATTAAGAGACAAAATAGACATGAATTATTCTCTTTTAGCGGTCCCATGTTATAGTTAACATAGGGAACTGCTCTTGCTTTTGTGTTGTCTGTAAGTCACACTGTATGTCACATTCTGTAGCGGCCAAACAGTTAGAGATATTAGAATGAAACCTTCACTATTGTGTTCAGCATTCAAAAGTAGGTGACCATGTAAAAAAAATCAGACCTGTAAGACCCCTCCCTGACCCCCAAAATTAACGTTTTCCATAGCGGTATTAGTAATAATGATAACAATTAACACAGTAATAATACTGATGCTTCATACATAACAATACTAACAATTGCCAACAGGACATCATTGTTAATATTTACAAACGTATTGTTTCATAAATTCTTTAACATATGCAAACGATGCACTAAGCATTGTATTAGCAGTCACTAGGTTACAGCTTGCCTGTAAAACATAAAGGAATGGTCTTGCATTTATATGCTCTTGCGTTTAATTATTTTGTTTATACAATTGTGCATATTATGGGGCCGCTTTGCTTTTGACACTGTCAAAAAGCATTAATTACCTTGTTTTATCAAAGCAAAAGATCTTTTATGTTATAATAATCTTAATTTAAAGGACGATTCCTCTCTAAATATTGATTTTAATTTCTAATCAATAAAAGCAAGCGCATGATATTTAATTTTTAAAATTTTCAATTTTCTAATAAAATTCTTCCTTGAATTGTTTGGAAACACTTCAAACAATTTTAAGACGAAAAATATTGAACCATCAAAAAGTATCTGCTACAAAGATTTCAAGGAAGTCATAATAATTACATCCATTTATTTAAGAACGAATTAACATCCAATAATTTCTAAATTGGACTCAAAATTACTTGGGTTATTACATCCACATGATAACTAGCTGTCATAGAATATTATAGATTTGGTCTAACATTGTAATTTCCCTCAATATTCATCAAAAAAAAAGTATTAATTGTGCAAAGCAATTTTAATACGCGTGTCCGTCTGATCAAGGGAACTCGGAAACTATTTATCTTGCGAAGTTGAAACCTTTGTAGTAGATTGTCGCAGGTTCATATAAGGAAGAGCCTATGATTGATTTGCTATTCAGTACATTTCAGGCCAATAGTTGGCATTCAATTCCAATATCAACATACCTGGGGGAAGGGATGGCGGAGGTTTTCATTTTCTTTTACTAAATGCTTCTTCGCAGCCTCTGAATTGGTTACTTTTTCTTTCTTTTCCATTTTCAGTAGCTTCTCTATTTGTTTGTTCTCTATTTCTGTCTTTTTGGTCAATTAACATTTTTTTTTTCTTTTTCTTTGGGATCGATTTTTAATTTGATCTCTTACTATCTGGGTATTCGAAAGTTTCTATGTTAACTATCTCTTGTTTTTTATCTTATTCAAAGGCAACAATAGTTAACTAACCTCTAAAAAGCTTCATTACTTCGATAAGTGAATGTTTTCCAAATAGGCTTTAGGAAGTTTAATTTTCAACGGTGACATCAACCTTTTTACGACTGGTGATAAATTCTCAATAAAAAAAACCGTAAGGTTATTAGAATAGTCAGAATACTAGAAGAAGAGAGATTGACTCAAGGCTAATCTTAACCCTAATACAAATTGAAACCATAACATTTAGAAACCGGTTTGAAAGGAAGGTAAATCAATGCGAATTAAACCAATATTGAGATAGGATCCAAATCATCAAATTTGACTGTTTAAATCACCAGGTAGTTTTCTTAATAACATGGGTTCACTGACTTGCACTGATAAGTGAGAATTCTGATAATTTAAAATAATAACTCTTCAATTGCACACAAATGGATAAGAGGATAATTGATTAAAAGGTCCATCAATTATAAGTTTTTATTTATCACCCGTTGTAAGTTATTCTGCTTGAGAAATTGAAAACTAAATGAATACTAACATTATTATATTAAAAAGCTTAGGTAAATATGGAAATTTAGAATATTAAGTAAATACAATAACCATTAATTTATATCAGTAATTTTTTTTGAATATTCAGAAATATTTTGCACTATTTACTGCATTTCCAAAGGTTGTTAGGGTTAAATGATTACTTATGAAGGGCGATCGTAAAATAACACAATCAAACTAATTACAATGTCTCTTTGAGTTGATTTGCTTTATTCAAGTGTGTATCGTGCACTGTTGGGCCTATTTGGAGTTATTGAAAAAAAATTAAATGAATATAAAGCTAAAGAGCAACATCTTTCCAGTGATGCCTTGTACAAAAAATAACCGAAGATGTAAAGAATCAGTGCATGTTGTGTAAATAAACACTAATTACAATGACACCTAATTGGTACAGGCTATTGAGTTATACTGAGTACAAAAACTATCTTTAAATTATTTATTTTTTTCTGTCTCTTAAGGTGCTGAATTTTTTTCTGTCTCTTAAGGTGCTGAATGTTCAGAAGTGACTGCTGTTTCTTCGTTGATTACGAGCCATCTGTTCATAATTGTTTCCTATCTTGATCATTTATGGAATTTTCCAGAATTTCGCTTTTCACCCATATGATCAGCAGAATCATCCAACCATGGGATGCTACGTTACATCACTCAAGATTTCCGATTTCTTTGTTTTCTGTAAATCCGTTTCCCGAGTAGATTGTATGAAATATTGATCTTTTTGTAATTTTCTATCCGCCTGAAGCTGCTGGTTTGTTTATTCAGTGAAGTCGATTGCGTTTTTAAATACATGTGCTTTTCAATCTATTGTATATGTGTGTGTGTGTATGTGTGTGTTTACGACTGGTAATAAATTACCAATAAAAAAACAAAACCGTAAGGTTATTAGAAAAGTCTGAATACTAGAAGAAGAGAGATTGACTCAAGGCTAATCTTAACCCTAATACAAATTAACACACACAGACAATACACAATTCAGCTTTTTTTTTAAAAAATAATCTTATTATGCACATTAAAATTATAAATAACTTTTATTTATATACTTTGTGGGGTATTAAGACAGTTTAAATATAGCTACATTTAACTAAAACTTACGATCACTTATATAAAGTATATTCAGTTTTATTAATATATACTTATCTTAACGATATTATAAATCCATTAAAGACAAATATCTTCTTGTATACTTCTTCTATACGTCTTCTTTATCACAATATTTCGAATTGTCTTCTCGACTATTCTTCTTCAGGTAATACAAAATAAAATGTATAAAGGGAATACATTATTCCTCTTTTCACAATTTTTTAAAAACAAACAATGAATTTCACCAAATTATTATTAATAATGTTAATGTATGATACAAATGCGTCAATGACATTTCTCTAATTGTTAAAAACATAATGATATTTCACTAATTGTTAAAAACTTTTTTTTAAAGTTATTTTCTGTTTTTTAAATATTTTCTTTAAAAATCCTTAAGGAGCTACCTTATTAATACATTCATTGGAGTTTATGTAGCATGATTCCATGAGAATTCTGTCCTTTTCATCATTATATTTGTGTACTATTTTGGCTATTGGATCTGGATTATGTTTTGATTCTATGGCATGGCAAGCCCAGTCCGATAAATTTGGTTGCTTGTTCTCGTATGCACGTACGTGTTCTGATAGCCTTTCTTCCATGGATCTACCTGAATTTCCTTAATAAATTTTATTGTAATTCCTGCATTGGTGACATTTATATATGAACTCAAAAGATTATCCTAAAAGATTCTAAATATTCTACTACAAATTTTTTTCTAAGATTTAAATGTTAATAATTTTTTTTGAGCTATCTTGATCTTGATCGAATTAAATAGCCTTCTAATATTTACATTCTAACCGTGGGTTCTCTAAGATGCATATTTTTATACCACATATCTGTCACATCCTGTGGTAGCGTTACCAAGCGGATATGCAAAATTACGATATGCTACCGTTTTAAGTATTTCACAACGAAAATAATAAAAAAAAAAAACCGTGGTTTACATTTTTGTGAAACTAACTTTTGTGAAACTTTTTTTGACAAAAAAAAAAAATACAAAGAATTAGTTCTAGCGAAATGTGAAGCTATGAGAAGCTGTGCAAAGCAAATAATAAAAAATGTCAAAATTTTGTATTAAGTATATAAGAAGTACTTAACAGCAAAATTAGGAGCCCAAGAGTATTTTTATTAAAAAGAATTAAAAAGAAATAAAATGATTTTTATTAGCATCTCAATTTCAACTATAAAATCCAGGTAAATTGTGAGAAAATTACTGGTACATTTCTGTGCTGTAACGTACAATTGCAAGAGAAAAATGGACTCATGTGGGCGTCTTCTTCAACACCGGCACCGTCTACAGTGTCCGTGCGTGCAGCGGATATTTATTGTATGATATATGATATAAATATGATATAAATTTGTAATTCATTCGTAACCTTCGCCGTTTTATGTAACTTTTTTTATATTTATTTATAGGTCATTATTATCCCATTCATTAAATTTCTTGTGAAATCTTTTGCTCCTATTTTACCAAAATACGCTGTGTTTGCAAAGAATTAAACAAGACAAACTCGTCAAAAAAATAACCTTATACATCTAACCTATTCAATAAAACTAATAATTTGTAAAAATTGACTAAATGTAATGCAACTAAAAAAAATTTTTTGTAGCGATTTATACGACTTCTTCCGAATGTCAAGACATTTATGCAATAGCAACCTTGGAGACCGTTCTGAAAGAGTGGTCTTTGGTTACGGAAGCTACAGCAGATCTAGTGAGGGCTGCCTTCGTCATCGCTACGTATGGCTTCAACTTACTGACCGTGCATGACAAAAGCACGCACACTGACACGGACACAGAGCACTTCCTCTGTCCTTTATCAGGCTGACAATTTCGCTCATCAGAACTAACCTTCCGGGAAAGAGGAGGAAAGAGGAATTTGTTTTCACTAAATCTACCAACAATTCAATGAAATATTTGTATTATTTTTTATAGACTAAAGATCTTCAATTCACAATATTTGATATCTGTTATTTGGACAAACCTTCAAATATAATTATTAATGCAGAATGAATTTATTATTTATTCACTTATGTAAAGATTAGAATCTCGTTGTAATGCAAGTAAATGACTAACTTTTTACTTTCAGATTTAAGGAAAGCATTTTTATTGAGTTAAAACTTCTATAAACTTCGTTAAGATGGCGCCACAAACATACCTTCCGCCATGATGCAAAACCACCCTAGGTCACAGAGAACTAATTTCAGTGACATTTTTCAACGTTTTCTTTTTCAAACAGATATTTAAGATTCTCTTATTTAAACATTTCTCTCATTCAAACGATAGTAAATTTCACATGTTTATGTTAACAGTCAAGTATACAGTGAGATCCTTTTAGTGACAATTTTAGGTTAGAAGACTTTCTACCGGAAAGTAAAGGACGTTTGAAAGCCTTCATTTCCATAACCTAAAAAGATTCAAGAAAGTTTTTGCGTTTCCTCTTAATATCAGTTTTCTCATATTCTGATAAAACATTTTGATTAGACATTTATCTTTTTGTTAAACTTACTAACTGAAATCACAGAATTATTCAATATAACTCAATAAATTTACAATTTTACATACTATATAGCTATTAAAACTCTGAATTTGTTGTATTTATTTATTCTGTAGTTACAATTAATATTAAGTTGAAAATAAACCATAAATGCCACAAGAAATTAAGTTCTTCAAATATGTTGAACAATAATTTTCTGTTAAGAAAGTTTGTATGTTATCATATTGATTATCGTCGTCATCTAAAGATCGAGAAACATACTATTGTAGAATGTAACTTGAGCTTCAGTTATAAATAATGATACAACTCTTTCCAGCTGACTACAAGTGAAGATCTGAACGATCCCTATTCATTTCATTTAATGAAGCTTTCATCATGAACCAACAACAACATGATATTCCTAATATGGTAATATAAAGAGTGAGAGAAATTATTAAATACTCCCCGTCAACGATGACGGGAGGACAATGTGACGGCTTTTAATTGAGATAGAGTATTTGCCCGTCATTAGTAATTCCTTCATTCATGTCGAGAAATGTCTCTAACGACTCTTCATTTTGTCGCTGAGGGCGAACTTCTGCATCTAATGCTCGTCTGACCTGCGCTTGTAGTAGGCTAAAAAATGAACATTGAAATTTAAATTTTAATCTAGTAGGCTAAAATTAATGAGTTATTTTTTTTTCTCTGGCTCTTCTCTCATTGCGTCATACACACAGGAGGAGTGATAAGAGATATTTAACAATAATAATTTGAATGTAGTCCCCGGGCTTAATGGATAAGACGTCTGACTTCGGATCATAAGGCTGCATGTTCGATTCCTGTCGCTGACGTTTCATTGCAGAAATTATTTCTATTTTCATAGGAAAATTATTTTCCAAACACAGAGGAAGTGCTTTACGGAAGTGCATTAGACACAGACAGATCTATAGAAAACTACATAAGAGATTATAAATTGTAAATATTATCTAAGTCTTTAACTATGCAGAAAAATGTTTAACGTAGGCCTTTAACTTAAAAACTAAGCTTAAGATTTGCATCAAAAGATTATTAAATTAAAGCAAAATACGTCTGCCAAAAAAAAATGGTTTGTCTGTTTGTTTTTCTAATCATTATCATCGTTATCGCAATATAACTGATTTTGTTGTATTTCAATTACATTAAATTAATGACTTTTATTTTTATTTTAACAACAAAAGCACAAAATATACATACAAAAATTTTTTTTTAACTTTACCTATTTTTGAGTTAATATATTTTGAGACAAAATGAAAATAATTCTAATTTTACTTTTTTTCTTTACAAAACGAAAACTTAAGCTAAAAATAATAATAATAAAAAAATAAACTGTTGCATTTTTTTAATCTTCCCTTCCTGCTTCCTAAAAAAAAGGAAGTACCCAAATTTAATTTGGTTTGGATATGAAAAACAAAGAAATAAATTAATCATCATTTTTTTTCTACATTACATAATTGTTTACGGTCTACATCAGACAAAAAGATGTTAATGCAACAAAAATAATTATTGAAGAAGAAATGAAGCTTACTTATTGTTTTTTTTTATTAATTGTAGACGTCTCTCTTGGCATTAAGTTATTCCTTTTTTTTTATAGTACAAAACACTTTCTTTTTTTTTAACTTGTGATTATCAAAGTTAAATTGGAATTGTTGGAATTCTTGTGGGTAATTTTTATTGTTCGATTTTCTTGATGAATTTTTAACTTCAACTGTTCGAAAAACTGGACTGTATTTTTGTAGTTTTGCTAAGTTATGTTGATCCTAAATAAGCAAACTGTCAAAAAAAGCAAAACATCTTATTATCTAAGGATGAGGTAACTAGATGATAATCGCTAGTACAACGGACTCGGTAAATGAACACTTTGCAAGGATAAGATCATAAAAACTTAGTTTACGACTCTAGTTTGATGGTTTTACTGTTCTGCGTGCTGACACTTTGTTTTAGATAATTTAATGAAATTCCCGATGCCTTTGCTTCCTAAATCAAACCCCACGTGCTTTTACCTTAGCCTCATGAGGAATTATTCTGGTAGCAAAAACAAATAAGCAAATAAAATAAGTTATTTGTTTTCCATAAAAATTCCCATGTCAGAATGTTGCTCCATTACATGCGCAATATTCGGATTTGACATCTCAATTGATGAAGGAATAAAAAAAAAAAGAGATGATCATTTGTTATTTGTTTATGTATATTTCATTGGCAAATTTTAACTTATATGTACAGTGTATATAAATAGGTAGTTACAAGTTCACTTGTACTAGCGTATAGGTCCCGTCAACAATGACAGGAGAACAATTTGACGGCTTTTAGTTGAGATAGAGTATTTTAAGTAGTTGTTTTTTCTGTGTTTAAATATTATTTTTAATTTCTTCATTCATGTCGAGAAATGTATCTTTTCACTTCGTCGCTGAGGGCGAGCTTTTGCATCTATGTTTCTTATGCTCGTCTGGCCTGCACTTATAGTAGGCTAAAAAAATGAACATTGAAATTTAAATTTTAATCTAGTTGGCTAAAATTAATGGGTTTATTTTTTTTCTCTCGCTCTTCTCTCATTGCGTCACACACACAGAGAGAGTGATAAGAATTATTTAACACCAGTAATTTGAATGTAGTCCCCGTGGTCTAATGGATAAGACGTCTGACTTCGGATCAGAAGGTTACAGGTTCGATTCCTGTCGCGAACACTTCATTGTAGAAATTTTTTCTATTTTCACAAGAAATTTAAACTGTTTTCCAAACACAAAGGAAGTGCGTTAGACACGGACATATCTGAAAAACTATATAAGAGATGTATACATACTAATAGGACCCCTAATAAACATTAATAAACTAAGAATTTTGATCTTGAACGTCAAGATTCATCTTCAGCTAAATTACTATATATCTAAGGCTTGGTGAAAAATCCACCAATTAATGAATGTCTCATAAATACAAAATAAGAGAAGCTTTCTCATGAACTCAAGGTAAAGTCAACTGAAGACGAGCCTTTAACATTAAGGTTCGAAACTTTCTACTTGATTAATGTTTAATTTCTTTATTTCTTGAATTCATATTTTTACAAGATACAAACAAACGTTACAGGTTTACTATTAATCTTACTAATCTTTCAAAAGAAAAAAGAAAAAAAAAATATTTAAATAGACGTAAAATATTAATCAAATCTAAATGAAATTTTGGTGCAGAAGATCAAATCATTACTTTAATTATAGTAAATTATAGTATTAATTTTATAATTAATACTATAAAATTTCTACTACCATAAAACACCAGACATCGATATTTCCTCCCATTTCAGAGACTTTTACAAGATGTTTTCTAAAATTATTTTTTAGGAAGGGAGAGGTATTCTCCCTTCCTAAAAAATAATTTTAGAAAACATCTTGTAAAAGTCTCTGAAATGGGACGAAATATCGATGTCTGGTGTATTATGGTAGTAGAAATTTTATAGTATTAATTAAAGTAATTTTGACATTAATGTCTTTGATCAAATCATTAGTTTATGAAAGGAACTTTCAATATTGTCTTTCTCATTTTAATAAAAGTAAATATTTCAGAAAGAGTAATAATAATAATTTACTATAAATAGATCTCAAATACATTTCAGAAGCAATAAAAACAGGAAAACCTATTGTAAATAGAGGAGAATGGAACCAGACTTCTGTACAGTCCTCGTTATGGGAAATTCAATATGACAATGTGATTAGCCTAATCATTGTTAAAAAATATAAAATACTTCATTCCATTCTTTCTAATTTCCACTTGCTTTTAATTTATCAATCAATGATATTAAGACTCGTCGAAATTTTAAAACTAATGCAAATTTCTAAGATTTCAAATATCTATATTCTAAATCTTTAATCTTGTAATTTATAATATCTAACCTCATGAACCAAATTGATCAGATTTATTAAACTTAATTCAAACATTAATCTTTAGAAGATAACTTTCTTATAGTTAATTTTGGATTAATTTTCAGTAAATAAAAGAAAGTATTACTAAATATTAAAAATGCTTCAAATTCTCACTGATATAATAGTAAATTATATAAACAATTAACAACCTAAATAGTAAATTATAAATAATTCTGCAACATTTTCAATGTAATAATAAATTTACATCTTTAAATTCTGTTTCTAAACCCAAACTTTACAAACATACCGGTATTTTATTTTAATTTAGGCTTTTATTTTGTGATTTTCAAAAGTTTTGGAATCAATTATTACGCATAATTTATACGCATTTAATTTTTTACGCTTTTTTTATGCGTAATATATTATTGTTATTTTTATAGAAAATTACGTCACCAGTTCAAACATTAAAAGAAAATGGATTTCCTTATTATCAATAAAATTTACAGGCCTACACACAATTTCTGAAAGCTTTTTTGATTCATCTACCAGAAATTTAAACGAAATAACAATTAATTTTTGGTTTATTACCTTTTTAAATCATATAATATTTAGCTTAATTTAATATTTACATTAACAGTTTTAAGATGACATAGTTGCTGTAATTACTTAGTTTATATAATTCATTAGTTTCATGAATTATTAAAGGTTTTATTAATAATTTTTTATGTATATGGAAAAATTAATCTTTTTGTTTTTAAGTTCAAAAATTTTATGATGTTTTTCAACAATTGGAAATAAACTGATGGGAACAATAGATTCTTAAAACATTAAAATTATTAATCAAACGCCGCCTAAAAGTCATCTTTTTCGAAAGCTTTGTATCTGAAGTTTTGAATCATCCATTTTTCAACTTGCTCTATTTAAGAATTTAAAGTTAATTTAAATTAGTAATTTTAATTAATTAAAGGAAAACTGAACTGATTACGATTTCCTGTAATCATTAATTTACTAAATATACAAAATAAAATTTTAATTTCATAAGTTAATTTTTTGAAAACTGATATAAAGGATCTGGAAATATTTAATCTGTATATTTTCTTTTCTATTAACTTAGGTTTTTTTTATTCTACTTTTAGGGTGAATTTAAAAATCTTCAAAAACAACCAATATCCAGGGCGTTTGTCATTATCTGTTTTCAGTCTCAACGAAGGGCAACTTACGAGTATATGTACTAATTCCTCGAATAATTGTTGTCCCTGGGTATACCATGGGAGGAAGTACATGTTACCTAATCGAGAAAGAAGGAGAAACCGATCCGGGAGTTGAACCCAGAACTAGGGGTGAAGCAGGCTAACGTCCTTAAGATGTATCTCAATCTGTATTAAAATTCAAGATTTCCAACAATAGCATCTTGAATTCTAATAGATGTTAAAGAAGCCTAACATAGCAACATTGTTAATCTCCTTTTCCCAAAAGAAATCTCACCGTTGAGTCCACGTCTGAGTTTAGAGAACAAGAGAAATTTTAAAAATGTTAAGTGCTTCTTAACTTAATTCCATGAAGGCAAGTTATTTGAACTACCTTGAATTCAAAAGCAATTAGCATGTCAGGTATAACCTAAGTCTAAGGTGAAGAAAAAAAATATTACGAATAGCCCATAATTCATTTGAACTGTAGCCTATTATCTATATAAAATAATTAGGTGTGTGAATTAATTTAATCGTAGATGTGTAATTTGTCTAAAATGAAAGTCAGCTTAGAGCTTTCTCAATCTCTAGGGAATGTTAAGACGATTAGAAGCCAGTGTTGGTTCTAAATGACTTTCAACTTTTGCTCTTGTTTACGAAATAACCTCAAAGCATTCCACTGTGACAATATGGACTCGTCTTCCTATCTCTGAAAAAAAACCTGCGTCGGATTTATAATCCAGATAAGGATCAAGAGCGGAAGTAATAAATGATACAACATAATCCTTTTCAAACTTTCTCCCTTTCCACGAAAGGTTAGTCAACCCTTGTTATAAATCAACTGAAATCCTAAGATATTAGTTATGGATCGCTTTGGAGGAGAATTCGGAAGAAATTATAATTGCGATAGAAAAAAGATGTTCGGAGTTTAATGGTAGATTGAGCTAAAACAAACTCTCAGCATAGTAAATGATTACCGTAGGCATTCGCATATTGGCCGAGCTGCTTCCTAGGAAGACCCGGAAAGCTGTATGACCCGTATGGAAGCCGACCCGTGAAATCCTTCATCCCTCTCGTAGCTACTGATTCTATTTGATTGGATTCAATCATATTTGTTGTTGTAATTATTGTTTATCATGGACTATAATGCCTTACAGTTGTACATGAAATTATTAGCTGTATAAAACAAATTAAAGATAATATATTACAAACGAAACTTATTGAAGTACTTGCTGAAGTCCCAACAGAAAAAGTAACTAATTAGGCCTAATAAAAATATTGTTGCGAAAATTCACCTTCAATGCGGTTTAATAGCCCACGTGGTAATCAATGCCCGACTCGCAAACATTTAATTTTTCCAAAATTTCTAACATGTATATGTATCTGGTACTGTTAATTAGGAAGACTAAAACGAATTAAAAGCAGGATTTTTTAAGAAACAGATAGCTCTAAATGAAGTATATCAAAAAAGACACACTGGAAACTGAAGATTTCTAAAAGCACTGAAGAAAAAATAGAAAATCTAAAAGAAAATGTAACTGAAAGATTAACAGAATGAGGATGAGAAGTTGTTATCAATCTGTTTATTATATAACAAGCAGAGAGAAGCCTTTAAAGAATATGTTATCAAACAAGGCAAAGGTAATCAACATTTGCATTAATGTTTTTATTTATTTCTCAACTGTTTTAAAAAAAGGCTGGATGACATTCAAATGGTTCCTATTTTCGGTTCATTATCAAAACAGATAAAAGTTACTCTGAGGTTTTTACAATCATGATCTCTTATCGCTTTTCCTATCTACACAAATAATGAAAATATTTGAAAGCTTAAAACGAAACTAACTAGAAAAATAAATATAAAACGGCTGACAAATGCAAGTTTGCTGACCTTGAAAGAGAGTTAACGTTAATGATTATTATCTTGGTTAAATCCTAACAAAATTTGGGGAAAAAAAAAAAGTAGACAAAATTCAAAATATATTTCCTCAAACTACAGATTTATTCGTTTTAAGAAGCACAAAATTCAAAATAAAGTAAAATAATCTGCAATGATTTCCATTACTCCATGCATTAAGAGATGAATTAGTTATTATCTGGTTAAGAAAAGTCAAGATTCATCTTATAGATGAAAAGCTAAGATTTTAAGGAAGATAAAACTAAGCTAAATGTGCGCGTCTTTCTGTAAAAATATAAATCAATAGCGCGATTATAAATTGCTTCATCAAATAAAGAAAAAAAAAAGTTAATATCAGATGTTGTAAAAACGCATTATGCTCCTGAAAAATATTTTCCTTAAAATATTCAGTTTTTATTTTTATTTTTTTTACTTTTGTTTTAGTAAATTCATGGAACCAATGCAGAGGAAGATATTTGTAAATTACGAAGTTAATTCAAAAAGTAAAGTATATTGAGATACACTGATGAAATACTGATGCAAATGACATGTCCTCAGCGAAGTACAACTTCAAGCTAGCTTCTGGTATTTCTCACTCTCAATTCTACTGAGTCTCCTTAGCTTCACTTCAGTCACCTGATCACAGGAAGTTACAGGCATTAATAATATCAACGCTGTTTTCTGAAGCACGTATTGTATTATATGAATACCTTTCCTACCGACTCTTTCACATATCACTAGTTTCAAATTAGAATATTTAGGAAATCTTAAAATAAGATGATACGATGTTATTATTATTATTGATTACTATTATTAATCATTATTATTATTTTTAATTAAAAAGAAGCCATCAGGTTTCTTGGAAACTATAGTCAATGCTAGATTTCTGGAGACCACAACTGTAAACTTCCGATAATCCGGCACGTTCGGGAATTCGACGGTGCCGGATTATCGGATAGCGAACTTAAACGCGGTAAAAGAGTCTATTTCTTTTGGGATCGATGTATTTAGTAAATTTTGAATGATAGTTTCATCGGTTAAGACTTCCACAACAGGTTTGTCCTTATCTGCTTCAACCCACTCCATTATTTCTTCTTCAGATAGTCCGGAAAGAGGGTTGTTTGCCGTTCATTCACCTTGTCTACAGCATGCCGGACTATCAGGAGTGCCGAACCATTGGGTGCCGGATTAATGGATCTTTAGTGTACAGTATTTAGATATTTGGCTTTGAGTTAAGTAGTCCGTAACTTTAACACACACACTCACATCAAAACATAGTCATATCCCCACAGTTTAATTCAAACTCAGGGGAGTTCATTTTTTTTTGAGGGGGGGGGGGGTAAGCAACAACTACTGACCCTCTCTTAAAGTCCAAACACCAAAAATCTAATCACATATTTAGAATAACGCAAAATTTTTCAATATGAATTATTTGAGTGTAAATTTCTAATTATTCTTCACAACTGTGATAAAATGTACAATTTCCACAAACGGGGCTACAAAAACATCTATCTAACCAGATTTCACAATAATCCCAAAATGAAAGTTTGAATTAGTTCTATGCATTATTTATCTCAGACATTCTATTGTCTATGTTATGGTAAAAGCACGATGTTTAATAAAACCTAGGATTTTTAGCCATCGATAAGTTCTGATAAAAGTTCTATTTGTGGAATTTTTATATCCATACGTTGCCAATGCTTGGTTAACGCAGAAAAAAAAAACAACAACTTTAGAATGCAATTTTCATTTTGAGATACGTTTGTCGACCCGTCTATTATTATGAAGAAAGTTCAAGAAATTATTTATGCTAAAATACTGAAACTTCGATAGAAAACTTAACTTCTTGTAAGAAAGACCACTATTTCTTTTGAAACATTGTGGAATGTCTATTTCCTATTTAACCCACATAGATATGGGTCAAAGCAGACAGTCTCTGTCAATACCATGATATCTAGGGAAAACAAAAGACATGAGTTTTTTTCTTTTCTCCTTGAATTTTGAACTGTTTTCTTTTTCTGCAAAGGGTTTCTTATTCTTGAATAACTTCTGAACTTTTTGATCAACTTCTTATGCGCTCTTAGCTTATATTTAAAATATGGGACGTCAACTATATAGTGTCTCATTTCGATTAAAATCTTCGAAGAAAAAAAAAAACCTAAAAGATATTTAATAATAAATTTAACCGTTTGATGATTGCTACTTCAGTCACATTTACAAAATTACAGAAGGAAAACAAACAATTGTTTAAGAGCTAAAGGAGATAACGTTAGGCTGTTGTGTCTCCTTGAAAATTATGCGGATGAAGATAAAATTAGTGGGTACACAACCAACACAAGGTGCAAGAACACGTGCTCGCTTCTAAATCTCCTGATTACAACTTTTAATTAAAGATTTCGAAAGAGAAAGAAGATCATTTCTAAGCCGTAAAAATACCATTAAGATCTTTTAAACCCTTTATTAAGCAAGGAAGGAACTTCAAGGCGAATGGTGCGAGGGTGGAAAGAAACCACCTACCGGATGTCATTCAGGGTCAGACTCTGGTCAACAAGTTGATGCCAGTGTTATTCGTCACCTTATAACTTTTTTTGTTCTTTTAATCTTTTTTTAATGATTTTCTTATCTGTAAAGCCTGTCTGCTTTCTGTTTATTTAGCTAATTAGCAAAGGAGTTAATGCAGATATTTTTTAACATTGAACTTTTTTATTTTTTTATTTTTTGAAGCTTGTCCAGCGGATCAAAATTTCTGTGCAAACAGATTATTATTATTTTTTTTATAATTTACAAGAGAAATTTAACGTATGAGACAACAATAATAGTTGATTTGAGATGAGGAACTTATTGAAATGTATATCCTGAAGTAAATTTATTTTGCCAAAGCATAATATTTCGTAAATACATTTTTCCTTCTTCAAATGAAGAGAAAAAAAACAAGATGGCGTCCAATTTATTGCTGTATAGTAATAAGATGAATTGACATGTAACCAATGATGGGATAAAAATGGAAGTAATAATACGAAAATAGGAAAAAAGTCTTAAGAAGATTAATAAAATTCAGTTTAAAAAATAACGCATAAAACAACACCAATGAAAGAATATTTATTAGAGAACAGTGGGCATGATTATGAGTGGAATGATGTTCAAATTCTATTAAAAGACAGTAATAGATTCCGTCTATCTGTAAAAGAAGCTTTATTGATTGGTAAATTAAAAATTGTTTACTTAATAAGAAACATGAAATACTAACAAAACAAAAAAATATTTTTTAATGCACCTAAGTAAATAAGGATTCTCGCACCCCGAGCAACCATTTCGGGAATCTGAGACAGCTGTTTCAGCCTTGTTAGGCTTCCTCAGTCTGATTTACCCGTAATGGTAGCTCAAAGTGCGAGACAAAGAAGTTGAAACCATCCCGGCACCCCGGAATGGCTCCTCCAATAAAATCAAGCACAAATAGTAATTCACTGTGCACCGCACAGCCTCAAATTCTTGTCCCGCGACCTGCTGGGACAAAAGAATTTAAGAAAGGATTGAGAATCCAAAATAAAATATAATTAATGTAGAAATAAAGCTTAACGTGCATTGCAAGAATTAACAAAACAAAAAAATCTTTGTAATGCACCTAAGTAAATAAGGATTCTCGCACCCCGTAAGTGTTTACTTAATCTGAATTGTTACATGTTAATGCTATATAGCCAAATAATTTATCACGTTCTGAATTGTTAAGGATTTATAGTAGATAATGAATGTATCTGTATCTCCTATATGAGATTTCATGTGATTGACATTCTTATTTTTTGAAAATTCATATTTTTGTAATATTTTTATATACTTTGAAAATGGAAAGCAATTTTTATGTAAGTCTTCTATTAAAAAAACCCTTATGATATTTATTATTAAAGTATACTATTAAAAAAAAAAAACCTTATGATTTTTGTTATTGTGATTAAAAAAATAATAAATAAAAATTACAGAAAAATGATAAAAATATGTAAATAATACGGCAAAGAAATGAAAAAGAATAATGCAAACTGATAAAAAACATTTCTGACGACTCCGTTAAGGACGATTATCATAAGCTCCGCTTACCTTTTAATTTGAGAAAGGTAAAAACATAATTTTAGTAAATCTTTTAATCTTATGACTTTTAATATTGTGCTTTAATGGTTATTTATTATTGATAAAAGACATAATGGGAAAACAAAAAATCTTAAAATTAAAAAGTTTTATAAAATAAATAACACATTTTTTATTTATCTAATTTTATTTTTTATCATTTTTTTAGACAATCCATACACAAGTCTACAAGACTAATAAAAGTTGTACTATCAAAATTAAATAATAAATAATAATAAAAAAAAAACTTAAATCAAAAATTGAAGAATTAAATTAAAGTACCGTCCAGGGTCTGGATGAGGGTCTCTAGCTTTAAGGAAAAACTCACAGAAGTAATCATGGGATGTTAAAGATACGCCTACATTTTGATAGTCCAAGGTATTTTATCTCTATTAAAATAAGACTAATTCAGTAATAACTTTATGACAATGTTTATCTCAAAATGCAATGTACGAGAGCAGTAATATTAACTGAGATGAACTACTTCATATAAATTGTCCCACTATTTGTAATCTTTCAAAACGACAGAAAAAGGATATTTAAAGAAAAAGTTACAAGCTAATTTCAATTCTGAATGTCCCAAAAATACCGTCACAACTTGTCAGTCTGTGTAACATCGATCGTTACGATCAATTAGTATAATTCCTTTTTCTTTTAAGTTATCTGTTTGTTTTTTTTTAAAAATAAGAAAAACTCCAATGTAAAAAAAAAGTTACATTTGATGAAAAAAAAAGGAATTAAATAACTTTGAAGTTAAAATTTTTCATTCACTTATTGGATTCTTATTTTTTTTATGAAATTTTAATGTGAACTTTCATCAAAAGTTTTCTACTTCAGAAGTGAACAGTTAACTTAATTTGAATGACAGTCAGATGAAAATTACAGATAAAAAAAAAAAAAAAAGTGAAATTCCTTGAGATCAGTTACGCTTTCATGACGTAAAGACCGGAAGTAAACGCTTTATTTTTTTTAGGTTCAGATGTTTTCAAGAATCTTACAGTTTAATACAGCTGATGCATTCCTCAATTGCTTTTTAAAATTAATTTTACTATTTTACGGAAGAGTATCATTTAATTTTTGTTGATTGATACTCAAATAAGTAAAGAAGCAAGAATATAAAGAATTAGTCTTATACAATGTATTTAATCATAAATTTCGATCCATAATTGCAATTTAAATTTCAGAAAAATGTAAAATAAGCAGACTTCCCCCTAAATATTGGCATCTATTCTATTAAAGGAGCCTTTTTTTTTTCGAATAATAATAACTTGATATTTCACATTACAAACATTGTTTAAAGGGCTTAATTCAATGGGACATTCTTGTTACCCCAAAAAAAAGAAATTGGATGCCGTGAAAACATATTTGGAGCCCTTTTAATTTACCACACATAACACGATTGAATTTGCGAAGAAAATCCTCTTGGCAAAAAAATTACTTGTGAAGGCCGAGGACTTATTTTTCTTATTTCTTTGCAATTTTCTTTTCGTGATTTTTACTCATTAAAAGAACGTTAAATTTGCTTTAGGGAGAACAATGGAAAATAGTGTTTTGCTTTGCTGAATATTATGTTCTCAGTTTGGATAAAGTTAACAAAAGAAAAAGAAAAAATCTATATTGTGATTTTAAATTTTCTAGCCAGTTGTGAACTAATAAAATTTTAAGTACTTTTGATTGTGAACTGACATAATACAAATTCTCAGTTTTAAAAAATAAATATGGCGATTATAACTCCATAATGGAAACGGTTGCTGTAACAACTCACAATACCTAATTTTTTTTTCTATTTTAAAATGTTATATTACTTTTAACTCCTTCTCTAATTTTGTAAATATTAGAGAAGTATTCAGTAAAGACTAGAGGAAGTCGGTTATAAAATGATTGAGTATAATTTATTAGAGGCTATGACTGAAAATCTATTTATGAAAATATTTAAAGAAATATTAATATTGTTAATAAAGATTTCTTTAGTGTTAATAACAGACGACATATTCGGAGATGCAATCATAATCTTGAAGTTATTGTGTACACAGTCTATTCTGTATTTTATGCAATTCATCTATATTTTTGTTTATTTTTGTCTACAATTAGGGAATTACATAAACATGATGTTCACTTTGCTTTTCCCTTTTTCATTAAAAAACTTAAAAACTCGTATAAATGCTTTGATCACATAAATAAATAATGATCACATAAGATATGTGAATGGTCATATTCAGATATCTTATATGATCTGTTGTAATATGATCATATGATCATACGGCGATTATAACTCCACAATGGAAACGGTTGCTGTAACAACTCACAAATAAACATGGAAAAAAAAAAAGGAATCCTACTGAAAAAAAAAAGTTTTGGTTGGAACGGTCATCCCTTTGTTTAAACCCCCACCCCCCACCCAATGCAAAAAAAAAAATGATCAGCTTAACCCTTCCATTCCAAAATCCTGAGCATGCCTACGCCTGCAATTAAAATACAAAATTGTATTCAGAATAAAATTCATTAGATTCTGCTGAATCTTATCACAAGTATCAAACGCATTCACAAATAATTCTACTTAGAAGCCTAGGTTGCAAAATGTCACAACAACAATATTCAGTAATAATATTTGTAACAGATAACAATTAACAGGTATTATAAAATCTAAAAGCAATAATTAACAATTAACAGTTGAGGTATAATTTACCTGATAATAATAGAACATTTCTATATGATCTATTGTCAGAGTTAATATATTTTTTTTTCCATCTTATTAATGAATGTAGAAAAAATTAAAAATTCGAAGATTTATTTTACATTATTTCCGTTTTTCCTATGTTATTATATGAAATAATGAAATAATTATAAGAAATAATGTTACAAAATTTCATTATGTATTTCTTCCATATTTTTCGAAGTTCTAATTATTCAAAGTAGTTCATAATATTTAATAATTTTATTACCCTACATCCGTCTTTAGCTAGAACAGGAAATTATGCTGAGGGAATTAGTTGCTAAACTTAAGAAATCCAGAAAAACATTACATTATCGACGTGCATCAGAAAGTTTAAACACTCAAACCCAAGATTTAAAAAAATAAAAATAACATTTATGTCATACATATCTAAGAAAAAGCATGGTAAATACTAAAAAAATGTAAAGTCTGGTCTCGCACGATTTACTTTTAAATAACACTACATGAAATTCAGTTATGCAAAACTACCACAGAGAAATGCTACATAAAAATCTTGATCTTTGATCATCCTCTCAATTGGAAATAACTAAACCTTCCTTGTAAAAGCAATGACCTGCAAATCATCAATCACCAACTCTGACTTCATAACCTACTCGTTAGAGGAAACTGAACCAGAAATCAGTGGTGAAGATTCGATCGCTCATAAACACTTTTGAGACACACGTATTTTTTGTATTGTTTTTTCCTGTTTAATTTTAAAAAAATTTAAGAAAAAAACATTGTTCCTTTTAATTCCCTAATACTTTCATTTAGCCAGAGGTTTGCTATTTTCCTATCAAATTAATTCGAATGATGTAAAAATATTTCTAAGGGACTAACAGTTTAACTAACTAACAGTTTAAATTTGTAAAAGTCAGGATTTTAAAATAGATCTGATTCATAAAATTGTTTCACATTTATTATTAACCTACAAGTCGCTTTAAATTCCTGTTTAAATTTAG
The DNA here is from genome assembly GCA_023159025.1 of Thereuonema tuberculata. NCBI lineage: Eukaryota > Metazoa > Arthropoda > Chilopoda > Scutigeromorpha > Scutigeridae > Thereuonema > Thereuonema tuberculata. The sequence goes on along the minus strand of JAFIDM010000001.1, from coordinate 60,005,187 downwards.
CAAGTTGCATAATCTATTCAAGATATCTATTATTGAAATTTTTACAACATTGAATGTTTGTCATTAAACATAGAACTCAAGTTATTGTGGATTCAGTAAGAATTCTTAACTTTCCTTTGATCTATTTGCAAGACTTTGTCATTTATCATTAATGCAACCTGTATTCACATTATGTATGAAATGTATCTTTAGCTAAAATCCCTAAGAATATCGAAACCAGCGGTGAAATACATTTATGAAAAGAGATAAATTTGGACATTAATTTATTACAAATTATATTAAAGGATGAATAATTAAAAATTATCTAATTATTTTTCTTCTGTACGTTATTAATAGAGAGAAAATACATTTTGATGTAACTTTTTAGTTACATAGCAGGCTATATTATATTACACTTTTTGTCATGAAGCATTTGTAATATCTCTTAATATACGGTGGCAGTAGCAAAAAAATTTTTGAAACAATTTGAAGTCGAAAGAATATATCAATAGGATCGCAAGAAGTGAAATCTTTACTTCAGAATGTTCAATCGTATTGGATAAGAAGTTCAGGCTGTCAAACATGAGCTGCTGTTGAAAACTAAACCCGTAAGAATGGCGCTTGGGAAATCAAACATAATTTAAGACCCTACTTTGGTTGTTAAGCAATAGGATGTCATTACTTAAATGATTTAAAAATAAATTTGACATCACGATAATTTAAATATTCTACCTTATCCTATATTCGTAAAGGTAGATGCATAGTATCGTGAATTTTTAATTGAATTCGAGATAAACTGGACCCACGCGGTTAAAGAGACTGAGAATCGAAGTAGTAAAACATTAAATTTTAGAAACTTTAATTTCTAAGTTTTAACGTTTCTCAAGATTCAATTTGGTGACCGGTAAGAAAGTACAACACAGGCAAAAGCCTCAAATAGAAGATTGCACATTTTTATGAAATACGAATATTAGAAAGTTGGCAAATTAATTTTCTTCTGTGAACATAACACGGATAAAATTAAAAAAGTAACTACCATGATGTTACTTACATTTAAACAATTTCCAAAATCAATGTAACTTCATTAATTCTCTTCTGCTTTCTTACTGCATTTGGTTCTTATAAGAAAAACTTTTTTTTGTTATTAGGATTATTCTTATCGTATTTCTTTGTTTTTGCAGAATTAAATTTTAGGTTCATTTACATTGGGTATTTCCAAGTCAGTTGTTTGCTAGAATCTGCTAAATCGTGGGATAACTTTCAGAAATATGCATCGCTTTTTAATCTTTCAGTTATTTCTGTACGTGTTTTCGTATTTCATCATTTAAAGTAAATAGAATCTTTATTTAAAAAAATAAAATAAATAGGATATATAAAATCAATCTTCAACACTCAAAACTATAATTCTAGTTTTAAACTTTTATATACAATTGTTTATTGATCTTTTATCAGCTAATTTTTATATAGCAAACATAAATTATGGAACAAAAATTAAGGAAATAAAAACGTAGGTCTCTAGCGGTTATCATTAAAATAGTTTTGCATTTAGACGAGCTAAGTGTCCCCATGGAATTCCTTCTTAATTTAAGTCCGGTTTTTTGCTTCCTGTTATCAATATTTTGTCGGTTATTTTTTTTCCCTCGTTAAGTCTAATAAATTTCAGTCTTGTTACAGATAAAAATTACAATCTTGTTACTGGTAAAATTTACGGCTTTTCTGTCTCTGTTAATTATAACAGAATTCAAAGTACATGGAGGTCATTAGGACCCACAAGCCCTATTTAAAGCCACACTTAATGATTGTTTTTTGCTCTTTCCTTCTATTTACTGTTATATAACCATTCATGCTTGAATAACTGTAATTTAGATTAATGGTTGAAGTTACGAAGTTTATGGAACTGCGTTAAAAGTTTCAAATTCTTTTAATTAGCACATAGGTGGACCTTAATAAAAAACAAAAAAAAACCATCATTAAGAGGTCGGAGAAGCGGAAAGATATCTTATTAATATGTCCACTTTAATTGTAAATTAAAGAAATAGCAAATAAAAATATTACCCAAGGATGTGCTTTGAGATTAAATTTCCCGCCATCGATCAATCGGTGACCATCAGTTTAGATACTAGACGAATTGTACTAGATGAATATTATAAAAATTATGATCATTTTATATTCTTTGATTCTTATCGAAGATCGAGAAGGAGAGGAATTTTCAAAATTGTAATATTTTCAGGAGTAAAAATTGGATGATCAAGTTTTAGGTTATGAAATATTTAATCTTTGCTTACTTCAGTGAAAATCATGATACCAAATTCTAATAATCCGATAATAATAGGGCATTTTGGACAAGTGATATTAACTTGGGAAAAGGCATGAATAACCGTACTTTTTATACAATTAAGAGATCCTGTTATTGTATATAAAAATCAATAATGAATGAATCCAACCAATGTTTATTATCTTACTTTAAGTAGAAATACTTTAAAATAGACCTGTCATTCTACTTCATTATATTAAAAATTAAATTTAAAAAATTAAATAGGCTTATTATTCAAAACAATAATCTTATCTTGCTTTCCATCTCCATCATATTGTACTTTACCTTATTACATTGTTCAATAATATTTATGCTAATGGTAGGTTTTTATTTTTTATCTTAGTTAAAATAATAATTACTTCCCTTGTCTTTTAAAATGTCTACTTTTTTGTATTTAAATTTATGCTTAATTTATATTTTCCTGACTATTCCTACCTATAATAAGTGATTAAAATATATAATCTGCCATTTCTATTTCATTCTCATTAGATAAAGGCACTTGGACCCATAACTGCAAACACATTTTATGTAATTTTTATCTTGTTTTTAGGTATATAACTAAATTTTTATTTCTTTATCAAGTTTGTGTGATATCTAATTTTATTTTTGAAGGTTTTTATTTATTTATTTTAGGTGGGAGAGAGACAAACGTTCATTTGATGCTTGAACAAATATAGGTTTGTAAAATAACATCAGTTCCGAAGATAGAGAGATTTTTAGAAGTTCTATTCGAGCTGATCTTATGGTAAACCTGCTAATGGAGAAAGAATCATTTCTGGAGTTTTTAAAGTAGTCAGAATTCTTGATTATTAAACAACATTGCTAACAAAAGACTAAGAAAGAAAAACCCTTATTGACTGTTGTTACGGAATAGTAATTTTTAAAGCTTGTACGTTAAGTATTTTTTTGTTTAAACCCTTTATTGTTAAAATATTTTCTTTCTTCCAATAACATATATAATAAGTTTGAAACTTCAATCTATTCTTTCTATCAGATCACCTTAATAAAGGAATTTTGTGTATCACTATTTATTATTCAATGACCCATCAGAAAGAACGCATCATCAATTATTCAATTTGAATTGGTCGAATTTAGAACTAAAACGAATTATTGTTCAGAGCTCCAAAACTCCTGACTTTGGGGAGAAACTAAAACTTTTGAAGACCTCAGAAACATTCATACGTCTTATGTTGTAATTTGACCAATTTCAATTAAGGTTATTACAAGATCTAATTATTATTAATGATTTACTGTACGTCAACGCTGTCACAGGCGGCTTTCTTTTGTAGTTTCAAAAATAAATAATCTTCTCTATTTCAGAATGTCTCTTTTTTTTAAAAAAATGAACAATAATTCTAAGCATCAACATAATATATTAGAATTCTTACTGAGAGCTAATAACGGCCTAAGAAATATAATGACTTGAATGTAATGTTCCCTCGTAAATGTTTAAACTTTATTCTGTACACTTACTTATTAGTGTGGAATAACTGTCCTTTAATTTAATATTTCCTTTAAAACATTGTCCAACTGATGTAGGCCTATTCAGACTTCATTACATCCATTTTAATTTTTAATATCTTTCTAATTACTGCTGTTCGGATCTTCGCGGTCTGTTCTATTCGCGGTCTCATGACCAATATTTTTCCAGAGAAAAATAGATGGATTCACTTCACCAATCTTAGTTTATGACTTTAGACAACAATAGAATACGATGATCCGTTCTCCGAAAAGAGGATACTATCTATCTATTTCCAATGTGGCAGGTGTGGATATGAGTCCATCAGGAACGAGATACGGTCTTCCAACTCTTCAGTGAAGTCACAGACCCATAGGGTTCAAGGCCTGAGTTCGACATCCTTTGACAACGACTTACAAGTGGAAACGGATTCTTCCTTCCCACTTTGCTTAATCCACCGCTTCACCGACCTCCCATGACAGCGTTTCGGGGAGTTGCATCACGGATTAAAACCAGAAGACACTTGAAAGGAGATTTAAGCTTTTATTTCTGCTAATTGTTGATGCCCAAGAACAGGCCACTGCTAATCTTTTGAGAACGTTAGAAAAATAACGTTATTATAAGATACCTAACAAAATTGTGTCTGTAAAATAACTCAGATTTTATTTGTAATTTCAATTTTTAAGATTTCTCCGATCAGTTTAATACGATAAACCAAACAACCGGGATATAGTTTCGTACAAATTTTATAAATAACATCCATAGAACATTCTCTTTTTTCCAAATGGATTAGCATAAAAAAAAAAATTTAATGAAAAACTATCAGGGCTTTAGGGCTTTAATCTGAGAAGAAATTGTTACTTCTTTCATTTATCAAACACTATGGATATTAAAATATCCACAAGCAAAAAAAAGTTTCGCTTCCCAAACGGAAAAATAAGAAATATAACATTCCGCTTTTTAATTAATCACAATTAAAATCTTATTGATGTTTATTGAGAAAGTCCAAATCCATCCTCATCACTGGTTCATACGGGAAGAAACTGTAAGAGCTGCAGGGATGCAATGATTATCACATCTGCTTAACTTAGCATTAAGAGTACAATGTTGGCTTCATGATCTTTGGAAAGTGGCGGAAGTACAAAGTAAATACGACCCACAAAATTGACATTATTATCTTTCTGCTTTGTTTAATTGTTAGTCCTTCAATAGACTAATTATTTTTAATCGTTTAACCATATCCATATTTCTTAGATTTTATACTTTGCTTTTACTTTCACTAATCACATTAATTTTTATTACTCCTATTAACGAAATCTTTAAATCGCTTACTGCTTACAAAAAAAAAAAAACTCATAAATTTTAACTTTTTAGAAAATTTTTGTTTTAAGTTTCATTGCTGGCATTTCAGATAAATGAAGACTTACTACTTTTCACAACAGAACAAGTTCATATTCCAATTAAATTAGATTCATACATAAAATATTATTACATTCCCTATCCTATTGTTTTCTACTATCAAAAACCACAACAGGGATCTTAATGGAGATCAAACTATCGACTTCTAGTGAATGTTAGAAAAATCTTGGGAAGATTCAGAATCTTCTCAGTTTACAAAATAGACATGTCACTATCCTCAATGTTAAAGATCTAAATGTTGCGACTTTTGTCTACTAATACAGTCCGAAATCTACGAAGTTCATAGTGGAAAATCAAAATAAGCGTTTCTCAATTTCATAAAAGATCAAAATACAAAATTCAAAAAATAATAATCTTAAAAAACTTTTGTCCTGATTAAAAATAATTAATAATTAAATAAATGATGCAAATACAGTGAAGTCTCACTTATACGAATATGAGGGGGAACCAAAAATTATTCGTATAAGTGAATATTTCGTGTAAGTGAATTACATATAGGACTTATGGGGGTTTCGCCGGGGAATGAGAAATTCTTCATATAATTGAATGTTTCCTATAAGCGAGTTTCGTATAAGTGAGACTTCACTGTATGTATATATTGTATTTAACAAAAAGCATACTTTTAATTAAAAAAAAATAAACTTTCTTTAAAAAGTTTTACTTTCTTGTGAAAGTATCCCCATAACACTCATTTCTTAACGAAGTAGTGAATCGAAGCATTTGAATTTTTTTTTGCTTAGTTCGTTATCAATTAAAACTTAAAAAAAGGAAAGTTTTAACTTAGCAGAACCTTGATGTAGTTATTCATTTAAATCTCACACAATTAATGATTATTCTTCCAAAAAAGCTTATTTTCCTATATCTACAAATAAGACGAACAGCATAAGACCATGTATCAACTGTACAAAAATATTCATGTTATTTCAATAAAATGAGAAGGAATGAAAGTCCCGTAAAATATGTTTTTATTGTAACATCACAAGTTTAGGAGGTCTCTTCAGATGTTATTAATAATGTACAATTAAGTTTGGTTTCTGTAGAATGTTATTTTTACGTTTACAGGATTTAGCCAAGATCAATATATGCTTTTATTTTCTTAATAACGATATGAATTAAAAGATAATCAATTATAAATATCTTACACTTTTTGTTTGGGAGTATTTTTAAATTCATGGTTTATTTATTTATTTTAAATTGGGGAACAAAGAGTAAAAAAAAAATTACGGAATGTCAAAGTTTTGGATTTTACAAAGCCATATTACGGCGAAAACAGTAATTTCAAAGTCAATAACCACCAAAACAATTCTGATTTCAAATTCTTATGAAGAAAAAATAATTTCAAAATAATAATTCCCTTCAGTAGAGGATATTTATCTTCAAACTTATTAGTACTTTAAATTTTAGTACTAAAGCTGTCCCAAACAGGGCATACAGGCCCACGGGTGCGCGGGAGGTAAGGCTCCCGACGTTTCTAGACGTTTCTAGTCGGATGGTCAGCCCGACGCCCGCCCGCCTTTAACTCCCGGGAAAGAAACCCGGTACCCATTCTAAAGAGGGCTGGATAGGCCCTAGGACCCGTTTGGAGGAGAAAGGAGCGTGGAAAAATTCCCGCCCTCCGCCGAGGCCTGGAATCGAACCCGCTACCTCCAACCCGCAGCCAAGCGCCCTTATCCACTCGGCTACCGGGCCCACAATTTTAGTACTAATAAATGATAAAAGATGTGAACAGAATTAAAATTGCAGCTGCTCTAGTATATCCTCCACTGTGAGTTTCATGAATTTTGATTTACATTAATATATAAAAATGTTTAAAGACTAATCATATAAATATTATAAACTACTCTGTCAATTAAATTACGCGTTTAATTAACTAATAATTATCTTTCCTGATTACGATAAGTCGTAGATGAAATATCATGACTTACAGCAATTCGAATACTCTCGCATTGACAATGAGATTAGTGAAGTTATCTTTTAGATGTTGTTACTTCAAATATAATAAATATAGTCTTTTAAGATTGTATCACTTTATCAAAAAATTAACAAAAAAATAAACAATTACATTATAAACCTTTATATGTAAGTGTATAGGCTGCATGTATTAATTTATTTGGTAGTAATCTCAAGATTCCTAACTAATGAGGAGGATAAGGGCGTGATGCTGTGAATCCAAAACTTCTCAACGACATAATGAATATCCTTTGGGTTTCTTTCATAAGATTGCTTATGTAGCATATTGTGCATTTGTATGTTTCAGTATTAAACAAAGCTTACATAATACTTTTAGTAACTGCAATATTAAATAAAAAAAGATCCAATTTGTATGTTTGAAAGATCAGAACTGATGTAATCAATCTGATGTATACAATTTTTTTAAAACCGTTACAGAATGTTGGCAAACCATTACATCTCAGTAACTTATGTTTAACATAGGAAAAGTGATATGTTTTCGAACTGTCTTAAGCTTACATCAAATACATCAAATAGCTTTTCATATCTTTTATTATGTTTCATCAACATTTTATTATTATATGTTTTTGTGATACTATGCACGATCTTTTCTATATTTTGATCGAATTTCATTTTCTTATACTTCTTTCTAAGCATCCATAAATACAAAAATCAAGTTAATAGTGTATTCAAAGACAACTTCTTACAATTACATGGTATAAACCAATTTCCAACGATCAACAACGCAACAATGGAAGGTAAACTTCTACCTTGATTTCGTTCATCTATCGATGAAGCCATACAGTCTAAGATGTAATATTTTTTGTGTCCGTGTCAATTTTCGAGGATCCAGAGCCAATATTTGTAATTACTGTGTAGATTCGGATAGGTCACTATTTATCTTAGATTCGGGGTGCGATTTTGAATGACTCAAGAGTGACAGAGACTAAGGTGCATTAGGAACAAGTATGAAATAAGAACAAATCATTGAAAGGAAGAGTAACACATTATAATCAACATCCACACCCACACCGGGTGTATAGATATCACCCGCATGACATATCTTACATTATATTGCTTAATAAAAGATTTTTGACGGACCTTCACCTACGGATCTTTTAGCCTCGTCGTTATTGTAACATTCTCTCGCTCGAATTGGTTTGCTTGTCTACAGAAGAATATAAATTACAAGATATAGGTTCTTAACTATTTCTCAAATTTCTTCGCCTTTTCTTTGTATTTTGTCTAGAAAGGTTGTCATTAATTTCATCTTTAACACCAACATAATCAGCAAATAAAATATATCTTCAAATACAGAAATTATTTGCATAAAGTCTGAACCCGCCTCAATCCATTTAAGACTAATCTGAAGAGCAACAATTAGCAAACATTTGCTTCACTTGCATCTGCAATTCTTGATGCTGTTTGATGAAACTCTCCTCATAGAAATTCCTGATATGCGAAGACATCAACGGTCTACGAAATACGACCGTCAATAGTTTTAACGAGTCTAGTTCCAACTTCAATGAGCAAATGTTATGGAGAACATTAATTTTTTTATAACTACTGACGATTCCTTTTTACAAATTTACATATATTAGCTTTATATTAAGTTCTACTGAGCATACTTAGATATGTCAGAACACTCTGCATACCACTATAAAAATTATTTTTGATATTTTTTATGAAAGTATTCCGTTTTATACAAGTCCATTTTTAAGATGCTAATTGAAAAGTCTATGAGCGAAGTAGATTTATTTCTTATGATATAAAATTCAGCACTACTGATATGTCTTTACCAGAATTTATATTTTAGTTAATCTTACAATGTCAAATTTCAAAATGTAGATCTCTCATCATTAACAAATCTACATTAATCACGTCATTACTAGTATAACAGCTTCACTCCAACATTCATTGGTTCATCCAGTAATTCTACAAAGATGTTTAAGACAGAAACTCAGGACAAAGATTAATTACGAAGATGAATTACGAAGATAAAAAATTTCTGTTCGAATTTTGCTAAGAACAAAAGGAAATATTGTTCTTGTAATTTGAGGAAATATCTTGGAATTAAAAAAAGAAACATTCTAATTTATATATCTCGTAAATTTATGTGGAAAAAAAATGGCATTATAAATTAAACCATTTATTTAAGTAAGAGTTTTTAGTAAAAAGTTAATCCTTTAAAGTTTTTCAAATTGGTGTTAATGTTCGTCCTTATTAACAGATTATTATAAGGAGATATATATCTCTTATTTTTTCTCTCTCTTCTGTCTCTTATTATTTTTTTGGGTGCCATTTTAATTAAGATGTGAGTATTTGTATTTTTGTCTTTTTAGAAATCATATATAAAAATTGCATAACTCGATAAAAAATAATATTTTGCTTCACTATTCCTAACAAATGAAATGTGAGACAGTTATAATATTTTACATGATATTTACATGTAGTTCGGATTAAACAAAAATGAGTTTTACTTGTCACCAATTATATAATTCCAAGATATTCACTCTTATGTAAGTCATTATCTCCTCTACTTATCCCATAGGGCGTCCAAGTTTTACTTGTCGAGTTTTTGTAATGAGCACATGATAGTAGTGATGAATACGACATTATATCTTGGTAGCCACAGCTAAATTAAAATCTTATATAGTGAAAGTACTGTAAGGACTTCAATAATTGAAGAGTCGACGGCGAGATAACACTCTGGTTAATAATAATAATTATAGAAAGTAGGCATAATTATTCTCACATGTTAGTAAACTTTCTCTGACAACAAGATACTTAATAATGTAATGGGATTAACATTGGATAATCTTATTGCACTGAAATAAGAAACTTAATTCAATAACTCCAATTTCTTCTTACTTTAAATTAGGGTTATGTATTTGCATCTATTATTAAATAAATAAAAACAGAAATAAAAACCTAAAATTTATTTCTTCATTTAGCAATCGTAATATTAGTTATTGCCATAATTCATAAATACTATTGCATGACACTAAAAGTTATGACTGTTGTAACTTTTTATGGTTCTTCCATAAGGTGTGACGGCAAAAATATTGATTTGTTCAGATTTCATTGATTTAATTCAACTTGATAAAAGCAACACACTTGAAAAATGTCACAATGATACCCCTAGATAAGACTGTATAACTTCTTACATTGTATTCCGTTAAATTTGTCGTCCCATTTTTAAATTGCAACTTCTAATTGTATCCAATATATTTTCCATAACCTGTCTTGTTTCCTTTCCTGTGTTGTAAGCCTCTTCTTCACTTTCTCTTCGGTCTGACGTCATTCCATAATGGCGTCCTGGGGGCAGGCAACGGGAAACCACCCCCAGTATCTTTCCTCAGCTGTTTCTGGGAGATCCATGTGACCTCCATAGAACTGGACCTGTCTCCGGACAGAAAACTATGGATGGATGGATGGATGGATGGATGAGCCTGTCTTGTTTCCAATGCCTTCTTTTGGATAACCGTAGATGCAACATACAACAACCATTTTACAGGTTCTGTGAAAATTTCATTTAAGCATAATTACAAGCATACTTTCGTAGGGGAGTGTTAACATGAAAGTAAGATTCTAGTTTGATTCTAATGAAAATCTAAAGATAGAGTCAATCAGAAAGAAATGGTATCTTTTGAAATTTGAATTGTCTCTTAGATGTATTCCATTATTTCAGTTAATTTATGAGGATTGTATATATATATATATCATCATCACATCTAAATGATACAGATGTGTAATTTTTTTTGTGCTTCTATTAAAAATTAATTGTTCCTTTTCATCTCCATTATATTTTATTAGTAATTTTTTGTATTGTGCTACATTTTTCCTCCATTATATGTTATCAATAATGTTCTTTGTATTTTCTTGGTAGTTTCTTGCCTATAATTGACACACTGTCTGCCTTCTCGACGGGGCTACCCTTAAGGCACAGGGAAGTCACACTCATATCGATTATATATTAAACTTTTTTAAGGCAATAAATTATTATTATGGAAAAGATTCAAATTCAGTTTCCCCAGCAATGACAATATGGGGGTCAAGGACCAAAGCACATATTGTCAAGTATAAAAAAAAGTGTGGAAGAATGGTTAGGGATGTGTGGTTGTGTACATAAATTTCCTAACTATACGTGTTGTGTTCGGTACCACAGCCTTCTGGAGGCATAAGTGTTTTTTGTGAAGTCCTAGTATTCTGAGGCTGTGGTGCAATGTGTGAGATGCATTTATTTTGATTATTGATATGGTCTCTTTGGGGATTAAGGCTGGGGGAAGTATAATAGACCTTAGGTCGCATTGCTAGATATATTTACCACCCATCTTCTACATTACATTATATTACATTATTATTGATAGAAATTTGTCATTCCTAACGGGACTGTAACTTTTGTATTTAGAAATAAAAAAAATATTATTATATTAATAATAAGATGAAAGCAAAGATACATAATTAACAATTAATATTTTAAGACTATCGAATAACCTCTGTTGGTGAATAAAATTCAAAAATTCGACTAGCTTAGTGGATATGAACATAGAAAATTGTTTTCAATGTTGAGTAACTTCATTTGCACTTGTTTTTTCCAGATAGCATTCTTCAGAAAGCTTTTACAGTAATAAGTACTAATAAATTATTATTCTTCTTACAAATCTACAGCCTGTATTCAACTTTTGAGCTGACACTTAGCTTATAATTAAACAAAGCTGAAAGATTAAACAATGTTGAAATGAAATACTATCTCCTAGATAATAAAATATTTTTCTTTGAAATTGGTGTTCGACATTTTGCCATTCATTTCCAATATTATAAAATCTGATCTATTCGAGATATTAAAGCTGATAATACTATTAGAACAAAGATCAGGGATCATCGATAGGACAAAAGTTTGAAACAGAGGGTCCAAAACGGAAAGCAAAAATCTTTTTATAGATTTGAATTAATTAAGTCATTTCATCAATTTTTTACAGAAATATTTCTACTACTACAAATTTTGTAAACTCGTAATTTAAAGATTATTTTAAACAGTAGCTTTTCTGATAAATAAGGTTTATTTATAAGGTGTGGAAGATATTTTCCTTCTCAATGCCATCAATAAAGAGATAATTGAACATTTCTCATCTCAGAAATGGATCAGTTTTATTTTATTCAAAACTTAATCATCTCGTTAACCTATGCAATTAAGCTTCAATCATCTATTAAACATCAATAATACAGAAATAAACAGTATTGCACTAAGACAATGTTAAAAGTCTACTCTCCAATATCGTAAAGAAAAAAAATCGTAATAATTGGAATATTGAAACATCTATACATTGTTTCAATGATAAAACCTTCCTAATTTCATGACAAGTTCCAAGGAGATGAATTTGAGTTAAGTTCTTTTTCAAAAAAAAATGTGTTAAATGACTGAGTAGTTCAAAGAAAATTTTAAGAATTATTCAGAAAATAATAATTATTTATTTATTTTTGTGATCGACTTCTGACATTGCAGTGATCGATAACTCTTTGACTTCTCTATCGAATTGAATCCATTTCCTAAAACGGTTAAAAAGCATCATTTCCAGTGAAGCCCAACTGTTACAAAAAAGTCTACTTAACAACGTTGTTATATAACGCAGACAAGATTTAAAGTATAAAAATAAAGTCATTTGTTTACGATTACAAAGTATTAATCGTCCTTTGAGATTCCAATGTCTATATTCTATCTCCGTAGGAAAGTAATTTATTCTTTGGAATGACTCAGCGGAAAATACTTCCCTCGTGAATTGAAGCCCAATTAAGGACTTTTCAACTTAAGCACTTCCTGTACCAATGAATTAATTTTTTCTTAATCTTTTCTTTGTTCTTCAATATAGAAATTGACATATTTTGTGTAAAGATTTTTTTTTTTTTAAGATTCTTTACTGTAAGCTACTTAAAAAATTTTAAAAGATTTGTTCCAATTTTTTACATCACCGAAAACAATATTTAAACAAATTATGGCACAGTTAATATAAATTTTAAAAATCATTTTTTTAAATTTTTATTTATAATAAGCTTTTCATATAACTTGCATTTATTTTACATGTAATTTGTGATTATCTGAGATATCTGTTATTAATTAATTTGCGTAAACAAAAACATTAGGATTTTGAAGATATACAGTACACTTTAATGTTTACATGAAACAATGCACTACAGATTATTGAAGATCTAACAAAATAAACCTTATCAATACGATATGATTACTGTTTTAAATTTTTACCTAAATGTTTTAAAATAACACTTTTAAATATTCTTGACATTTACCTTAGGTAATTCAAAAAAAAATATTTATACTAACTATGTAAAAATAAAATTTTAAGGTTTTGCTTAGAGGTTCATAATAAAGCAAAAAATATTTGTTAAATACTCACTTATCTAAATAATGCATATTAAATATTGAGTTATATTAAATTTTCGAACATAATGCAATATAATATTTTCCAAATTATTAATGAAATATTTTCTTAGTAAGAAAGAGTGCACTCCAGATTGTGAATCGTAAATATTCGACCAACAATAATGTTTTCTAATTCTAAAATAAGATTTGAATTTAAAAAAATAAGGCTACTACAATTTTGCCATAAGCTTTTGATTTTTTTTTTTGTATGTCACAATAAAAGGCTTCCTTAATATTCCTGTCTTTTCAAGCAAGATGTTCAATTATGTTAACAGTAATTCATTTTGCAGTGTTTTCATTATCATTTCGACAATAAATAATAACTAAGTACAAAGGGAATTAGACTCACTTTCAATGGTAATGTATACAAATACTTCCAGAGGAAAAGTATTGACAAGTGAACCTACGGAGATCACTGAACTGGCGCCGCATAAAGAATTCTACAAACCATGATTCATGCAGGCGATTCAATGCATTACAAAACACAATTAGATTACGTGTATAATTCGCGGGATAGGTGTCGCGGGACGATCGCGGGGGTGGGTGGAGGGAAGGAGTGAATCTGAAGTGATGTGGAGAGAAAGATTACATGATGAAAGTGTCTCCAATGTGTAATTGTCTCGATTTCTTTCAGTGAGACCAAGGTCACTGTCTTAGTTGTATGAAAAGCCAAGGATGGATGGTCGGAGACGGGGAAGGAAAAGGTAGATGTGGGAGTCAAAATAGATAAACATTTGAATGTCTGTTCCAGCTTGTTACCACCACTTCCTCTAATTAAGGCCCAATTAAGACCCTTTCCCTCCCCTACTTTTTTTGGAATAGGGTTAATCAAAGTCAGAATAAAAGAGAAAGGGTTATTCATGAGTGTGTTCAAGGTCAGAAGCTGGGGCTTTGATTGTTTTAATTCTGAATTCTTAGAAAAGGGGAGGAGAGAAGGATGTTATTATTTTTTTGCTGGAAAAAAAAAGTATCCGTAATCTCCTCCCCCTTAATTTAATTCTACGAAATTTATAAAGAATATAGGGGAAAAAATAAACTACTTTAAATGGGATGGTCCAACTTTCAAATTTCCATTTCTGAAAATCGGAAGGGCAAGCATATAGAAATTAGATTAGTAAATATCATAAAAAGTTTCTTTCATTGTTTTTGTCAATTATTAAAATTTTCTAACAAAATTTACAGTTACCAGACCTAATTTAACGTTCGGCATCCCTAAATTTAGCTTTTAGCATCGTATTAATTTTTTTTTTCTCTTTTGTTTTTGAAGAAGAGAGGATATCAAGGGTAAAGGGATAACCACTTCAGTGTCTCTCTCTTCGTGTACTAGTCTTCAAAGCAGAGGTAGGGACGAACAATGGCTTGAGCTCATAGTGCGCTTGAGTTGGCGCCAAGACACGGTCACTTGGTTCTGCTGACTGCTGACCAGTGGTTGAGGCGATGCCTGGAATTTCAGGCCGAATATAAAAGGCGTGTGCTACCTGGTCCATGCCACTTCCACGATCGAAAGCGACCATCAGATATCGCACAACGCAGTTCTCTACACAGGAGTAACAACCGAGCACATCCCTTTCTTTGATAGCGACATAAATCGGATGAGGATGAGGTCGACGTTTGCATTAGTAAGGAAAAATAACATATAGTTCAGCCTGTTTACCATTGCTTCTATTTTGCAGCCCCACAAAAGGATGATTCGTTCATTGTCGGCATCTCTACAATGAGCGGATTGTTCCTATATTCGTGACGGTCAGACAGCATTGAAATTTATGGATACAACTGCGCCGAAGCAGATGAGAGAACTTCTCTTGGAGTGACAACCAAATGCCACAGCACTTTCTCTGGATACTGGATTTTTGCTAAATTCGCAACTGAAATACATGAAAAGTTGTTTTGCCTACAGAAGAATTCCAACCTATCTCCTTACTGGAGAAGAATTCTATCCTAATTCATTTCAAGTGCACAAGCTTTTGCTAGAAGGTTCCACTAAAAGAAGTCTGTGATTTTACTTAGCAAGATGTGGAAACTTGAACTCAATTTCTCAGCTGTTTTGGTAACTAGTATTGGGAATTTAATCGTAGTTTTGGCTTCTCTTTACTTATTTTTTTAAAGTGCTTGATAAATTAAATTTTATTTACCATTAATTTTTACGATGCTGTTATTTTAAATCTATTTAATTTTATTTTAAGAGATAAACTTCCTTCTTAAATTTAAAAAAAAAAAATCAAGGTAGGCATTATTGGAGGGAAAACAAATTAACATTTTTAGTATTTTTAGTATTCGCATTAAATAATCCAGTGTTGAGGTTTTATTATTATTATTATTACTATTATTTTTATTATTATTATTATTATATTCCATTTTTCTTATTGTTTTTTTATAAAGATAACTTGTTTTCCTTTACTCAATTTACTTTCAAGAATTTAAATAATTCTTTTATAAACTTTTTATCTGCAGAAAGCTTAAATTGATTGGACACGAAAAGTAATTTTAAATTATCAGTATCTCTTACTTCTTCTGTTTGAAAAAAATATTCTTAATTAGCATTAGCTAAAACAAATATGAATTTTATACTATTTACATATTTGTAAATATATAATAACAATTTTTTGTAATCATTTTTTTGTAACTTCCATAATTAATTCTGCTTATTCAGAATTTAAATATTTTTATATATTGAATTTTTTTTCTTAATTTTTTTTAAATAATTTAAAATCAAAATATTTAATTTCACTGTAATAAAAAGATCCATTTTTTTTTATATCAACAAGTAAGGCTTTTTATATATGATGCTTTTATATTATATTTTATGCAACCAATTATGAATTAAATTATAATACATTTTACATTTTTGTACATAATTCTGATTCCGATTACTTTTCACGAATTTTTTCACGAAATTTCAAATACTGATATGAAATAAATTTTAAAGAAAAATTTCTTTAAATATATTGTAAATCTAAATATTTTTGTTTTTAAATCGTTAAGTTCGTTCTTTTATGAAATTGTCTTTGTTAAATCTTATTTAATTACATCTTAATTATCTTGAATTTAATACGTTTATTTAAAGCTAGATTTAGACTTTATGAATAAATTTTAAATTTGCTGATTTTCTGTAATAAAAGAATGGCTGCTTCAATACTAAGAAGGCTGCCGTTCAAAATTGAAAGAATATTTATAGCATAAAATGTAATAACATGATTATAAAGTATTGATCTGCTGATTTATTTTTTTCTATAGTTATAGTTTTTGTTTCTTGAATCTGATTCTGTTTTTCTCCCTTTCTTTTTAGGCGGTCCTTCTTTTTATTCTTCAACTTCAAAACCTTGAAGGCACGACTTACCCCAACAACATTGCTTCACCGTCCAGTGATTCTTATGGAAGGACAGGATATGGAAGTATAGGCAGTTACGGCTACTCAGGATATCCAGCGACTGGCTATCCACCTTATGGTGGATATGGCGGTTACGCTGGCTACGGAGGATATCCGTCTTATGGACAGATCGGCGCTTATCCAGGTTATGGACAGATCGGAGCTTATCCAAGTTACGGTGGCTATCCCAGCTATGGTGGATATCCCTCCTATGGCGGAATAGGAGCATATCCTGCAGTTGGAGGCTACGGTTATCCACCCGTTGGAGGTATTCCTCCGTTTGCAACAAAGGGTTCCGGCTACGGAGTTTATCCCCAGCCTTATCCACAACAGCCCTATCCCCAACCCTATCCTCCTGTAATGACCCCTTATGGTTCTCCCTATGGCTCTCCTTATGGAGCAGCTTCTTATGGATCCCCCTATGGAGGAGCCGCATACGGAGGAGCCGCATATGGAGGAGCTATGTCCTACGGCCAGAACACATTTGGTAACCCCTACGCTTCCGGCACTGCCCAGACAAACCCTGGTAATTTCCAGACAAATTCTAACAATCCTCAGTCCGTGAGTTCCTCCACCCGTCCAATCGGCCAATCCAGTCCCCCGGCTAGAACCTTCTAAATAGCAGAATCTAATTAATTCAAATCATATCAAATCCAACCTCTAATAATCTTAACACCCTCCCAAACACCAAACACATAAGCCATTGCAAGAGACGCTTGAGGAGAGTTGTAGGAGATCAGAAAAGAGTAAGAGGAAACTTTTCAACCTTCAACTCTCCCAGATGCTAAAGCTTCAAGCTTATCTACTGATTTAAACAAATATTGAATTTACCAAAGGGCAAACATCAATTTCATTATTTATTTCAAATCCCACTCAGATTACTAAATTAACAACTTTTCATTAAAGGCCCTAAACTTCTCCATTTCAGCGTGATAAAGCCTAAACAAATTTTATACATGTATTCGAAATTCATTTTAATGTAAAGCAACGTGATATGTATA
Organism: Thereuonema tuberculata; assembly: GCA_023159025.1. Taxonomy (NCBI): domain Eukaryota; kingdom Metazoa; phylum Arthropoda; class Chilopoda; order Scutigeromorpha; family Scutigeridae; genus Thereuonema; species Thereuonema tuberculata. The sequence continues at coordinate 59,987,262 of JAFIDM010000001.1, read as the reverse complement.
TAGTTGCCAAAAGGCTTTGCTATTTTTGTTTAAACTTACTTTGCACTTAAAAGTCAGCTTGATTGTTTTATTTTTTAAACGAAGCATGAAATAGTTAGTTAGCAATAACTTTGAAAAAGCATTATTTTTGTATTTCACTGTCGTTTCCAAATCTTCAAATTCGAGATAGGGGCTTTGATAAAACTGTAATTCCTAGGCTTATTTAAATTGGCTTTTCACGATAATATTTTAGCTAAAAGGACTTATTATTATAAATGCTAACTTTTATTATTCTGGGAAAGGAACTTAATAAAATTAAAAAAAAAAACATTCTTTTACTTAGGCTGTATTTCACTTTTAGTAAGCGATACCTTATTATTATTATTTATTTTCATTTGAAAAGAATACGCCTACATTCATGTAAGTCTTTTGGAGTTAGGTTATATATTAATCGACATTGAACATAGTTTCCCTTTGCATTTTACACTTAATTGTAAATTTTATTTCCAAAGAAAAGTTAAAATTCTTTTAGTAGAAAGTAAATGTTAAAATTTTACAAGAAAGCCTTTAATAATTTTTAGATTTACAGTTCTTTAGCGTAGAGTGCAAACTTTGGGAAAAGCCGGAAATCGATCCACATTTATCAATCACTCATCATCATTTTTTTCTGTACATCCTTTTCTTTATAAACATAAATTGTTTGTTGTGTTTGAGCTTAGTCAAGTTATCCTACATGTATTTATTTCCTATTCATCAGCATGTTTTCGTATTCAGTCGCGGAAGTTTAAAACTTGATCACCCTTTCACTACTTTTTTTTTTAATCAGATAAGAAACAAAAAAAGGAATTTTAAGTCTAAAAACAGTGTCACTAAACAAATCTCCCATTAATGATCTATTGTTTGAACGGGAGAAAACAAAAACAACAACATTTAAAGAGGTACGCGCAGCGCGATCGGAGTCAAGCGATGCAGGGGTTGAAAACTAGACCAAAAAAATTATTAAATTCCTATTTCAAAGACATTTTTAATGCTACTAATTAGGAAATATAGATATTGAATTGTAACTTATTTGAGCTTCATTTTTATAAATTTGTGAACAGTTCTTTTCTAGTAATTTCCAATACTCTTATATTAACTTAATTCCATTTGTGTATTTTTATTTATGATTTTTTTTTTCTTAAAAGTTTTCTGTAAATGAATTCTGAAACGAAAATTTCATTCTTCTGACAAATACTTTACATTATACAGAATTATGAAATTAGAACTAGAATTCATCATCAAGTAAATTATTTTCCTTGTATTAAGATTACCGCTTCATATTTTTTTTTTTTATTGTGAATTTCTCTCAAACATTGGAATTTATATATGAAAATAAAGAGAGATTGTTTCTGAACTTTTTGTGTTGTGTTATAACTTTTTTTCTTAATAAATTTTAAACATTAACTCCCATTATTACTTAAGAACAGACTTCACTAAAGATTAATGTTATATTAAATTAATGTTTATTAACTTTGAGAAATTATTTACAAATTTGGAGTCGTGTAGAATTATATAAAATACTTTTCAAACCTTAAAAGTATCTTATTATTGGCATTAATATATAAACTAAGAATTTTAATATTTATCTTTGTGAAGTGTGGTTTAATGTTAAGTTTTACAACTTCTTACTTAACATCATATCCTAAAAACTATAGTTAATGTTAATCGTTTCGATTTTTTTTTAATATAAATAATTATTTATTCAAAAATAATAATCTGGTTAATAAAAAATTAGTGTTGGCTACATATTTGTAATGGCTAAAATATTTTTGATTAATCTCTTAAAAATTTTAAATTTTTAATTAATTTTATTATTTTAATATTACTGCAAAGATTGCAGGATAAATCGAAGTGTCATTACATTTAAGTATTTCAAAAACGACCTGAAAGATTTTAGATAATTCAAAAACTTAATAAAAAAAAAAATTGCAAAATAAAAGTTATGTCTATAAAGATAGTAATCTTCACTACAGTTTGTGAAATCCAAAATCAAAATCAGTTTGTGAAACTTCTAGCAATTTTCCTCATTCATCGTCTGCACATGGTAAGCATCTTATATTCAAATTAAAATATATTTTAAAAAAATAAAAACAACTTATCATCTTCTTAAGCATAGCTCTATTTCGCAGGTTTAACACTTTACCTGCTTCTTCAGGCTTATCGATACATAGAATGTTCTTCATAAACACAAAAAAAAAATAAAGTTTTAACAATATCGAACTTTAACAAAGTTAAATAATATTTTATCAACTTTCTCGAATGGGCAATTCACTTTGGTAGTGTTGATGAAGATTAGGATTAGAAATTCTAAACAGTTTAAGATTTGAATTCACTGAATCGGCGATTAGTCAACTTCTTTGTTGTTAAGCACATCATTTACATTCAACATAACAACAAATATCATGTATGTGCTGTAATGATAAACTGCCATCATATACCTAGTTAGAGATCCAATCGTACTCCCAAATCGGCATTAAGTTCTGTATTTATTAGCTTTACAATTCAAGTAAGTTTATATATAATTATATTTAACCCATTTGACCCGATTCAAAGCAGCATAAAATAGACCAAACAAATATGTTTTATTTTTGATACTAGATTAAGATTTTAATCAGTGTTGATCTATTCAGTAAAATCAGGTCCATTATTTTCGAGGGAGTGCCTGCTTTGCATATTGGAAAGTATTATTTATCTCTGTATGCCATTGTACCGGGATTTAGAGATCGTATCTCTCTCAATATAATAATATATGAAAAAGGATGTAAAGAGAATGATTTTTCATTAACAATCAGCTAACAAAAAACCCTGATAAAAGATGAAATGTTTTTCCTGTCTGAGGCAGACAAACAAAATGCGATTTGGACGACGTGATTTCCGTAATTTGGAATTTCACGAAATATAGACTATGGTCACAACGGAAAGCATTTCAATGTCAGTGAAGTAGAAGATTTCCATGAATCACGAATGAAATAGGGTCAACGACCATTGTTTCAAAGGACAAAACGAACTATGAAAATGGGAGTTCAGAAACATTCCATTCAATAGAGGTAACCTAATAGAAAGCAAATACTATCGAGTAAGGAAACAATAGTTTTTAGTTAGCTTTCCTGATGACAGTGAGATTTCTATATCTGTATGTAATGACTTTTGAACCGTTGGCTGTAGCCCGTTGAAACTTATTATGCTTATTTACGAACAAGACACGATGTGATTTCTGTATTTGAAAACGTTTCTGTGTGGAACCCAGTCGAACAATTAAAAGCGACAAAACAAAAACGTTATAAGCGAAAAAAGTCATTTCTATATATTTCACCAAATATATTAATCGTGCAGAGTAATCCACTTTATTTACTAGTGGTTTGATGTGATTAAAATTAAATGGATTTAGACAGCTTATCTATTTACAAATTTCATTATTAATTCAGAAATTGAATATTTGAAAAAATTGTCAAATTTTGGTAGGTATTATAATTTACAAATTTAATCACTTTTTCCTTTTCTTTTCCTCGTGACAACAATACAACCAATACGATATTTAAAAAAGCGACATTTTAAGAAAAATAGAATGAAAGGTCTTTCAGCAATTTCTTATTTTAGTAAATTCACAAAAAGTACTGATCATATTTCTACTTTCTTACGAAAGGATTAAGAATAATTCGCCCTTCTTAGATCAATCCTGTCCTATCCTACAGGATGCACTCACTATCTATACATAAGGAAGTTAATGTCCATAAATTGAAACATGAAAAAAGAAATAATGAAATGTCAAACCTCTAATAATGGTTTAATATAGAGAAAATTCATTGTGATCCAAAATTAATTCTGCTATTCTAATAGATATCAAAATGTAAATTTCAAAGGGAAATTCAAAACAAACACAAAAAAATCAGCAATGTATTTTAATCAGAATATTAAAATCATCGATTTATCTGACATTTCAACTTAAATTTACTCTAATCGTCGGATTCGCAGTGTTGCCTCAAAAGAAAACTTTATATAGATTCCTATTCTTCTAGATTTCACGAATTAGTAAAAATTTGGAATTTGGTATACCGTAACTTTTATTTTTTCCAAATAACAGAAAATAAATAACTGAGATAGATCACTGCTAAAGGAAATAGTAATTACAAGCATGAAACGTATTCCGTGGAGTTTTTGGCTTGCTTGCTCATTTTACAATCCTTTTCTAAATTGTTAAGTTGCTTCTACGACGCCCGAAGGAAATTTAACAGTGGAATGGAGACATAAACATAACTCCCTATAATACGAAAGGCGAATTAATGTGAAGATAAAGTCTGCTTATCATTCATCTACCTACATTAAAGTATAATGTAGTTCTTGATGAATTAAAACAAAGCTCATGCCTCTGCTTACTTTCACTTTGTTTAACTTTGTTTTAATTTATCAAGAACTATGAACAGTGCATGTAATTAGACGATTAATAAAACAATACACTTAACAATTACAAAAAATAATAATTAGCTTTTTAAAATCTCATACAACTCCTTTCTCTTTTTTTTTTTCTTTTTATTTCGATGCGGATAAATAAAAAATTCGTCGTATCAATCAAGTCTGGATATTACGAGTTGTTTTTGCAATTTTCTCTTTTGTTCAATAATTGCCCTTCAACTTTTTTATTTCGAAGCGTGAAACAGTTTCATATTAACATAAATACTTTAAAAGAGAAGAAATTCAGAAGCTCGAAAACAAAAGTTAGTTATTCAAAATAATTCATCAGACTCCTTTATTAAAGGCTTATTTTTCCTGATGTTTCCTTCTATTGAAATTTTAATCCTAAATCCAAGGTAGATATTTAAACGGATTTAGTTAATTACAAAGGATCTCGCAAATGTTAAAGTAGTGCATCATTAATAATACTTAAAAATAAATAAAAATTAAGCATTTTCTTGCCTAAGCCAAGTTGAATCTGATCGATTTCCAAATGTCCTTAAATCCATGACAACTTTTGGGTCTCCAAATTTGGTTTTAATTGAATGAAAAGAAAAGTCTGGAAATTTCGGTTATGTGAAATTTGTGAGAAATATGTGAGAGGAATAAAAGTTTCTTCTAAATAATTCACAGTTCGGGAAAAACAAAAAAAAGTCCTTTTTGATTTTAAGAAAACTTAAAGATTTACACTAAGTTCATATGGGATGGAATCACCCCTTTTGTGAGACAGAAATACAGATGAAATGATTTTATAAAGTATTGTGGAATTATAGTAGCTGCATTGGCTTTATTTGTGTGTCTATTTTGTGATTAAAAAGAAGGAGAGATAAGGGAATTCGAATATAAAAAAAAATAAAAATAAAATAAACGTGCATATTTTATGTATCAGGGGTTTAGAAGAATGATTGTTGACAAAATTTATTGACTGAGATTTTCAAATGCATGCATTAATTAATTTCGAAGATATTTTTACACTTGTATCTAGAATGTTCTAGATTTTAACTGAACTTTATCCGATCATAATTACTTAATGTTAATTTGTTAAGAAAAATATCTGCTTATGACATGTACGGAATAGAATATCGTTGCACATCAGCTGTAAAAGAGTGAGATGTGTGAGCTTTCAGAAACTAAGAGGTAAAATTAAAATAATATAACAATGTGTTTGGTGTAAAATGGCTTATTTCCTGCATTTATCCCACTCCCAAGACTAATTTTTCCCCACCCCAAGATTCAAACGCAGTCATCCCAAACGTAATTATCAGGAAAAATAAGAAAGTGCCAATTAAAAGGGCTGGCTGTCTTAGTAAAAGAAAATCTCTTCCCCTGTCTCTGCTTGTGATTAACCTTCAGAATTAAGGACGTTTGCTGTGACGTCCACAAAGGAAAACATTCATCTCAAGCCTGAATTAGCGGATGCTTCGCTAAACCGTAACGTTGAATAGGAAGACGTATTTTTTATCATGTAAAGCATGGATTCATGTCCTCGGCCAAGTTGGTTTATTGTTTTTCTAAAACATTTAGTAGTCTATGGTCCATTAATAAACAATTACTAAGCAGCTTTTTAAAATAATTTCTCACTTAATATTTAAACAAGATATTGTTGGCGTGCCAACTTTTAGATATTTGGTCAACAAGATCGGAATGAAAAATTGATTAAAATTAAAATGAAGAAATTAATTGTCAATGGGTAATAAATAAGAAGCCGACTGTCGACTATAGAAATTGACAGGAATACATTGCCTGCTCAATTGAAAGTGGACACCTGTGGTATGGAACAGACGCTTTATTTACAGCGTGTCTAATAGCGCGTACTGTGGCCTTTTGCCCTAGACACAGCATCCCCATACCGTGGCTTGGACCATGTCTTGAACCAATGGACCATGTCCAAACCAGGAGAAACACGACCATACCATCACACTACCACCACCAAACTTCACTGTTAGGATGGCACACTCAGGTAGCAGCCGCTCCCCTGGCAAACGCCACACCCAGGTAATGCTCCCATCCGATCGGTAAAGTGTGAAGCGTGATTCGTCGCTCCCCATAATGCTCTTCCAGCGGTCCATCGACCAAGACCGTCGCTCTTTACACCAGGCCACACGATTGCTGGGCGTTTAAAGGGGTGACGTTAGGCAGCAGCCCGACCGGTGTACCGCAAGGCATGGAGCTCCCGACGAATCGTCATGATACTGAAAGTTATTCCCGTTGGCTGCTGGAAGTCCTGTCGCCGTTGTTCCGCTGGAACAGCCCTGTTCTACCGTACCAACCGCTTCAGGGCCCTCTGGTCTCTATGGTCAGCATGCGGGCTTGGCCACCTCCATGATGTCGTGTTTCCATTCCTTCACGTTTTCACTTATATTAGCACCCACGGTCGACTTTGGCAGGTTCAGTGTCGCTCCTATGGCTCGCACACTCTGGCCACTAATGTGGCAGCCTATGACTACTCCACGTTGAAAATCGCTCAGCTGCTTTGATGGTGGTATTTTACCTAAGCACGTGTATAGACACCAAATGACTCCTAACTATACATGCTCGTGTTGTTTTATAATGAATAAATTCAAATTATTGCTCAATTGAAAGTGGACATCTTTCAATTGAGCAGTCACTGTACATTAGAAGGGAAGCCAAACTTTATTTTTGTTCTGATATCGTAGCATTCGAATTTATTGTTAGCGTTGGAATCCTGGCTCCATTCCTATTGGGGCCAATGTGTAGCAAAATCAATAGGGATTTTCCTGTAATTAAACCCTACTAAAGTTTCAGATTTGTAATTATCTTGATCGCGGACGGACGGACATAAGTAATTACAACTTAAAATTTCATTCTAGAACTTATTTTTGTTCTATTTTTTTTTTCTAATAGAGGAAGATGACCATATTTCGGATACCATTTTGTTTTTAATGTAAAGAATTTAAAATATTGAAGTTTTGGTTAAGAATTTTACTTTGTTTTCTTCTATAAATAACATAATTTTAGATCCCGAACTGATAAATATCCATTATAAAAAATAGATAGTGTAATTATTTTTTTTTGCAAAACATTGCTGTTTTTGTTGTGAAGCAAATGGGGTCTTAATTTCGGATACATAAGAATTTCAGGGTAATAATTATGATAATATAATTAAATGAAACATACAATGCAAATACAGTAAGTTATTTATTTGAGTAATGACTTTATGACATTCTAATAAAATTAATCAAAACAAAACCTATTTTCATGTTGCACCATTGACTATCCGAAATTAGGACTTTATGACAAATATTTTTGAATCAACATTTGAAACTAACCTTAAAATCATACACAACGATGCGACTTGTCACTTAAACTACATTTTACGAACTTCATTATACACTTTAAAACAAATTTTAGAACTTACCACTTGCGCTCCAGCTGTGTTCGAAGTTGACATCTTCAAAAAGTCACTTTTTGGAATATTTTTAAATTATTTGATGTTGCGTACATGCAGATCAAAAGCTCACGACGACAAGACAGATTACATATGGTGGCCAGAGCTTCCGCTCATGGTAGACACTAATGCAATCTGCTGACCGGTATGCGATTTATCACGCTATCCGAAATTAAGACACCATACGAAATATTGTCACCTTCCTCTAATTACCTAAATCCTGAATATAAAAATGATAGATATTTTTTTTTTTTTATCGCGAATCGGCCAACTACCGACCACGCGCTAGCCTAACCTGACAACGTCAGGAAGAGATTAGAATAGTCAAAGAGGGACGAGATTTTCATCTCGATCTGAATAAATCTGAAATTGTAAGTTCCACGGGAGAAACGGACGAAACACAGAAGAAGAAAGAAACATCCATGCCCGTGCTGGGATTCGAACCCAGCTATCCGGCATATAGGCCACACGGCAGACCGCCGTCTAGACCGCTCGGCCACAATTATTGAAATGGAAATAATTTCAATTTTTTCATAATTCTTATTCTCTAGAATAGACGCTAGCCGTATAGTAAAGCTGACAACTGTTTATTGTTAATAAACAATGCTTCTTTTATTATTGTCCTGTTCATTATCTAGCATTATTACTGTATTCATTGGTAGATGTCCATATAAACTGAAGTGCAGCATTATTACTGTATTCATTGGTAGATGTCCATATAAACTGAAGTGCTCTGCCAATTCTGATTTCTCAGTATTTAATAATTTATTCATGTTTTTATGTTCTTGTAGTCGAGTTCTAATTGGGCGGGCTGATTCTCCTATAT
>JAFIDM010000001.1:59955148-59978550 GCA_023159025.1 Thereuonema tuberculata | reverse complement strand
ATATAGGAGAATCAGCCCGCCCAATTAGAACTCGACTACAAGAACATAAAAACATGAATAAATTATTAAATACTGAGAAATCAGAATTAGCAGAGCACTCTAGTTTATATGGACATCTACCAATGAATACAGGAACAATACTAGATATTGAACAAGATAATAATAAAAGAAAAATAAAGAAAGAATTAATTATTAACAATAATAAATGTTGTAATAGAAATAAAGGAAGAATAGTGGACGGTTTTACTATACGTCTAGCGTCTCTTCTTGGTAATAAGAGCTACGGAAAAATCAATTTTCCATTTCAATAATTGTCTATTATCATTTTTATATTCATGATTGAAGTGTTTTATTTTAAAATTAACAATAACTTAAAGGAATATTAAATATATCTGTTACAAAAATTAAGAATCACTTATCCTTGCATTTATCAAAATTCAAATATTTTATTCAAATTCAAATATCTACTTTATATAAGTAGAAATAAGAAATAAGAAATATTTTCAGGATATTAGAAGTTCCGTAAATTAAAAGGAATCCATTCAAACGGTATAATTAGATATCTCGGGATTTTATGATGTAGATAATCCTCTAAAAAAGCAGAAACTTGTTCTGTGAGCAGATCCTTAGGCCTCTAGGTCTTGACTCCGTCTGTTTTAAAGAAGCCAATGTCCTTAATAAATTCATATAAATCTTTTTCAAGATTGGAAATCGTAATAAATATTTCACAAAAGCAATGAGTTCCTTCAATAAAAAGTAAAATATTAACAAGTCTTTTTTATGAGTAATATCATTTCAGGAAAAATTAATAAACATATTGTAACTACTTACTTTTCTACATTTGAAAATGTGCTTGAAAACTTAAGAAATGGTAAAGTTCAACAAATAGGTAAATTAGAAAATTTTAACAACACCAACAAAAAAAATTTTCATTTGGCTTCTTTAGATATAGTTAATATGTATAACAACATTCCTGTTAATGAAACTTTGTCTCTTTTGGAAAAACACATCTACAAAAACAAAGAACTCTTATTAAAATATAAATTAGATGAATATGTACTTAGAGAATTAGTAGAATTTGTAACTACTAACACTTACTTTAAACATGGAAACAAATTTTACAAACAAACCAAGGGTTTCCCAATGGGCTCACCAATATCTGGCACATTATGTAACCTATTTCTAAACTACTTTGAAAACAATTTGTTAATTAAACTAAAAAAACCAAATTTTGAATACTTCAGGTATGTAGATGACATACTTATAATATGGTTTGGTACTATTAGACAATTTAACTTATTCTTTGAAAACTTAAATAAAAGCTCCACTGATTTAAAATTTAAAAAAGAATTAGAAACAAATGGTGAGTTGAAGTTTTTAGACATCAAGTTAATAAAAAATAAAAACAAAATTGTAATGGAGCACTACAGAAAAGAATTTCAAAGTGATCATGTATTAAATTACCAATCAGGCCATAAAGCTCATATAAAAAAGAATATTGTTGAAAATTGGTTAAGAAGATTAGATTGTAACACCAGTTTTGAAAATGTGTATAAAGAAAAAATTCATGATATGACTACCCTCCTTAAGAAAAACAATTATCCAGAAAAATTTATCAATGACCAAATTAAATCTTACAATACTTTCAAAATTAAAGAAATTAACAAATTTGAAAATAGAATTTATATCCCTTACCTTAATAACAACAGCTTTTGGTTACAAACTTTATGTAAAGCTTACAACATAAACATTGGATTTAGATATAATAATAAAATTAAAAATTTGCTATGTAAAAAAGTTTATCAACATGATTATAAGAAAGAAATGGGTTTAATATATAAAATCACTTGCCAAACTTGCCAAAATTTTTACGTGGGAGAAACCAAAAGAACCCTAGCGGAGCGAGTGTCCGAGCACTGTAGGGCCTTGAAAAATAAAAACAAAGACATCTCAGACGTAGCATATCATTGCATAACGAAAAGCCACGTTATGGACACAAATGTCCAAATTTTATATAAAGAAACCCAATTAGGCTTAAGGCCTAATATTGGAAAGTTGTGTTATTAGAAACTCTAAAGAAAAAAATTTTAATAGGTATAAAGGAGCTATAGTAAATTTTAATACCATTGTACTTATTAGAGATTACTTAAAATTTGATAACCGTAAAACAGCCAATATTAAGGAATTAAATTATTAACAATATTTTGAAAAATTATAGATTACAATTTATAAGTCAGATTGTAAACAACAATTAAATTTGTTGTATCACCATGCTTTTATTTATTTATTTTTTGTAACAATAAAATTAGTTAATAGTCACTTTGAGATGTTTAAGCATATTGTATCAACAATTAATTTTATTAATAGTTCATGTTTTTAAACCAATGCTGCCAAGCTTATTCTTAATTCTGTTATACCTATATTATTGACTTGAAAAAAGGAATATGTACAGTTCCTGAAAATTTGTCTCCCTTATTAGTATTTTAATAAATATTTTAATACTAATGCAATGTATGGAAGAGTGTGTTTCTATCTAAGTTTTTGTTTTGTTTTACTTATATAATAACTACTGAAATTAAATACAAAACTGTTCACTTTTACGAATCATTTAGCTTAAAAAGCCAAACCAATAAAAATGTCTTTAAAATATCGTTGTTTGGAGTTATTAGAGGAGAAAGAAAGACAAGAGTTTTATTAATAGAAGTGTTATTGGTATGATTTAAAATAATGCTTTGTCCACGATCAGATTCTTATTATTTATCCTGGTGCTTCGATGGTAAAATATGTAGGTAATGAATTTCAAAGTTGATAATTTTGGGCTCCAAGTCCCTTATTGTTGTCTAAGCAGTCACCACCGTTAAAGTCTCTTACTGTTGTCTAAGATACAGTATCAAATTCAATAGGAATTTTGCACTGGCAAGGAGTTCACTATAAAACAGACGTGCATAGCATACATAGATTTAAAATTCCATTCTAAACATTTGTTTTAACCAATTCTATATGATATTGTTTATATAATACCCTCTGATTACATTATTAGGAAGTTACAAAAGTTATAAATTTTATTTCAGACAATAAAATATCAAAAATTTAATGGTAAATACTTTAACTTAGAATTGTTTGAACTAGGCCACTCTGGAATCATTACAACAACTTCGAAATCTTCTCTGGGAAATTTCATATTCTCACATTGTAATGCACACCATATATTAACCATATATTTAATTCTTTTTACCTATATCCCATAAGATTGTTTTAACTGAACTGTTACCGAGTTTAGTTATCTCATACCATATCATAATTGTATACTTTTTATTTTAATTACAATTATTTTAGTTTATTTTAATTATAAGTCGTCTATTTTAGCTAATTATAGTTCAATGTTGTCGATGTGTTAGTAGCTTACATTCTGTTTCTTTTCAACAAATTCAAGAGAATAATTATTAATATTATACATATAGCTAGCCTTTTTCTCAACAACGATTTCGAAACGACCTTCCTGTAAGGTTCATTATTTTCATCTTTAAGAGAAGTTTCCCCATTCCTCCCACACGAGAGCAGCAAAGGTGTTGATACGTCTGAAAACTCTTTGGTTAATTATACATCATCTCTCGGTACAAGGTAGAAGCTGACACCTAATGGTAAAAAGTTCATTGGATTAAATAAAGCCTGAGGAATTTTTAGATCTCAGCAAAGCTGCCGGTAATAGGATCCTCTTACAACTAGATATTAAGCTCAGCATTATCGCAGATTTCTCTCTTTTTTTTTTTTGCCCTTTTATTGAATCATTTCATCTGGTTGTGTTACCAGATACAAAGCTAATATAAGTACGATTGAGATATTACGGAGACAACGGATGTTATCTATTTTTTCTACCACAAACTGTTTTCATCAAACAACCAGAGACTGAGAGGTCTAAGAACAATGAATTTTAGATTCAGATTTCCAAAAGTCACAAAGACTGCAAAAAGAAAAAAGCTAAGATCACCAGTGGACAAGTTTTCAGCTTCAGGAAATATCCATCGAAAAATGAACTTGTTAAAAAACAGTTGTCAATCGTTCATTCCTTGACACGTGTAGCTTATTGTGAACTGCATCATTATTAAGTAATTTCTAAAAGATTGAAATCATTATGACTGCGAAATAATAATGCAAACAACTTTTTAAAAATAGATATTAATAAATTTATTATATTTTATTTTAAAGAACACTTTTTAATATGTACTTTATTTAATAACTATTAAAACCTGGAGGAATAATACAACGATTTACGTAGGATTTCAGATTTTAGTCCTACTGTCTACATTAAATTATATTATTATTATTTAACAAATAATAGTCTACCATTAGAAAATCAAGCAATAAATCACTGACCTATAGACTATTTCATTTTTAATAAATAACACTATAAGACATTGTTATTTCTTAAAAATAAAGACACTTAATTAAGATATATATAAGTAACCTTTAAGGACTGATTCCTTAGAAGTCTCAATAAATGAACAAAATAACTAAAGCACTTGTTCCGAATTCCATGCAATTCATAAACTTCTTTGTAATGTGACTTACAAATATTTTGTCAAAATCAAAAGCGTTCATAAAACTAAGCAATTTAAATTTCTCGCAGGCCAAAACTAAGAGCAGTTTCAAATACTCTGAAAGCAAAAATAATGCACAGATATTAATTTATAAATTAGAATGTTGTGATTATATAAAGAGGGATGTGCTTTTTACACACAACTGTTGTTCTCTAAGTTTACCAAAGCCTGAAATCCGCCCCCTACATTTACTTAGTTAATTCCGGTTTCTCATGAATACGACAAGTGTCCTGTGTTGTTTTTGTTTTGTTTTTTTGCATGATTTTATTTTATACTTTCCCATTCATAATTTTAAATCAGAATTACCCGTGAGATTCCGATAGACTTATATTCAGTGAACAGGATGGAACAACTCGTGGACACTAAGTTGACATGCAATGTCAAATAGTTGTATATTAATACTTAATGTATGTTTCGTTATTAGAAAACAAATTTCGTTTAATTTATTTTGTCTAAGAACCAGACATCCAGTTTGTTTGAAAAAAAAAATAATTATAAAATTATTTTTATGATTTCTTTTTTTTCCTTTTTCCCCTTAGTATGTTTTTATTTATTTATTTATTTATTTATTTATTTATTTTTTTATATAGCCTATTGCTTTGAGGTCAAATTCTTTTGTGGTTAGCGGTTAGCTGCCAAAGGATTTGAATTCTTTATTTTGTTATTGTTTTTATTTTTCTTTGATTTAGTTTCTGAGGGGTCACTTGCCATATTAAGAGCAAAAAAATAATTATATTTCTGTTCTTAAATATTAATGTCTGCTCTTTATTATGATGTTTTAAAAATTCTAACTATATCCATTAAAAATAAAAGAATTGTTATTACAGTGCAACTTGGATAATTCGAACGTCTTTAATTCGAAATCGTGGTTAATTCGAAGATTTCTCTTAGTCCCTTGAATTTCTTATTAAATCAATGTTAAAAAATCGTGGATAATTCGAAGTTCAACTTCCTTAATTCGAAGTTTTTTATAAAAAATTTCGAACCATAACGACTTTTCGGCGTTTTATCGTTAAGAAATTCGACACGTGACAACTTGCGACGCCATTCGAGCTTCCTGCTGTCAGTGTCACCATGTCTTTCAGTAAACCACGCGTGTACAAGAATTTAACGTTCGCTGAAAAGATCGCCGTCATTCGCGAGGTGTAACAAATCTTTGGAAAAGGGTGTGAAGAAGAAATGCCAAATCCCCAACGAGTACAGGATAGCGCATCGGTACATTGAAGGACAAACCAACGTAAGTGAAGCTGTTTTCCGTTCACTAAACATGCTTGATGATTTTGCTAACCTTAAGCGACTGAATTCTATAAAACAATCAGACATTCCACAATTTTTTGAAAAACTATAATTTTCTGTATTGAATGTAATATGTACTGTAGCTTACTTAATATAAATTTTATTTTGTTTACATTCATATAGTGTTTAAGTCTTTTATACCATGATCTTTCTGAAAAAATATTTACTTAGTGACAGAATAATCTTTTCAAGCATTCAGTGGACCTGAAATTAAAGTTAAAAGATGTAACTTGTTTAATTCGAAAACTTGGATAATTCGAAGTTTTGTAGTGGTCCCTTCAGCTTCGAATTATCCAAGTTGCACTGTATTAGCAAAATTAAAAAAAAAAAAATGAATAAGCATTTTAATTCTTAAATGATAGTCCGCACAGTTTATTGCAACTGGTTCAACTAATTAAAAGTTCCCTATTACAATGAAGTAATAGATCCATTTAACTACATTAGTTCCGCAACAGTGTCATCGGATTAAAGAGATGATTAACTGCGGTTTGTAAGCGATCGGAATCTCATGAATACCATCGATTTTAAATAACGACTGCAATTAAATTTCAAGCGAAAAATATTTCTTATCGTATTAATGATCTCTAAACAAAAACACATTCTGCAATCAATTGAAAGGGATTAGAGGTTGTAAATAAAGAAATGCGCTTCTCGCATTATTTGTATTCAGTGACAGCAGAATTCAATTTTCTATCATAGAAATTAACTTAACCGTAAATAAAGTTAATCACCAACAAGAGACTTCAAAGATCTGTCGAGGACTCCTTTACATACATTTTATTAGCTCTGATTACTGCTATTATCGTTGCACTGCCGCGATTCGGATACTTAGACTGTAATTGATTCATCCGCGGCATTCAGGGATCGAAAGAAAGAGGCTTAAGGAAGAAATACAAATGCTTTTCCCGCTTGGAAGGAGGAAGTTCTTTTGATTTGAGACAATCTTCATATTAGATGTAACATAAAAGCTTTAGATGGGAAATAAATATTACATTTATTCAGTAAGAAAAAAAATATGATAGTAAGCAAGATATTTAGTAATATTTAGTATTTAATATTTAGTAAGAAAAATGCGGATAACTTGAACTAAATATGCAGATGTAAAAAGACAACCGTCAGCTTTTGAGCTTGATAGGCTAAGTCTCACGTGATGGCTTCCTTTTTCAGAAGAAGGGACAGAAGAAGCAGCCACTTGGGGTGTCAATAAATAAACTGAAATCCATTTAGTTTAACAGTATCCTCTGTCTGACTTATATTTCTTTGTTTCATCAAAGCACAGAACCCTGAAAAGAAGTCTTCAAGGTAGGGGAGTAAGGAACAATTTTATTCAAGCAACTGACTGGCGTGATTTTTGTCAATACCTGCGCCCATGCAATAGTTTATGCACGTTAAACCAAATATATACCCTGGAACTGATAAGTCCTAATTTAGCATAACTTATTGTTAATTATTAGAAATGTTGCGTGAAAAAGGCCTTTAGGCAGCAAAGGCAAACAACGATTGCTGCTGTTGGTCAAGTTTTCCACTGAAGAAAACAATGGCACCTTATAATCGTGCAAAATTTCGTTTGTAGGTACTATTTCAAAAGTATTATCATAAAAATTGTCAGAAAGAAAAAGATATAATAAGTAAAACCAAATCAGTGCAGACTGTAATATTCCTAATCATCTTCGGAGACAAAGAATGAAATTGAATTCCTTTTGTGAAAGTTCTTTCAAATGAATAGAAATACATTCGTAATAGTATTTTTTAAAAAAAAGCCCTTCTTACTCCACAAAATCATATATTCTTAACATTTGATGACATTTCTTCTTGGTTATCGTCAATTATTCCGCTACAAATCTACTTAATAAAAATTTTAGAATTTGACATAACAAGGTTTGGAATATCGTCCTAATAGTTCACGTATTTACAAATTTGCTACATTTTAAATAAATTTGTAGTATATTTCCTGAGCAATTTGTAGGTACCAATTTTCCATACCATGCAGTCTCAAGAGGCTAAAATTCCTGATAAAGAGATCAATTCAAGTATTTCCCTTCGATTCGTTTGTCACGATCACAGCTACAAGTTATTCACCTTTTGTTTTGAAGTTTGACTGACATCTTCAAAATCATGGGTTCTGTAAGTTCTCATGATCAGAAAAGTCTTTAAGATGGAAATTACCTTGAATTCACATCTTTCTTCTCCAAGTAGTTTTGTTTTTTTATTTCCTAATTCTCGCGCGATTATAGGTTTGGCTTAATGTTTTGTTTTAAGGCCTTTTATAATACAAGGGAGAGAATAAAAACATTATTGAATGCAATTTCAAGTCAAAATACCTATGTCCGTCCATGCTAAAAGTAACTCACAAACTATTTATTCTACAAGGCTGAAACTTTAGTAAAATGGTGGGTTCTTAAAATGTAGATCCTATTAATTTTATGTATAGGACCTGTATGTAAGAAGTTGCAAACTTAAAAACCACTCAGCTACGTTGGGCATTTAATTCTAACATCCCAAAACCTTAAATAAATAAATCAATAACATTCTTTTCCAGTAACATATTCTTTTCTTGGTTGATCTTTGAACTTTTCTTCTTAATTTTTAACAACCCCCTCTAACCGGCTTCTTCTCGATTCCTATCTCCTCTTTCTTTGATAATGAAAAAAATAACTGTTTAAGAGAGAAAGATTTTTATCATGGGTGTGTTCGAAAATTAGCACGCCTATTATATCTTATTCATTTTAAGGGAAAGGGAATGGAGGAGAATTCCATTATTACAACAAGTAAAGTTTCGTAGAAAGGTCAAAAACTTGATCATTTATGCAAGGTATGTGGATGATATTTTATCAATAATTTATCGGAATAAACAAGATAAAATATTGGACATCATCAAAAGCATCAACGAATTAATCAATTCACCATTTAAAAAGGAAAACGACAACTGAAGCTTCACATTTTCAGAAAGAAAATTTAAGTGTAAAACAAGAAAACCTTCACCATTACACAAATGTCAGCAGAATCGTCTACTTCAAGATATGTCGATCTAAAGTAAACGTTGAATAACACGCTCTAATAAGCAATTTTTGGAAAACAACTGAAAGTAGCCTAATCATTAACATACGGTTCCATGACTATGACTATCCTATCAGAATATATATGAGGACATTCCACAGCTATCATAAAAAAACAAAAAACAAAATGTAAATACCCAAAGGAAACATGTTGACAATAACAATGTAACCGTTCTACCATTTAAACCCTGCCATCAATAACCCCATTAAAAGTGTAATGAGCTCTTTTAATTTGAAAACAATAAAAAACAAAACCCATTTTTAGAATTCAAGCTTTATAACATAAATAGTTTAAGTTCTCTTGGACGGGCGGAATTAGACTCAAAATTTCTTTCTAAAACTTTATTACAACCTTTTCTTTATCTTTTTTTATAAATTGAGGATGGCTTAAACTTTGGATCTTATAAAATTCTCTGGTTGTTAAAATTATTAAACCTATAATATTTATATCTATCATTCTGATAGAAACTACAAGTTCCTGTTAACTATTCAGCAAAATATAAGTTTTAGTTCAAAATTGAGATGATCAAATTTACCGTCGATGATTCATCGTAGTTTCATTTTAACAATTTATTAATCATTGCATTAACTTACGTTTCTTCCTTTTCTGAGTTAAATAATTAGTCTGAGCTAAAAATTTCCCTTATTTTCCTGAAAAGCTCAATAATTAATGAGTGTTTTCACAAAAAAGCATTCTAGTACAGCAGTTGCACGCTAGATGGCGACCGTGAGCTGGCACCAGGCACTGATGAACAACTAGGTCTAGGTTACACCATTTGCTTTCCAAAATCGAAATTCAATGGTTTTATTAGATACTTCAATCTACTATATAATTTTGTTGAAAGCGAAGTTTTAAAATAATAATGACATGTATTTTAATATAAATAAATATTGAATCTATTGTATTTGACTTACTAATTAAACGATTTCAGTGAATTTGCAACAGCATCAATAATTTGAAATAGAAGCATAAAAAATTTTCATAATTTTCGTCTGCATAATTTTATACAAGTGATGATGTATGAAATCAATAAGCTGATTCTTAGAGCAATTAATTAAAGGAGAAAATCAAAAGTTAATATAGTTAATATTTAATTTTAATAGTTTTAAAATTTATTAATCACTACTTTGGCTCTAAGCAGTAAAACAGTTTTTTTTTCCTCTTTATCTGTTAAGAACTAATCTTACATCAACACTGTAGTTAACTTCTAAGGATTTCTACATGTAATCTATCGTTTGTATCGTTCTTAATATGCATCAGAGGTAAAGTTAGGTTAGAATAGAAGTGTTAAAATCATTTTTCACTTGAAATATGAATGTCTCTGCATTTGTGAACGAAGTAAACCAAAACCTATTTGTTCTAAGTAAAGTTGAAATTTTAGTAGAAACTTAATAAGAAAGATCTTATTGATTATAGGCCCAATGGTCAGAAAATACAGGACTAAAAATCTTCAAAATGGGTTTGCATTACTTCGAGATCTGCAAAAATACAGTTCACATTCACAATTTTAATTGAACTCTCAAATTTTCGATAGCTTCGAAATAATAGCAAAGTATTTCCTTATCATTTTGGTCAAATAACACCTAATATTTTATTTGTAATCAATTATTTTTTTATTTTTTTTTACCATGCGAATATTTGACTGATCTTTTAAGTTTAAAACCCCAGAATAAACCTGACGACATATTTAAAGGGAAAAAAGCCTTTTCTTGACTTATTTAAGATAAATATTCACTAATAGACGCCAAGATCAATTATTAACTCCCCGTGCCTCGCGTTTATATGAATTTTAGTAATGTACATCAAGAAAGATTTTAGATTAGAAGCATAATCTTACATACTACTATATCTTAAGTACAGTAATAAAAATTTTATGTACATAATAAACAAGTAGAAATCAACCATTGCTACTGAGATTTCCTAATTAAATTGTTGTGATTTAATACAAAAAATAACAACACTGGAACAGTAAATAAGATGGATCGATGATTTTCCTATCCTCTCCTACCCAAATCATCATGTTTACATTCCTCTGATCGCGACCTCTGGCGACCTATATTTCTTATTTTCCAGTTAGACGGCAGATGGGATCACGAAATTCATCTGCTTCGAGAAGCTTAGGCAAAAAAGTGGGAAGAAGAGACTCCCAGCGGCAGACAAGTTGCAAAGGTCACCGAAGTGGTTTGTAAGAGAAGCTCAGCTCGCACAAGATAATATAAGGCACACATCAGAGAATTATAATTACTCCTGCCCAACAACAGATCGTGTCTATTTGCTGTTTATTTTATTCTTCCCCCACCCCCATTCTTTTTCTTTTTCAGTGTCAATGTTAACAATATATTAAGTTATATTCAATGAATTGTGCTTCAATGTATTAACAGCATTAAATTTTAATAAAGAAATCTTTCGGAAAATAGCAAAACTTATTTTCCTAATGAAACACTCGAAAGGATTTCACTAAAGTAGTTTTATTGTTTTTTAATCTCTAAGAATAATTTTAATTAATTGCTGTTTAGATGTGGACATTATTCCAATTAGTAGATTACAGCACGGATTTTCAACTTCGCTGTGGTAAGTTTTCATAATTGATGGCCCTTGTCCCTTTGGAGAAATTGATTCCTGTAGTTAAAAAAGATTGTAATAAACTAATGGCAGGCGATTGTGATGGTCCCTAAAATCTAACTTCAATTTCAGCTCCCTAGAATCTAAACTTTTGATTTATCGTGATCACACGGACGGACGGACGGACATGAGTATTTCGACTTATAATTGCATTAAAAGCTTATGTTCTAATCCTTTATTTTTTTTCTCCAATGGCTATTAAAGGACCAGATCTTTAATAATCTATAGCTGCTTACTACTAATGGGACATAAAAAAGATATAATAAAATTACTGAACAGTGAAGTCTAAAAGAAAATCACAAGTAGACAATTTCTACATTAATGAATTTTTAAAACTATTACTTTTTTAAAAATTGTGAGCACAGATTTAAAAATTGAATAGTATGTACAAGTTAAAAACGTTAAATGATAAAAAATACTTTACAAACAGGACGGTTTCAACCCCCTAAACGGTGGGTTATCTTCAGAGCTTACATCGTAAAATCATTATATTTAAAATAATCCTTTTATTTTCCATTTATATTTCATAGTTTGTTAGCCATTAAGGATTATGCATTAAGGATTAAGGAAGGTTTTATGCGTCTATTTTTGGCATCATTTGACCAAGCGCCAAAATTCGATTTTGAGATATCTCATAAACGCAAAAGCTTATGTGTTACTTTTTTATGGAATGAAGAGTGTTGTATATCAAAATGAAGATACTTTCACAGGACAATTCTGATCATTATCAGAATTAATTAATATCCTTCAAAGGTTAGTCACATGATGCAAATCTTATTCGTTACGATTGGAGTTTATTCAAAATTAACTTTTCGCAGAATTATGCTGAGATAGCAAGCAGGAACAATTTTTATAAAGAGTTTACACCTTTCGCTAGTATATGTAGCAATAATCTAAAAATATCTATTTTAGCACTTGGTCAAATCATGCATAACATCATCCAAGTTGTCCCTTCTTAAGTTGTTAGTTTGAAAAGATTTAAATTTATTTTTAAATTTATTCTTTATCACAACAGTATTTATCATACTTTTTAAATAAGACTTAATAAGAGCATTTTCTTTTATTCAAAGTTTGCACATAAAGTGTATTTGTATATTTAAATACTGCTTACAAAAATTCCTTACATTTTATTTCTCTTGTAGTTATTCAATCAAAAGAGAATTTTTTTTTTTTTAATTTATAATTTTTCAGAACCTGTTTGTAGTTTGCTTACATCAAAATAAAATCGTGCAGAATAAATTAAAACACACACATTGTTTTCGTTTGGTGTAAATTTGCATTCAAATAACAAAAATTTCGTTTGCTATACTTTTCTGCATTTTGACGTGTAATCTAATGCATTTAATCTGCTTAGAACCTTCTCTAAAAGTTTATAAGATTTAAGTTTTTGACTAAATGTATCACAGACGGACTGACATAACCTCTTCTATTCTACCCTTTATTTTCTCCGATGCATTTTAAGTGCTACTAGGAACATTAGATCAATCTCAGCATATCTTCTTGAAGCTTCTATGCAGACATACAAATTACTTGATCTATAAAAAATTGTTAAAGAAATGTAGAAAAAAATGTTCTTATTATTAAATATATATATATGTGTAATCTCTAAAAATTATTAGAGATTACATATATATAATAATGTTACTGCTGTTTATAACACTTAAAATTCGAAATATAGTCTTATATTTACATACCATTCAAAACCTACAATGAGTGTTGTTATTTTAAAATGGTTAATGACTCAGTTATTTGGTTTAAAATGACTCATTCGAGTAAACTATTCAGCTTTGCTACCACAACACGTAATAGAAGGTTGTGCCAACAAGGAAAAGCATTTTTATGTATAGCATACGAAATTTTAAGAAACTCGTTATGCAACTAAGAGAATTGCAGAAAGCACAGGGTGTATAGGATTTTCTTTCTGGGTGGGCCAAGTTAGGACTTCCAACAGGATACAAAAGAAGGTATGTAAAAATTTCGGGGGAAGGGAGCCATAGCTCCCTCGGCTCCCTTATACATCTATGACAGACAGACTAACATTACTAATAATACCGTAATATTTATGTACGAAGTTCGTGTAAATCAAAAGTTTGTGGCTGCTCGGAAATAGGCCTAACCCAATAAACTGTTGGCAAATCCAATGCAAATATCTTAAAAATCCAAGTTGTTTCAAAGGATGTGCAAAAAAAAGTGAGATACGAATAATCTATGCTGACTTTCTAGCTTACGAAGATTTCCTCTCTTCAGTATAAAGGCTACACTGTCTTGAAACTATTTTCAGAATCCCTTTACTGATCCTATTTGCTGCAAAACTAAGTTTTGTTTATTTTCTAAGAAAAAATTTACTGAGGCCATTTTGTTTTTACAGAACTGGCTGTATCCTGATTACTTGAGCATAATGGACAACTGTGTAATTGTAGAATTCTTATTTTGGAGAAGCATTATTATTATTATTGTTATTATTATTTTATCAGCTTATGTTCGATCAGGTTAGCATCCTTTTATGATCACTGCATTCATCAACATATTATGGAAGAAGATCTTAGCCCCTAGATCTCTCGACTTGCATTCATGGCCTTTTATAAGTTGAAAACAGAGTGTACGTCGCACTCTTTACCACATGACATTAATATTAATAGGATTCTTGAAGCAATTCCACCGTCTGGGGAAACCCATTCACTATTAACTATATTGTTAAATAATCTATATATATATTTTTTTCTTTGCATTCTGTGATTAGTAACTTTAACATTAAGCATAAAGTCAATTATTTCTTATATGTTTAGAAACAGAAATAAAACCATTAAGCAGTAGGCTAAGTAATCAGTACGACAGAGAAAAGCGATTGTTTTTATCTTTGCAACATAATCCAATTGTCATGTCAGTGCTGAAATATTGTTGGGGAGATTTAGGAACAAGTCATTCGTTTGCTTGCACCTTACAATAACTGTAAGAGCTTGAAAAAAATAAATATGATGAAGTTCCCTTTACCCAGGGGAATATTAAGGTTCTTTGCGAACTGCCGAGGTATCAACAGTTTCAGGTATCAGCAGGTAGAAATTAGCCGTACAAATTAAGTAAAGGGAAAATATCGCATTCAGTTGCACGATGCTGCTTGTTTTTAATAAGAGAGAATGTCAGGCCATGGAAGCATCAGCGAAAACGCCAGACGTTTCTCGACAATGAACTTTCTCTGAAATGAAAGCCTCAACGAAGCTCTTGAATTCAGAAAAGTTGATTTCCAAACTAAAAGAACAGTCACACAGCGGGTCCTTAATAAATTCCGAATTACAGAAGTTAATTGATTTAGAATAAACCAGACAAGCGGATAGACAAACTGAATTAGAGTGTAAATTTTGAAGCAGAAAGATTAGATCACTTAGATTGAATTGAGAAACCTCAATTCACGTAAGTTTATGGAAAACAAGTACACAGAATTTTATTATAAATTAAGTCCTACCACTTTATTAATTATTACATTTGTTGTTATTATTATTAGTTTTAATTTCCTTCTTTTAAGGATACTTCAAATTTTTATAAAAATAAAATTTTCTTTAGGCTTTTTATTTAAATTTTCTTAATAATAATTGCATGATCTAAGGATAACTTCTCTTCAATTTTTTCAGAAACTTTCCCCATGTATTCTACCCGTAAATACCATCAACATCATTAATTTAATAAGAATTAAAATACAGAAGTCCTTCTTACACATAAATTTTCGCATATGCATATGGTTTAACCTTTAAATGCTTTTTGTGCCTTAGTGGGCTAAGGTAATTACGCTGTCCTGGTCACAGCAATTTTTCTATTGTTGTTTGCTTTTGCAGGGTCCCACTTCCGAGAGCAGGAGCAGGATTCATAGGCTTTCACGGGTTCTGAGCTTGATCATCGAGGGTAAATCTGGCTGATGAGTCCTACTAAGAACGAAACAGCTGTCCCAGATTCCCGTCGATGATGGCTCAAGGTGTGAAAGCAAACGAAT
The DNA here is from genome assembly GCA_023159025.1 of Thereuonema tuberculata. Classification (NCBI taxonomy): domain Eukaryota; kingdom Metazoa; phylum Arthropoda; class Chilopoda; order Scutigeromorpha; family Scutigeridae; genus Thereuonema; species Thereuonema tuberculata. The sequence continues at coordinate 59,962,995 of JAFIDM010000001.1, read as the reverse complement.
CTGTATTTCCATCGTTTTTCCGTTTTTCATGAAAAGAATTGTATTTAAACTAACACAGAGTTAAAAAAAAAAATTCTTGGGGCGGCGAGGCATAAGTCTATTCCTTAATAATTAATGTTTTAATACTTATTATGAATTTTCAAACTATGAACTCTTTGCTATCCTTCGATATTCTTTCATACAATTAAAAAATTAATCACAGAGGCTTAAGTGTTAATTTCAAATCAATATTTGATTAGTGATCAATATTTTATTTTTTCGTTCTTCTATTGGCTGACCACTAAAATTAATGTACTTAAATAATATTTATTTTGGATATTTTAGAATTGCGCATTTTTTTGTAGAGATTTCTTTGAATTTAGTCTTGAATGAGAAGATTATTAAAAATGCTAATAATAAATAAAAAATAATAAATTCATGCTTAAAATATTATTATTTAATATAATCCTATGATTTTCAATAAATTTGATAGAACTATATAGGCTACATATGTTTAAACCTAAACTAATAACCTCAATTACCTCATCTAACCCAAATTGCACGATAGCGAGATTCGAAAACTATTTGGCAACGCAGAATATCCTGGAAGAACCAAAGGGAATATTAGTAGGTTAAGGTCAAAGGTCAGTGAGAGATCAGATCACGATTGGATCATGAGAAAATTCGATTAGGGTAAAGGAGAAAAACTGAACATTCTCATAATAAAGTCTGAGAGAATGTTGTAAATAATATTAAAATAGATACAAACAATGTATAAAATCTGTTCCATAAGTTTATTATTTGTTCATCTCGTCTGAAGATGTATTTCAATAAATTATCCGATGTGATTGATGGAGTCAATTTTGTAAATTAGTTCTTCGATTCCTCTTCGGGATCAGTGACCCTTTATAACTGAAAATGTATAAGGAAATATATCTTTCCAGTTTTCCATGCCCCACTAATAAATCTCATGTTCAGCGTCTGAAAAAAAAAATGAATCTTGTAACTGAGCTTTGGATTAAATTAAAGGGTTTGAATTACCAGTGAATTAGGAATTATAAAATACATTAATGAAACCGAACTTCTTCAAATTATATATAAAAAATATCTAATTAGATGAGAAATTAAACAAAAGTTACTGAAATATCTGTAACCTTAAAATGAACTTAAAGAAAAAGAGATTTTACGTGTCTGATGATTCAATGAAAAGAGCAAAAAACGAAGGCAAATAACAAGAGAGGAAAGGATTTGTATCGGGAAGTGACTGGGACGGGCCGTTTCGTCCTTTTTAGGACTCATCAGCCAGCCAAACTTCCCCGGTGACAGACTCACAAGGTCTGAGTCACGGTTCTCGCTCCCGGTTCTCGCTCCCGGTTCTCGCTCCCGAGTAGGGGACCTCCCCCCTTAGAAATCCTAACAATTAATAAGTATCAATCAAGGATACGTTTATCCCTTGGCCTGCACATGGCTAGGCACGAGGATTTCTAAGGGGGGAGGTCCCACACTCGGGAGCGAGAACTGGGATTACGGCCCCCACGCACTCTCTGAGTCTGTCACCGGGGAAGTTTGGCTGGCTGACGAGTCCTAAAAAGGACGAAACGGCCCGTCCCAGTCTCTTCCCGATGACAAACTCAGGGTGAGAATCCTTTCCTCTCTTGTTATTTGCGTTGTGCCTTCGTTTTTTGCTCTTTTCATTAAAATGAACTTTTACAAAAAAAAAACGACAACGGGAAAATAATAAAATGAAAGATTCAATGAAAGATTCATTTTATACTTTTTGTAAACTGTTAATTTATAGAAAGTCTCATCAAATTTCCCATTTCCAATTAATTTTAACCATACCGAAATACCCGCAAATGAATGATTACTAAAATTATTATTATGTGTGTTGGAAATGATAGAATTTCATTGTTTCGCTTCAAATACTTTTCAATTACTTTTTTTTTTTTTTTTTTGTCACCTTCAACTCTCAACTTTTGGCAGTTAGTCACGGACCGTTTATTATCTCTGTTTCCCAATTATGAAACGATTCACTGGTTCAAAAGATAGAGGAAGGGGGAGATAAACAAAAAACATGCACGTACTTATTTTATCAGATTTACTTTCCTTAGATAAATAAGCAACAATAATATTTTTTATATATCTTTAATTAGGATTATTGGATTCGTATTATTATTATTATCTTCTATAGCATTCTTCAATAAGATTTCGTCCTTATCTCCGACTTCAAAACCCAATCCACTACTAGACTGTATTTTATATGACAGATAAAATCTTTCCACGAAACAATTGTAGGAATTCACAATCGGTGTCCTTTCGCAACCAAATAGTCCCAATTCAAGGATAACAATGGAACTATTTTATGTATTTACAGCGTTTAACTATGTCCTTTGTACTTTTACGAAGAAAATGACTGCCAAGTTACTTTATTTCATGGCCACGCGGTTGGCGTTGTCGTCATAACATTGGCCTCTTACCTCTGAGTACCAGGGTTCGGTTCTCATGTGGGTTTCGTGATGGTGGACGATCAGCGCTGGGAAGGTTTTCTCGGAGTTCTCCCGTTTCCCCTGCACTTCTCCCACTATACTTTCTAGTCTTTCTCTCCATCTGTCTTTACTTCAGTGGGTTAGTAGAATAGACCTCCGGTCGCAGTGCTTGGCTTCCCTGCCACCCACATTCATCACATATCATAACATACTTTATTTCATTTCATAATTTTCAATTTATTTTCAACCTAACCTAAGATAGGAAATTTTGTAACAGTTAAAATCAGCATATGGAAAAACTATATCATTTTAGACTGCAAACAAAAAGCGAACAATCTATAGCAAGCACTACCCCAGTCAATTTGAGGACAATTATGACTTATTTTAGAGTTTGTTCATTAATATCCAAGCTTCAACAAAGTATGAAAATTATTTTACCCTGGTTCTTTATTTCTTTATTTATTTTTGTTTATTTTATACAACTTCATGTAGTTAAAATTTGGATAATCTTATTTTTTTTTTCATTTTACAATAACAAATGATGATCCTCAAATCCTAAATAGTTATTACAATAGCTTTCTAAGTATTAATTGCGAAGAATTGAAATAATTTAACAAACTAATCTCAGGCTTTCAATATCAGGCCTAAGGTACAGTAGGGCCTAAGGTTCTTTTGATCAAAAGTTGGGTGAACCCAACCTACCTACCTGGACATACCTGGATGAGTATGAAGAGCCAACAATAATCCTCTCAATTGAATAAAAGGATTTTAATGCTGCAAATAAATGTAAATATAAACTGTATCAGAATTAAATCATCTTGTGTATTTGTTACAAACATAAACGAACTGTTTAACGATAATTTAATATAAATTTACACAGTCATTTAACTATTCAGCGTGTAACTACATTACGTTAATAATAGCTTTGTAAATGAAGTTTTGATTTTTAATTTACAAATAATAAACTTTCGAACAGTCTGAGTACTTCTGATAAGCAATTTCAAATCCAATCTCCTTAGATGATATCAACATATCAGTTTTGAATTAAAACAGAATCAAATAGCTCTCTTTGGACAACGGGTAGAACCAAGAATCCAAAGAGTATTCTGGACGAATCCGTTAAGTCCCTAGGCATTACTGTAAGCAAAATTCTTTCCACTTAACTTCTCTACGTAAAGCCATATCTAAAATTCTGAAATCATACGGATTTCAGTTTAGTGATTTATTTTCTTGATCATTGGAGTTAATAACATATAGGAACCGGTTTCAGTGAACTCAAGTCATGAAAACGCTTTCTGGATAATTCGACAACTTAGCTCTCGATTTGCCATGGTATGAATGCTTCCAGCAAAACCGATCTCCGCCTTGTTTTATTTATAGGATCTTCATGGTTATTTTAGAAGGACAATCATTTAGTCGAATATGGCACATCACCAGATACGTGCAAAAGCTGATAACAGGCCCAGGCCAGATGGGAAAAGTTAACTTAATTCAAACAATATTCTTTACCAGAGAGTCCCTCTTTTCCTCTATCAGGAAGAGTAGGCCCCCCTCAACATTGTGCCTCTGTTAAATGCCCCCACCCCACTCTGCAGGGGCCTGCAAATCACAGTATAATTTTAAGAATAGGAAATGAAGAAAATGCAATCCCAATGATTTAAAAATAATGATCTCAAAATTCTAAATTTCATTTTATTGAAAAAGTAATGGCAGAAAAAAAAAATATTCAAACATCTTTAACGAAAATCAACATTAATAATAAAATTTAAATTGCAAATGTAAATATACATACGTGTATAGTTTTTAAATTTTATACAATAATGGGAACTATCAAAAATAGCAATAATGTTTTGCAGTTCCCATTTCTCAGTAGTTGTTGCACAAAAAGGAATGCACCATTTTCGTTTTATTAACTTCTTTTCGCAAAATCCATCTGTTTTCTCAAGAAATCCAAATTCTATGGCATAACTTTTCTATCCCGTTCATAAGATTTTTCTGCGTTGGGATTTTTTTGTAGCCAACTTTGACATTTAATTTTTCTTTAAGATCAACGTTTCATTTGAACATTATTTCCTTTATGACAAACTTTTTTAGTCTGTGACTGAACTTTATTGATTGGATTTTCATTATAAAGAAACGCCAGTATCTGGAAACTATAATTTGCTGGCTCTGTTTCTTTACATTGTCGTTCGTTCAGAATATCAGTCACGAATGGAATGAAAGTTAAACTATCTGGAAAGGGGAAAGAAAAGAAATTTACTCTCAACTCACTCTTTTCATTCTAATCAAGTTAGATTAATTGCATCCCAATCAACTTTGTGTTTTTATAAAACAGGATTAAAAAATGCTAACATGTAACAGCAGATTGTTTAAAATTGCACACACTTTTTGATGATTTTGATTGTAAGAGCTCATTTGAGGATGATTCGAATCCTTAAATACAGCATTTACTCAGGCTTAAGCAACCTAGGTATTAAAATAACAAGTGGGGGTTTTTTTGTTTGTTTTTTTTTTTTTTTAATTTTTTTTTTTTTAATAATGTAAAGTCGAAGTAATTAGTAGGTCTCATTTCTACATAAACTTAAGTAAATTCAGGATTTCACATAACTTAAAACAGCCTCTGACAATAATTGCTTTTTGTGTAAGTCAATTAAACGTAATATTTAGCTTAAGGTCCCTAAAAAGAAAAATCTTTTCCCCTAGATTTCGTTAAAGACTATAACGAAACCAATAGAACAAATTCGCCAACTGACGTCATCTATTTGGAAAACATCAAAATTTAAGGAGTCATTTTTGTCAATGTTTGATTACACAATCAATTCATTGGAGAAATAATCTTGAAAACCCTTTTTTGCTTTGATTTTTGCAGTAGTCGTTCCCTGTTTTCATGAAGTAAGTGTGATATCGTTGAGAACAATGTTCTCCAACAACTAAAAAACAACAAAAAAAAAACCCTAATAATCTAATGTTAATGTGGATGTTAATACAGTAAAACCCCGTTATTACGCTCGTCAAGGGACCGTGACCTACAAGCGTAATAAGCGGGATAGCGCTATAAACGGGGAATGATTTATATGATGGGGAAACATTTAGACACCATTTTACAGGAAAGATACTTGATTCTGAAATAGATATAGTGCAAATGTGAGCTTATTTCCTATTAAAAAAATCTTTGATTGTGGTTTGCCGTGTGTGTATGCTACTGTTATAAATTACGACATTTTCAATGCGGTTCAAAAAACTATTAACATCAATTGATACTCCACTAGGAGCAATACAAATATATTTTCGGAGCAGTTTTAGTGCACTGCCCGCTATTTCACGCGCCTTTTCTTGAATGATTGGGTCATTTAATGGCACTGATGCATCACGGGACTGATGAATCCATTCAATTAGAATTTCCTCGGCATCTTCACATTTTCCACACTACTTTTTTACGTTTGCAACCATCCTTCGCTGAATTGATAATTCCATTCTTATTTTTTATTATTGTTCTCAGACTGGATCAGGGAATTCTTAGATTCTGCGAAAACCTTCTGATTTAGTGTAGAATTCTCGTCGTACTTACGAAGAATTTGCAATTTTTCACTTATAGAAAGGGATTTCCGCTTCAAAGAGTTCGAAGATTCCCTCCTACCAGGGAAAGAAAAGAATCGTTACAGTGTTCCATTTCTTTTCGATACAAAATTTCCGATATAAAAAAGCGCTACAAGCGGGATTTGAAGCGTTATAAGAGGGTAAAAGTATAGAGAGTTATATAGAAAATTCCAGGGACCGTACAAAAGAAGCGTTAAGAACGGGATAGTGCTATAAGCGGGAGCGTAATAACGGGGTTTTACTGTATTAGGAAGCTCACAGTTTAATTCTCAAATCCCTACGAAATGAGAAACACTGTAAGCATAGTATTTCTGTATTATTAATAAACGATATTAAATTATTTATTATGTAAAAAAATGAGATCTAAACTGTCTTCATAACGCTGTGTTTTGATCCAACATTCAATCTGTTAGCTTCACCGATATTATTTGTAATATATCAAAATTAGTAGTGGTGGTTAGTCATAGAATTGAAAATAAAACAGTTCATTTAAACAATCGTGATATGATATCGTCAGTAGCATTACTTCAACAGGTTAAACTGTTGTTAGTCATAGAAAGGTCAACAACAGATCCACCCTGTGTGTGCGCGATCATTCGTGACTTCCCTCCCACAACGCCATCACCTTAACTCATCACTACAAAACATACAAGGAATTTTAATCAGTTCATTAAACTCGTTTGTCTTCCCTCTTTGCCTATTAGTTTTATATCGTCACATTTTGGTTTTATAACTCAGTGGATGTTAAACTGAACCCTCGTGTCACAAAATGAAACGCATTCACCCAATCAGAATTTATTATGATCCACCAATATTTAAAAAAAAGATTTCGATTCTGCCTGCAATGAATTCTAAAACAGTTCAATTACATTCAGTCGAATCAAATTCTAAATACTATATGTGCATCTAAACAGCGTTAATCTTTTATATGTCCCTCCATCTCAAAGAAACTACATTAGCTGATCAGCACTTGCTAATATTTTCAGTCAATTTACTAGGAAAATGTTGGATGAAGTCTGATCCGAAAATACTCATTTTTTTTTTTTTTAATTAACGGAAAATTCAAAATACAGTTGACTTGGAGATGAAGAAATTTAATCTTCATAAATAGTAATAAAAAGAAAATAGTAATATTAAAATACAAAAATGTTATTCCATTGTTGAGATGTGAGTTTGTTTTAATGTATGTCATGTCATCTTTCTGTTTTGTTATCTTAGTCTTTATTTATAAAATAGCTTGAAAAAGGAATAAGGGAATTTTCCGAAAATTTGCGATAATTATTATTTATTATTTTAATAAATAATTTGAAGAAGTTTGTGTGATAGATTCTAATACAGAACATGAAGAACAATAAGTACCTAAAAAGAAATATATTAAAATATAGAAATAGCGCTGTCCTGGACACCCAGTAAAAAAACAAAACACTCAGAATTCGTTTTGATGTATTACTGTTTCCTGTATCTAATACAAAATTTGATATTTATCAGAATATAGATATTATGTAACTTTTCTTATTGAACTTTTTTACCATTAAATATAATAATATATCGAAATAAAATTCTCTATAAGCATTTATAAAGAATGTAGATTTGAAATTTCCTGATTAAATCGCTTCGAATTGAGATACAGATTGAACAAATCTATCTTGTATATAAACAGTGGCGTCACCTGAGGGGTGCGGGGGGTGGGGACCGCACCGGGTGACACCAGCACAAGGGATGACACCAAAATGAAGAGATATTTTTACAAGGTTTTTTTTTTTTTGGTTGAACAGATATTTGTAC
>JAFIDM010000001.1:59910966-59953912 GCA_023159025.1 Thereuonema tuberculata | reverse complement strand
TAATTATTATTTTTAAGTTTTTTTTTATTATTATTATTTTTAAGTTTTTTTTTATTATTATTATTATTATGAGTCGCCTTTAAATTCACGCTTTAACACAAAATTATGTTCTCTTGTATTTCTCTGTAACAGTATCTTCCTAAAATAATGAGCAATAAATTTATTGATTCTAGAATTATGTTATTTGATGACTTAATTCATTTTTTGTAATATAATATAAATTTACTAGAATAAATGTCGTTATCAATGACTGGATAATAATGCGATGCCTTTAATATCGAGAGTTACCGAATTTTGCCGTCAAATGAACTTCAGGGTTATATAATTTTTTAAAAAGGATAGTAACAGAAATCTGCTAAAATACATGAATGAAATGAATTATTTCTTAAGTTTAGTTTCACAATGCTTCTGTAATTAAAAAATAAGTTTTTGATCATAAGATTAATGATTATCGATTTTCCTTCTACAGCTAAAGCCACCATCGGCGTTCGAAATGACAGATTTTGTATATAGTAATTATTTACTAAATGTAAAGGCAATGGTTAGCATATTTCATAAAATCGTAACGCACTACAATGTTGTTTGCATGCAATAATTGTTATTCATTTTAAACAAGCTGTTCTGGTTTTTGCATTTTGAATCTATTTTTATCTAAAGAAGACAGTTTCTAAATATGTTAATGCTATAAAAATAAAGATACAAAGGATTCTAAACTATCCTCATCAAATTTCAAAAAACATACAATTAAATCAGAGTTTGGAATTTCATGTTATTCTATACAGACCTACTAAATACGAAAAAGAAGGCAAAAAGAAAAATGAATCTGTAAATATTTTTGCAGAATTGTTGATGTTTTGAAGTTCTCAGTTGGCTTGAAAGGAAGGAACAGTTCTTCTAAAAATCAATTTTGTTTTCGAGAAATTAGACTTTCTCAAAGGGTACTCGTGTGATTAGGAAGTTATTGCCATCGTAGCTTCAGTTTGAATGAATTTATCCTTATCATTAACTCAGATGCAAGAAGTCTGTTTGTTTGATAACTTCCCTGTTCCTCTTATTATCTTAAATACTTCCTTTTGCTCTTCTTTCTTTTTTGTAATTAATTTGTCTTATCAAATAGATCCGGACTTACAACTCAATAGCCAGCAGTTAATTAAGCTAATTTTATGAACACTGAAAAAGACATTTCAGTCAAACGTTTCTGACGTTAAAAACTCTTTTCTTTATAAGATAAAATACTGTGCCGAAAGACTGTTATTGCTTCATTCAAAATGTCTTGTGGGTCTATTTGTAATATTGCGTTAGATCTGAGACTTAATGGTTCTACATTCAAAATAGGACTTCTCAGCTATTTAAGAGTGATGTTGATGTTTTGTATGTTTTCTACTATACAACATCTCCACAAAAAATATATTCATTAAACAAAATATATTTATTAAGCAAATTTTCGGAACGTATTCCTTCTTTCCTTTTTCAAGCTTTTTAAAAATTGAAATAATTACAGATGTCGACATTATGTTCTCCTGAACATGGTTTAATAACAATCACTTACCCATGACTAACAATATTACTTCTAACAGTTCCTACATTTACTTTAATTCTCAATTCAAAAGACTCATGAACGAGAAAATAATAGAGAGTATAATTATAAGAATACTAGGATACTGTCCTCCCAATGAGAGATGGCCGCCCTGTTTTTGTGAGATCTGCGCATGTATCATCGATTAGTCTGGTCAGGCACTTCCGTCTGATTTTATGACAGGACGCCGCCATTGTGCTAATCGGTTGTTACTTTGCAAAAGCGCATTGTATTTATAAATAATATATATTTATTTATTTATATAAATACTTATTGTTAGCAACTGGTATTGAAATAAAGCTAAATAGTCGAGAGAAGTTTTAATTTGGCGTTATCAACATGTCTTTCTCAGTGTAAACAGACTACGTCGTCCATTGTGACAGGAAAACATAATTGATCAACTACCGGAAGGGCTGCGCAGTTCAAACTTCCGCCGGTCAACTTTCATTTTGAGGACTATAGTAATCTTAATCGTAATGAGGGAAGGAAAGTTGCTAAAGAACTGATAAATTTAGCGAAGAGATGCTAAAAACATGTTTTGATAACAGAAGGTAAAATTTTATCAGAAGAACTGAAGTTGTGAATTAAAGTAAATGTAGGAATTGTTAGAAGTAATATTGTTAGTGATGGATAAGTGATTGTTATATTAAACTATATAACAATCACTTACAATACACCCTGTAAAGAAAGTATAAACTCACCCAAGTATTTCAAATAACTTCTTATTCGAGGATTTGTTTACTTCCGTTTTCTTTTTTGTTAGTCTATTTAAAAACAATAAATTCATGTACCATTTAAACATCTCAAACATTTTGAGTAGTTTTTAAATTTAAAAATAAAAATCACTTTTCAACTGTAAAGAAAATATAAACTCAAAACATAATATTTCAGAAATTATTGAAATTAATAATGTGTTGGTCCTTTTTCCTTCTCTATAATTTCTATCATTCTGTCAGGCACTGTCCCAATTAATTTTTTTCAAATCGGACATCTTTATCTGGTCCCAAGTATTCCAAATTGCAACCTTCAGATCATTCAAGTGATGATACTCTTTGTTTCGGCCATATACAATGTTTGCCATCCAACCCCACATGTTTTCAATTGGGTTTAGATCAGGTGAACGGGAGGGCCATGGAACGACATCAATTTTCTCTTTTTTAAACCACGCTTTGGTGGATTTTGATGCATGTATAGAAGCATTGTCTTGTTGATATTGCCAATTTGGCCCTCCTAGAAGGGATCCAAATGGTATTAAATGGTCGTACATAAGGTTCTGATATTTTAAACAGTCCAGCTTGCCTTCCACAAACACTATATCTTCTACCCCAAATGCTGTCCACACCATCACTCCACCCCCACCTTGTTGTCTGCTTAATCTTATCTTCGACGGAGTGCATACATCATGCCAGTATGCGGAATATTTGTCAGGGCCGTCAAGACAGAAACGTTTTTCATCAGAAAAAAATATTTCGTTCCACCTTTGATACCATTTCATTGTTTTCTTAGCCCAGTCAAATCGGCTGGAACGACGAGTGGCAGTGAGCTTGGGTTTAGCTTTCAGTTTTACAACTTCATGTGATTGTTTGACATTAAGCTTTTCCATACAGTTTGGTGAGATACAGTCTTTGGCAACACACGAGCAATTTCACGGGTGGACATCTCATAAGAAGCAGCAAGATCTTGAATTCTCCGGTTGTCCCGAGGTGCGAGTTTTGGAGGTCTACCTGGTCTTTTTGTGGTTCCATAACTATCACCTTTCTTGGTGACATTTTGAATAACAGTCTGTGAACGATTTAATTCTGAGGCTATTTGCCTTGTTGACTTTTTTTGACCAAGTAGAAAATGAATTTTTCGTAATTCTTTGTCAGTTAATGAATTTTCACGAGGCATGATAAAGTAGTGGCATATGTTGCTACGAAAATGAATGGATTACATAATTTAGCCACTTTTACTTATCTTTATGCAAATTTGGGATATTCCAATCACTTTGCAGGTGTCAAAATCAAAACATTCTTACCGAGTTTATATTTTCTTTACAGTTGAAAATTGATTTTATTTTTTAATTTAAAAACTACTCAAAATATTTGAGATATTTAAATGGTACATGAATTAATTTCTTTTAAATAGACTAAGAAAAAAAAATTGAAGTAAACAAATCATATAACGAAAAGTTATTTGAAATACTTGGGTGAGTTTGTACTTTCTTTACAGGGTGTATTAAACTATATGTCCAGGAGAGTTATATGAAATGTAGACATCTGTAATTATTTCAATTTTTGAAGAAGCTTGAAAAAGGAAAGGAATATTTTCCGAAAATTTGCTTAATAAATATCTTTTGTGGACATGATGAATATGACAGTAGTAGAAAGGAGATAAGAAAGAAATATGGTATTAAGAAGTATCTTAAGACATACAGGGAAGTAATCATTTTTGTCCATTTTTTTTATAGAAAAGCCAAGTTCAATAAAAACATTTATTACAAGGAAAATTTACAAGCAGAATTCGTAATGCCACGGTATGTTGTTACAGCGAATATTCTTAATGGGGGACGAACTGCAAATGTAAATACAATATCCGAAACTCTTAAAAGAATTTTTCTCGTTCTTTACAACAAAAACTCACTACTATGGTTATTTAAAATATAAAAATTGAAAATTACGGACAATCTGTTAAAAGAGGGAAAAAAATGGTGTATGGTAAAAGGAAGCATGAATAGTTAGCTTCAATTTTTCTGGATTTATTTTTTATTTTTACTCAGTTAAATGTTATTTCGAATTGCTTAATTACGTGAGAACATCTGATTTCAGCTGCATAATTCGATTTATTTTTCGACGCTAATATTCATCAAAAAAATTTGAAGTGGATTGGGTTTTCATTACATATTTTTTCTACCTAAATAAATAAGTACTGTAATAAAAGTTTGGAATTCCATTTTTAATGGATTAATTCATTATTACCAAACAACTTTCTTGTATTTTAGTATGTTTGTATAAAGGTCGAAGTATGGTTGACTTACTTATATTATATTCTAAATGTCGAAGTTAAAAATATGTGATGAGCGAAAGGATAAATGCTGTAGGTCGGATTTAAGCGAATCAGTGATGAAAATTTGAAAAAACATTGAATCACATTCAGTACGAAGGAAAGAGAACCAGTGGATGAGTATTTGAAAAGGAATGGAAATGAGAACCCTAAGTAAAAAAGCGATCATGCATGAAAAAGAAAATGACTGCTTACAAAGCGCGCGAGACGTTCGAAGCTGAAGACTGAATAAATAAATATATTAAAAAAAAAATGATAAATAGTTTCTGCTTTTTTTTTTCTCTTTTATTTGTTCCCCCCCCCCCCCCCTTCAAGCTACTTCCAATCAAGTTTTTGTATGTGTCATAAAATACTCGGATGTAGTCTAACTTTCAAGACAAAAAAATAAATAAAATAAAATCAATGCGAATTACAATTGAGTGAAGGTTCTGTTTCTTTCACAAAGACATTCAAATACACTAAGAATATTCATACTTTCTAATATTACATTTGAATAGTTAAGGATCTAATAATAATTATCTGTGTATTCACTACAAATCACAATCTTATGCTGTTTAGCAAATCAAAATAAGTCTCTTAAGAGTAATAATGATACTCAATGTCTACAATTTAGATTAATGACAAGAGAATAATTTACTGTTTACATAGACATCCATTTACAAATCAATCAAAAGATCACATATCGGTGAGATTATGGTATCAAGCTGTTTTGGACTACTTTCCGAGTTTTGACAAGGTGGCTGCCTTGGCACTAATTTTAAGATATGAATTTTAGTTTTTCAATTAACTAGTAAAAAGTAGAATGAGGTTTGCAGGTAAGCTTATTTGAAAATGACTTTGCACAATCCTTTACTAGAAAAACTAACTAACATCTGGCTAACTGCGTTCTTGAGATAACAGTGTGCATCATCATGTATCCCTGCGCGGATTCGGAAATAGATGTATCCTTACGAAGACGGTGATTGGCAGTACCGTATTCTCCGGTTTAGCACACATGGATTACTAAGTAGAATTCTTACACATGCAAATTTAAAAAGAAATTAAAACCTTAAATTTGGTTTACTCTTCTTTCATTATCAACAGTCCTCACAAAGTATCCACACAAATTTAAAGCCAACCTTCCATTCAAATTAACTTATTACTTCTTTGCTTAATTACATTCTATATAGTTATTAAAACATACGAGCTCTATTACATTTTTTTGAAATTTAAGTATTGCTTTGAAATCATATTTTTACCCAATATGTTTATGTTTTTTACCCAACAAGTTAAGCAAATTGAAAGTTTAAATTTAAATAATTCGTGTGAATGATACGTAGTTAAAATTAATTGGGAACCCTATGATTGTTACTAAGACTTAGTCATATGTTGCTTTGCCTTAAATCAGAAGTAAGTATGTTTATTGAGAATCTTCACTTATTCTATCACTAATCTTCGCTGCTGAAATTATGACAATATATTCAAAATTTCTTTTAAAATTAATATTTCAACTTCACTTAATATCTTTGCCAGTTTTCAATAGTGAGATATTTTTCTTGTCTTGTGAAAATTAAATAACTTACTTTCTTGGGAGTCTGTCCATTCCGTTCTTGATCTGTTTTGACTGAATCTGTCACTGACACCAGAGTTCTTGTTATGGGAATAAAGTCGGTGATTGCGAATGAATTCTAGTCCGAACTACTTCAACGTAAGCCACATTCATTGCCAACTTACGAATAGTTTTACCGAAAGAAGTTTTATTTTCATAGCAAAACTATCAATAACAATAGAAAACCAAAGGACATAGGATTCTTATTGCAATCGTACAGAGCCGCCATGTTGTTCATTTCTCAGGCTTTTCAAACTCGGCGCCTGGAAACTTCAACCAATGATCTTTCTCTTGTTGAAAATTCCAACTATTGCAGAATGTAAATACCCCCTCTCACACGAAAAAAGCATAATTTTTTTTTGGGGGGGGGGGGGGGGGCTGAAAGGCTACGCCCCTCTTCCACTCCAATTGCTGGATATGTTTATGTCAACAGAACCCAAAAACTATTTGTCCTTTATTAGAAAGTTTGCATTTTTATAAAAAGAAAAATCTGTATTGAGTTTCATCATAACCGCCAAAAGGCTTTAGCGATAGGGGAAGGTGTTGTACCTTTGACCGATTGTACCTTTGACCACCCTTGATTGTGATGTCATCTATGAGCATACTTTAAAAGCTTTTCTGTTTAATGTGTAATATTCCCACTATTTGCGACTTTAAACCGTCGGTAGCAGTTAGATCTTTAACTTGCAAGGAGTGAAAAATGTTTTTATAATTCCATCACCGAAAAGTAAGTATTTTGCAAGTGAATGTTTTTTTAATAACATTGTTTGTTTTCTTTTGATTGTTATTTTAACAAGAATGAGTAATACATATATGCCTATAGATTCATTGTTTGGACTTTTAGTATGACTGGATTAATCTAAAAATTGTAGCATGGCGTGAAACGTAAGTTTGACTGATGTTGTACCTTTGACCACAGCAGGGTGTTGTTCCTCTGACCAGGTCAAAGGTACAACATTACTTAATAATATGTAAATGTTTTTACTTACAGTCATTTTAGCATTATGTAAGATGGAAATTTAAATATTTTTTGCCAAATTTTTATTTTTTTACCAAATCTTATCCAAAGATAGTAAACAATCGATTGTTTGTCCACGACTTTGAGTCTGATGTTGAATATTCATCAGGGGAAAGTGTTTTCGATCTTTCAGATGAATGCCATGAGTTGGAGAAGGAATTAAACTTTGAAAAAGAAGATTTAGTTGAAGAAAGTTATGTCCTTGTCAAGCTGACAAAAAAAAACAAGAAATACTTTGTGGCCCAAATAAAGGAAGCAGCATGTGATTATTTTAAGTTAAATATTTGAAAAAAACCACCGAAGATAGCTAAATTCATCTAAGAAAATAACCAGCTCTATGACGTAGATCTTACAAGATATTGTGGCCAGGCTACCAAATCCAACCACAGCTGGCGGCACAGCCAGCTCGACTAAAAGAATGTCTTATCTTTTGGAGTTGATTTTTCATTGTATAATGTAGAATAAACGGGCAGAAGTAGGCTACTTAAGCCATTAGAATTTATTTCATGTTTTATTATTCTACTTTGAATTGCATATATTTGCCAAATTTATACATTTCTGAATAAAAATGTTAATTAAATAACTTGTATCTAACTGTCAGTTTCTACTACCACCTGGTCAAAGGTACAACACATAGTTGTACCTTTGACCACAAGGTATAGTTTTTTTGTAAAATAAAAATAAAATACTTATACTCAAAATATAACATATAAAACACATGCAGTTGATGGCAAGATGAGTGAAGATCACATAAATCCATTCAGTTAGTGAAAACTGGTCAAAGGTACAACACCTTCCCCTACATGATAAATCCGATAACTGATATCTGGGGAAAGAAAAACCTTCGAATTCGTTTCCCAGTAATACATTCTTCTCTTCTCTACCCTCTGTTGATCTTAGAATTATTTACTTTTTTTTTTTTCGCAATTTTCTGTAACTTTCATTGTTTCTTAAGTTGTCCTTTTTTTTATTTTTTTTGCGATTTTATCATTCAGATTTTTGGAACTGTTCAAGCAACAAAATATAATAATCTGAAATATAACAATATACTTACATGTCTTTAGTTCAAATATTACGTAAACATTGAAGGGGGTTCAAGCTTTGCTTATTTTTTGCTGACGGGGAGAAGAAATGCTTACGTAAGACAGACAAACATGCACGCGAGAGAGTGTGCTGCGCAAAATAGACTTTTTCCTCAGTATTTCATCTATACTTTTATATTTAATTTGTAACATTTTAATTCAGGAGTGATTATGACTGTTTAATGCATTTGTATTCAGTGTTATTTACTGTTAATGATTTGGCAAATCTTACGTAAGCACAAGGGGGGGGGGGGGCATATCTTTATTTTTTGCTTACAAGGAATGGGATTAAAATGAGTAAAAATGTGCTTACGTAATACTTGAACGGCCCCTTCGAAAGTTAGCACGCAAACTAAATACACACCGAAATATCAGAAAAACTGAAACAGTCGCAAATATTTCCCTTCCATGCCGTAATACCCCCCCAAATGAAATGGTATCTTCGGCAATTGAAGTACATATCAAAGTGGGTATCTCTGCAATTGATTGTCACAGAACTTGCAGTGACATTGGTAGCGCATCAAGAGTAATCTTTGAATCAAGAGTAATCAAGAGTAATCTTTGAATAATGCGTGATAGTACGTAGATGCCAGAGATGTGTCATTCCATCTCCAAAACCAAAATGAAATTTCAATTATTACGAGCAGCAATTTAAGGGTGCATCACAATTGCAACATGAGGGAAGATATCCAGCGTGCGACAGACGATCGTGGACAGAGTTGTTGGCGCGATTTGTATCATCCGACCCGTCTGCGGTATTATAGCAGATATCAGAATGATTCAATGCTGACGTCACATGTAACGTGAGTGTTCGGCAGTACAACGATTCACTTTTTTCTATGGTGTTTAGGAGCCGACGTCCAACTCTAGTCCCATTGCTCTGCGGCTCATCTGGGCTCTTGAACACCGTCAATGGACGCAAGACGCCTGATGAGTCGAGGTTCCAACTGTTTCGAGCGTATGGACGAATAGATCTGATGGCAACAAAGGACAGTCCAGGGCAACAGTGGCTCTATTACGGGTGTTTTCAACTGACACGCAATAAGACAACTGCAGACATCATTGACCGACGAACGCTGTGTAACCATCCTTAAGAAACATTTGCACCTCGGTTACGTCATGCAGACAGGAGCGCGCTCTTTCAACAGGACAAATGCCTGACCCCACAGGTCTTCAGTCACCAAATTATGGCTGGAGGAGTATTATTCTGAGGTGGCATCATGAGTTGAACCAGTTATTCGCAGGATTTGAATCCAATAGAACATATGGGATGCGGTTCAATATGCGTCAGTGCCAGAATTCCATGCCCGCGATTATTTGGGAATTGTGGACCTCTAGTGAGAATGTAAATTAGAGTAATCTATATTTGATGTACATTAATGTACATTTATATTTAATGTACATTATCTACACGGTCTTCAGAGAGCTCGTGGAGTCCAGCCCCGTCCTGTTGTTTTGGTAATCCGATCGAAAGGGGGACCTATGCGTTAATAGACAGAATCTCAGTTTCAAATGTGAAAATTACTCAAATTATTCCAAAATTGGCTGTTGGACATTCGTTATTGTTATTGTTGAAACTGGTAAATCAATTTTTGATTTTCTTTTATTTTTATTTTTTATTTTTATTTTAACAAAATTTGGCTTAGTCATTCAAATTATATGTGGGCTGTTGCGGAAGTCATGACTTCTAAAAAATGAGCTTAGAACATCTTTTTCAATCTTGTGTTTTTCAAAAATTTCAGGATATTTCAAAAATGTGGCATTTGTTTTACTTCCGTTAATATTGTCTCAATTTCGACGAGCCTATTCTTTTAGAGCAGCAGGTTGCCATTATGTTTCATAATGAGAAACCGCAGCGCTGGCTACTATGAAAGTGGTAAATCAATTTTTTTTATTTTTTATTTTAACAAAATTATAATCTTATTTTAACAAATAAGCCGATATTCAAATTACATATGGGCTGTTGTAGAAGTCATGGCTTTTAAAAAAATTAGTTTAGAACATCTTTTTCAATCTTGTGTTTTTCAAAAATGTGGAATTTGTTTTACTTCCGTGAATATTTCACGGGTCGCAACTAGTAATAATTAAATGTCTCTAAAATCATCTAAAGTTATCCAACTTCCAATGCTACCGGTGTAAGTCGGTGCAAGTTCATTCATTTTACTCAATAAACCAAACACTTTCGGTTTTGAAATAAATTTTCTTAAAGTTACATTTTTTTGCTTGCCTAGATTAACATATACTTATTATTCACTTGATTAAGATGTATTATATCTCACTGATATTTCACTGATGACATGCTATGATGAAACTATTTATTTACCGTATTTATCGTCGTATGCACTTTTTTTCTTAAAATTTAGGGCTGAAATTCTACCTGCATGTTATACACTTATACTACTTTTTTTTATTATTTAAACTTAAGTTTTTTTTCTCAAACTTATTTCTTAAAATTAGGGTACATGTTTTACGCCGATAAACACGGTAATTAATTAACTGATTGATGAATTGATTAATTTTGAGATTTTTAATGCAGGAACAACTTACTAATAAATGAAGACAAAACAGAAATTTGAGCTCAAAAAATATTTTACGAAAATGAGGAATTTGATGAAAAAGTGGCGTCTCTTCGTGATCGCTGGTGACACAGAGAGGAAGTCATTCGTCTTTTGTTCTATACCTCTAAGAAACAAAATCTTCCAACGTATATTTCGTAAAATTCTGATGCCTTACGTATAGACAACAAAATGAATGATAATTGCGATAATTATTGTGAAACGCTTTTAAACCCAGAAGAAAGTAGGGAAGGGAGTGAAGTTCAAAGCACAAATGATAATTGCCTGTGAAAAAATGCATTCGCAAAACGCTTCCCAGCGCCGATTCGAAAGAAGGGAAACTACGGTTAGAAAATAACCACGAAGGAAGCGAAAAGTTGCGAGACATTTTGCATAAATTAAAATTTTGGTCCAGAAATTACATTTCTTTTTCTGTTAATATTTCTTCAGAAGATAACGTTGAATTTGTTTCAGCTGTTAAAACGCGCTTAAAAATCCATTGATCCAATCTTTCAATCCTGATCAGAGCAGCAAAAAATTCTCCTTAAAATTCATTATTATTTAAGAAATCAGTATTTTTTAGAAAGTATTAGACTTCATAATTTTGTTCCTAAAATTAAACAGATTATATCTCACTGAAGCACAAACTGAAGAAGAGGAACAAATATTATGAATGTATTTATTATTTCTGGAACTTTTTGATTTTATATCTCTCGGAAGGGGTAAACTTTGTTTCTTTTTCTGAATTTTCATTATTAACTCATATTAACAATTAAATGAAAGATAATTAAGATATGAGCACTTAAATTAATGAAGGCCAAATTTTCGCCAAAGAATTTTGAACAATAAAAATTGCTTGGACTAAAGTTTCGTGTCGTTTAATATGAGTGACATCCCACAGAAAACTGCTTATGGTCAAAAACTTTTTATCTAAAACATGGCAACTCTTCTCTGAATTTTATTTTATTTTTCTTGTTCATTTTGTAAGCTAACCCTTTTCGTGTCTAGAACATATAAGACTGAGGGATTTGGATTCAATTTTGCTTATTGTTTTAGTTTCTCATTATTTTAAAGCTTAGAAAGTAATAATGAGGCACAGCCTCCCCGTAATAGTGATGGAAGATGGTCGTCTAAATATATACGGTATCGTTAAAATATAATATATTCAATGAACATGAATATAATATACTTTTAAATTGTATTAAACTATGTCGTATTATAAATTGGAAAAAAAAGACAGTTAATAGAGTTAGTATTCAGACAATCTTCGAAGTAAGTTAAAAATAAACCAAAGCCTTTGTTTTAGCAATTCTGTTTACAGTGAATCAAAAACTTCACTGTATTTCTTTACCCCTTAAAGCGTTTTAGAACTACAAATTGCTTTTTATTAAACTGGAAGTGAACGTAATGGTAATTTTAACATGCATAGTAAGACATAACAGAGATATAAAAAGGTTTGTGAGAATTACTTACAGCCTTATAAAGCACAAGAAATGAGAAAACCCCGAGAAAATGTGTCGCACTTTGTCAATTGGTTGTGAACCATGACTTCAGAGGATGACTTACATGTTCTATTAACTTACCATGAGCCCCATGTTCTATTAACTCAGACAACCAATTAGAAAAGAAAAAAAAATAACATCCTTATCTTCAAGCGTCTACAAATAAATAATTGTAATTACAAAATAGAAGTGTTTTTTATTGAACCTTGAAAATTAAGGAGTGTGGCTAAATTTTTGTTAATTCAGTGAATTATTTAAGAAATTTCCTTTTTATTTTTTTTATTGTGTTGTGTTTGTACGTATGGCAAGTGTAATTGAAAGATACCTGTAGAATTCTAACCTTGCTTCCTCACCACCTACGCAAACAGCGAGGAAAGACCCAAATACCGCCCATGATTTGCGTGCGAATAGGTGTGGGTTATCTGCATAGGAATGGCACTACATAAAATACCCGCTGTCACAGCATCACGGGGCAACTAAATTTAGAGAATAAAGTTGATAGGAGTCATGGCAAGTGCATGAAAATTCTTTGGTTTAGAGCACGAAAAGCTAAAGTAAATTTTGGATTCAAAATAAAAAATGAATATCGCGAAATACTGCCTTTCATAGATATTACAAAATTACTAGTACCAAAATACTTTTTCCCCATTTTCTTCTAATAGTAATAGTTTTTAGTAAGCAAGAAGATGAACCAGTGACTTAAATTCTTTCCCAACAGCGTTAACACATCAGTTGAAAAATAAAAGATTAACAGAGAATGAAGTTCTAGAGTAAGACACATCATAGAAACACTGGAATTTCCTTGCTTACTTGAAAAAAATCAAGAAATCTATATGAGTTTAAAGTCATAATGCAAAGATAAAATTGATCAAGAAGAAGTTTGGATAAATGCCTGAGAAAAAGTTTTTAACTTCTTAACATGTTTAACTTCATTCCCATTCACTAATTTATTGACACGTGTTTTATTCAATACTGTTTATTAAATCATTTGTTCCCTATTTTGCTTATTTGTGTTTCATTTTATGAATATTTGTAATATGTTTTCTCTCATCATACTGTGCCAACAACACAAAACAAGAACCAAACATGCCTACATTGAATAACGATACACGACGTTTTTCTCGAAAACTATTCATTTCCGGACCCATGTTTATAAGAATGTTTTTGTTTGGTTTCATGAGTAGAACCTACAGCTCAATGTTTGACCCACCTTTTGGAATCACCCTGTATAATTAATTAATTATTATACATAGCCTTAGAATAAAGCTCAGATATTAAAAAAAGAAACGAATAACAGAAAAAGAAAAAGGTTCTAAATATATTCGAAAAACAAAATTTTGACCAATTTTGAATATGTTTACTAGCTGCAACTGCCAAGTAAGTTTCTACAATGAAAATCAGTTAGCGTCGAAAGGAAATCCTCTAAGTTGTAGTTTGTTTGTTTTTTTGCATTTACTGTACATTTGATAGATGTGAATGCTTATCATGTGCTCTCACATGTAACTGAAACGTCTACTGTATTTTGAATTTATGAAGTCAGCAATTGAACACTGGACATTATCTATGCAATTCGCATACAATGTTGTTAAAACAATTCAAAACAAAATTGGACGATTCCTGTGGCAAGATGTTTATCGTCAACGGTTCCTACTGTGATGTGTTTTTCTATTCACGTCCACACGTTGCGAGCAATTTCCTTGCGATGATTGTACGCAGGTGACAAGATTTATCGGTTGTTCCAAATTGACTGGCTGACAAGATTCAGCTGATGTATGTGATTGTAGCTGACAATGAAATTGCTTCATCAATTCCCACAGAATTTATAATCAGGAAAATTTTTAACTCTATTATTTTCATATCAAGAGTCTAAACAATAACTTGATGGACAGCTAATTAAGTAGATATATTGGCTCTGGTAAACTTAAATCTCACAATTCACCATTCGAATTAAAATTTAATTAATTTTTCAAATTTAAACTCTACCTACTCATTCCTGATTTCCTCCTGTACCTAAGTGTCGATGACTTACGTTCTATTATTAGCTAAGCAGCTAAATTGAGTTTCTTAATTACTGGTGGAAACCTTACTTAGGAGCCTACTTAAAATATGATTACAATTACTTAATCTTCACCTCCGCCTACATCGTAAATATACATATAATGTGCATCACGACAAAACAACTAGACAAATTTTCTTAATATCTGATATGAATAAGTTCAACATATTTGGCCCTGCCTAGTGCCTCAAAACAAATTAATAAGCGAATTCTAATAATTTTGCAATGCTAGTGGTAGCAATGCCTCATGGGCTGTCACTCTGTTCCTGAGTGAACGCCTCACAATAGAAACCATATAATTTTAAAATGCAAAATTGAACTGCTACGAATGCCATGCATTTTATGTCCTGATAATAAGTCAACTCCGCGAAAACACTGGATAAGAAAGGTAAGTTATAAAATTCAGCAGAATGCTCCCAAAAAGTTTCTAGAATTATTCTAAGACTTATAAATTGATAGATTATGTGATGAATTAAGGTGAGAAACATTGTATTTCTCTTCAGACTTAAGCTTCAAAGAAATCATTCGGTAATTAGTAAAAAAAAATACTTCCTTGTAAGGTATCATCGGTTTAGGACTTTGTGAGGGGCGCACTTAAATTGATAGGATTACATTTTAAAAAGTAAAGTAAAAGCTCATGAAAATATATTTATAAGCCCAGATGCTCAATAACACAAGAAGGAATGCTCTTGGAAAAAAAAAATAATGAAACAATGATAAAAGGTCTCTCCATGATTTTATTTCTGATAAATAAACTGATGGAAAAAAGAGTAAATTAAAATAAACTCTTAATTTTATTGTTAATTGATTTCAAAACAATTTCGTGGAAAAATATGAAAAATCCGAACTTTTTTTTAAAAAGTTGCATTAAGTCTATTTTTAATGAAAACAATGGGTGTTTTTTATTCTTAAAACCTACATTAATTTCTTAAAGAAAAACAAAAAAGGCAAAATTCTTCAATCTTAAAATATTATATCGTCGTTGCAAATTTAAAATCTCCTATGTGTCATGTTTGTCGTAAATTAATTTTGCAGATATTTGAATAGCGTTTTCGATTAGGTACTGAACAAAAAATCTATTATGTGCAGATCTTTGTATTTCGCTGTGGTATATCCCATTTGTAAAATATCCTAAGTGACCGTCAACATTAAATTGTTCATCAAAATCATCTATGTGCCTGATGAACACACAAGAGTTTTTAATAACCATTTTGTTTTTCCTAATATGTCTCGCCATAATAAAAAACAAAACAAAAAAAAACCTCCTATGTGATCACTCAATGCTATCTTTGGCTAATTCTTAGAGAGTGTAATATCACGTCGTGCACGCATGAAATAGTTTTTCTCAGAAAGTTACTTTTTACACATGGGAGATTTGAAATTTGCAACGACGATATGTTGAATTTTAATTTCATTTCCCAGAAATTAGAATTTCCGACCTCATACACTTTTTTTTTTTTTTAATTTATTACTGTAATCCTTTACTTTAAAAATTCTTTTGTTGTAGGATTGTTTTACGAAACGGGAATTTTGCCTTTTGGTTCCGAGCTGTTCAACAGCACCGCTTATTTACGTAGGTATTTTCCGCACCTCATGGGAAGCAGAAGGTCTAGGTTCGAAGTTTCAGTGACCATATATATATAAACCGCAATAGGCCATACAAGTCCTTGGGTGCGCGGGAGATTTAGACTCCCAGCGATTCTCGACCAACGGGACAAGTTGAGATCGGATGGTCAGCCCGACGCTCGCAAGCCTTTAACCCTCAAGTAAAAAGCACGGTACTCATTTGATAGAGGGCTGGGTGAACCCTAAGATCCGTCGGGAGGAGAAATATCGCTGACCACTGCCGGGAATAGGAACCCTTGTTCTCTCAGTCCGCAGTCCAGCGCCTAAATTACAGTACTTGACTACCGGATGCACAACGCTGACAAATAAAGTTTCTGTATCAAGCGTCTTACGTCCAAAAGTGAAAGTATTAGGAAAAGAAAATATTCTTAACAAAAAAAAAAAAAAATCAGGCAATCAAAAAACTCATTTTTTGGGTCACTTGAGAAGAATAAAAGAAGAATATATATCTTGTTTCTGATATAAAATTGTCAATGTTTTCAGTTTAAGTTTAAATAAGGTAGTAATATTTAAAAACAAAAATAAACAAACATCTTTAATAATTTAATCTGAATATGCATAAATCCATTTTAAGCAAATTTTTTACTTAGCAATTAATGAGTTCGGTGCTTTCAAAACTAATTTCAATTTATTGCCTTTAGCAACGAACCCCATTAGTCACTTTCATTCTAAAATTCTCTAATTGAAATTACCACTGTCACGTGAATTATATTTCCCACAAATAATCTTAAGTAACTCCATTTTATATCAGGGGAAAATCACTTACACTTTCACCGAAAAGCAATTTGCTTTAATTCCTAAACGAAATCGTGCAAGATATTAAATCTAGGAACGAATTGAAGTATAATTAAGACTTACTCTTCGAATGATATTACAGTGAAAGTGTTCTTTTTATTGCTTTGAAATAATAACCCAGTTCTCGTTCTTTTTTTTTTAGTTCATATCAACTTCCCTAGCGAGTCTGATATCAAAGTGAAATGAAATCCTATGAAATTAAGACAAATAGAAGATAGCCATGATCATAAACTGCGTCATTAACCACTGCTAACTTTTCTTTTCTTTTTTTTTTGTTAAAGTTTAATAGTTAAAGGTGTACCGTTTACTTTCAACGTAGATGAATCAATACTTCTATTTTTTTATATAAAATAATAATGAAAGATGATAGTTAAAACCAACTTCACAACCAAGTTGTGAATTTTTATTAGTACCTACTAAAGCCGTTTGCACCTATCGGAGTTTGATTTTTTCTTGACAATAAGCTCTTAAGGTCCTGACTCAAGCAAATGCAGGCGACTGCAAACCTTTTATTTCTTTTACCAATGCACCTAAAATTCTGAAAATTTAAATATGAACTTGTGAAGCATATGAGATTTATGTTTTCTTATTTTTAATTTTCAAAATATCCTGTAATTAATTAAAATAAAATTCAAAAACAATCAATTTTTTGGGTGTTTTTGAGGTATTACTCGGTATTTTCAACTCAAAAAAATTTGACGAAAACTTGAAGTGATAAAAAAATTGTAAAATAATGTTTTGTATTTAAAATATTTATTATTAGTGCAACAATTGCTTTTTTTTTTTTTTAAATTGTTGAGATTAAATTATTTTTTTAAAAAATTAACTATTGCACTAATTATATTTTTTTTTTAAAAATACAAATCATTATTTTACAAATTTTTTATTATTTCAGGTTTTCGTCAAACTGTTTTGAGTTCAAAATACCGAGTAATACCTCAAAAACACCCAAAAAATTGACTGTTTTTAAGTTTTAATTTAATTAATTACAGGATATTTTGCAAATTAAAAACAAGAAAATAGAAATCCCAGATGCTTCACAAGTTCATATTTAAATTTTCAGAATTTTAGATGCATTGGAAAAAGAAATATAGAAAAGAAATAAAAGGTTTGCAGTCGCCTGCATTTGCTTGAGTCAGGACCTTCCAAGACTTGCTTCCATTTCAACTCCACAAACTTAAATCTTATCCGATAGTTCGAGCTACTATTTTTAAATCAAAATCTCTAAACGACGAGATCCGTTTCTTCATGATTTTCATATTCACTAAATCCAGCAAAAAGGTTTTAAGATATTTAATATTGCAGAGTTTAATGTGTAAATTTATCGATGGCTTTCGTTTAGTTTTCCGAACAATTTGCACATAATTGCTTTTCTTTCCAAATCAGGTGTTCATGAACTGAACGTCAGAATAAATTGCAGGAAAAAAAAAATGTTCTTAAACAATTTCCCGTCATTATTTTAATAGCCCTCCAAATCCTCTGTGACTTTCATTCAATCATATTTTTTTTTAAATCTTATTTAATTATAAAATACTTTCTTTAAGAATTACAGTATTTTTTTTTTTTAAATTTAGAAGCTAAATTACAAAGATTTAATATCTGCAAATTTTTATTCTTTCTTTAAGATTTTCGTCAGTATTAAAGCAAACTCCTCACTGGGTCTGTTTCTCTTGTTCTGGTAGCGTTGTTAAGACCAAAGAACGTAGAAAAAGTGCTTCTACGTTCTTTGTTTAAGACAGAAAGACGTTTATTTTTCCTGTTTCTGATTATAATTTTTGGATATATAATTTTTATTAATTGAAGCTGTTTAACTTGCAGATGTAAAAGTAACAGAAACGACCAAACTGCACTCAGAATAAATGGATTTTTATAAAAATACAAAAAGAGTTACAGTTTCGAAAGCCTGTCTTCTGCTTTCTTCATCGAAACTGTAACTGTTTTTGTATTTTTATAAAAATCTATTTATTCTGAGTGCAGTCTGGTCATTTATATTATATCCTATTATTAGTTAAGTTTTCAACTATAGGCCGCCCGCTTTAAGATTCGGGGAAAGTAAAGTTACCCATTTTATAGAGGGCTGGGTGAACCCTAGAAACCGTCTGGAGGAGAAATGCCATGGGAAAAATTCCCGACCTCTGCCGGGAATCCTCCAGCTCGCATTCCTATTATTAATAGATTCAAATGGCTCAACGTACCGATAGAACTTACTGGAATATTCAAAACTTAACAGTTGGAACAAGAGTCCTCATGTCACTTGATCTCTTTTCTCCAAAATTACAATTAAAAGTCGTTCCTTTAAATTCATTTCAAAGGTATTCTTTAAAAAAAAAAAATACACTTATATAACTTATATATCAGTATATAAAAAATGTTGTCCCAAGAGGAAAGATCAGTATTTTGGGAAGTGATAGCATCGGTCATTTTAAGCAAAAAAAGTACTTATGAACGAGTGTCCTACTCCGAAGGGTTTCCGAGATAGAGCTGTTCGAATGAACAGTTTCAAAACGAATGACAGCAAAGAGATACTGTATACTGTAAAAGCACAAAGAAATGAAAAATATCTGAGCTTTCATCGTTGAGAGTTTGGGACGGCCGTTTCGTCCTTTTTGTGCACTCGTCAGCCAAATCCACTCACAAGATGAAATGCTCAATTAGTGCAAAAATGATAAGGGAAACCACTCCCATACTCAGCTGTGGTCCTCTTCGAAAGAAAACACATTTAAAAAAAAAACCACATACTGTTTCTAACATTATTGGTCAAGTTACGCATTTCTTACAGTTTATAATATAGTCTCAAAAATTCCACCACCAACATCAATGCATTTCTCAACTCTTGTGAGAACAACATGACGTGTTGCTTGTCTGAATTCATCGTGGCGTACCTTTATGTTCGCAAAAGCATCCATTATGTGAACTAGCAAGTCGTCTCTTATTCACTTTACATCTGTTCACTCTTCATACAGCCATATAAACAGAAATCCATGGGGGTTAGGTCTGGAGATCTTAGCGCCGTGCGGTGGAAGAGAAGGAAAACAACGGCCAGCAGGAGCAGTGACAATTGAACGCCAAATTGCAATTATCTCGGAACCATTCGGAATAGGACACTCATTCATAGGAACTTTTTTGCTTAAAATGACCGATACTATAGTCTCCCAAAATATTGATCTTTCCTCCTGGGACACCCATATATGTGCAGCTACAGCAACTATTTTTTATCTGTCAAACATGCCGCACCACTGCAATTCCAGAATACACGTTTGGAAGCTTGATGGATGTGGTCTGGGTCAGTGAAGAAACGTCATGAGAGCAAGTGGAAAATAGGTATTTGGAAATCATCGTTTAATAAGGCAATGGAGTGTAGCCAAGGAAGAAAAAGGAAAACAGGAATAATCAATACACATTGCTAACATCCCTCAAAGTAATCTCCAAGATTGAAAATATATATATATATATTTTTAATTTAAAAACAATGACAGTAATTTTCTTACAACTTCAGAATTTGACATTTAAAGGTGTTTTAAGTCAACTAAAAGAAGGCCCTCCAACCTTCGAAAATTCGAACAAACCACTGACTAATTATGTTTATCAAGTACATATTTATCTCCTTTGACTTTTGTTTTGTTTTTAATCTCTTAATTTTACCATATTTCTTAATTTCAATGACATCTAGTCTCTAAAAAAAAAGTCCTTTCAGTTAAAGATATTATTGCGGTAACATTACGTTAAAGAAATTTTTATTTATCTAATTTTTTGTATCAACTGTTGAAAACTTTGAAGAGTATCTCTTTTCACATGTATTTCAGTGAAATCTTTCGTAAAAAAATAAATAATTAATTAATACTTACCAAACAAATGGCTCTTTTGTCACCGACATTGTTCAAGAAGATTTTCAAATGTGGGAATTGAAGTTCAGTTTCAATTCTGAATACTGGAATTGCCTCTTTTTACATTAACTGCTATTTTATAGTGGGCCCGGTAGCCGATTGGGTAAGGACGCTTGGCTGCGGGTTGGAGGTGACGAGTATTTTTCCACGCTCCATTCTCCTCCAAACGGGTCCTAGGGCCTACCCAGACCTCTGTTGAATGGGTACCGGGTTTCTTTCCCGGGAGTTAAAGGCGGGCGGGCGTCGGGCTGACCATCCTACCTCAACGTTGACCGTTCTTGACCTTTGGTCAAGAAACGCTGAGCCGTACTTCCCAAGGGTCTGCAAGGGGTCTGTTGTGGGGACCCTTTAACTTTTTTAGCTGTTTTATAACTTCCATTCACTCAAAAAAAAAAGTTAGTTATCGAGTCAAACTTTTATTTCAGTCCTTCTTTCGTCCGACTATTGATTAGAAACATATTATCTCGCGTTCTCAGATGGTTCGATTCCCAGAATTCGTAATTTCCATAAACAAAAGAACATCAAGTGGATGCTTTAAAAGTTTTAATGTCCCGAATCCATTTCCATTCTTAGTATGTCACTAGGTATGCCCTCAACTTTCCATCATATATTGGGGATTGAACATACAGCAGTGTGGGCATACTTCGAAGACTGGGAGCGTGTAAACCAAAATAATTGCGCTCTTGTTTTACGTTGGACCACTGTATGAAAATTTTTAACAAACAGACAACTGAACAAACAGATGATAAAAATGTCCAAATGGGATAATGAAACTCTGCATGCTCAGTAATAATCAAATTTTACAAAATAATTTTTTGACAAAATAAATTGAACTGCCTTTCGAATTAGTTTTAGTATTAGATCTACGCTCGGCTATCATCGCACAGTGGAGACGGAAGGCGGGAATGGAGGCTAAAATAATCATCGTTCTCGTTTTATAAATTGGGCCATAAATAATCTTACATAAATTTTTATAGAATTCCGTTTTACTGTGATGCAGATACAAATAGACAACAAAAATACTGAAGTGCAACATTAAGATTTCTCACGCTCCTTACTTATTAAGATTTTCTATCTTCGGCAGTCTTTCTGTAATTGATTTTCATGCTTTAAAAAAAATGAGAGGAGAATTTTTTACGGAAGTTACGCGTATTGAAATTAGGCCTATAAGTAATCATAACAAACCCACAATTATCTTCGTAATGAAGAGATGTTGCTGAAGATGTTTTTTCTTTATTTATTTATTTCCACGACTTGTTTTACAAGAAGAAAATACCCCATAACGTGACTAATGTTTGATTGGTGGATAATTTAGAGGTCAGTGATCTCGAGCACTAGAGGTAGCAAACATAAGTAACTCGTGAAGAACCCATCTTTGGGAATTTGTTCCTTGTAACTTTCTTTGTACTTTAAATGAATACAAAAAATGTTCTTGATTTTTTTTTTCCAGAGCAAAAAACTACCAAAATCATGAGCTTATTTTTTTCTTTTTTTAGGCAATTAGTATTCCTCCGTCGGCTACTGAGAGTCCATGGAGATTAACTTCTGAAATCCACAACCCTTCTGAGTTTTCTTTTGTTTTTTTTTTTTTTTTCAATAGAAATCAGTAACGCACAATTTGGATACATATAGGTGTTTGTTTGTTACAACGGCTGATAGTATACAGGGTGTATCTGAAATGTGCAGCCAAACTTAAATGTTGTATAAACATGGGTCTGGAAATGCTTTATTTCCAAGATATGAACGATGCAACAATACAGAAGTGTTGGCCGTACAGTCGCTCAGTTTCACAGAAAGTGCTTGAAATTGTCCTCCACCGGCCGCAATGCACGCAACACAACGTCGTTCCATCGACTGCCGAACACGGTCGCAGATGCCAGGGTGCACGTTGAATTGTGTTGCACCCATCCACTATGAGATCATGCAGTGCGTGGGCGTTAGGAACCGGTGTGTTGAACGCTAAAGCTTTAAGGTAACTCCATATGAAAAAGTCCAGAGGGTTTAAATCAGGGGAACGAGCAGGTCACGCTGTTGGTCCCACTCTTCCAATCCAACGGTGAGGATCGCGTTGGCTCAGAAGTCGTCGGACTTTTGTTTGGGAGGTTTTGTCTACTTGTAGTGGGGTGGGGGTGGGGTAATTAACATTACATGTCACGATTACTGAGGCGCAATTTAATGACTATGATACGACGTTTAGACCAACACCTCTGTATCGTTTCATAGTTCATATCTTGGAAAAACGTATTTCCAGACTCATGTTTATACGACATTTATTCGTTGTTTTCCATGATTGAATACAACCTTAAAGTTCAGCAGTACATTTCAGATGCACCCTGTATATAACATATGGAGCCTTAGGCTTAAGTGCGATCCTATGTTAGTCACATATAAGAGTTTGGATGTATTAATATTCAAGATTCCTGATGCTGTGACAGAATTGTACTTTCATTTTATAATACACTATACTCCAAAAAGAACATGTAAATAGACCAACATTTCCGTTGGCTTAACAGAAAGCTCGTTTGTTACAGGAATGACGGAGTGTAAAAGCTACAGCCTATCGTTTGCTAGTGGAAATTCTATATAAAAGGGTAAGGTCTATGCTAGCGATCAAGAAAGAGAGAAAATCGTTAGTTATTGAGACGCTGGTGAATGACATCAACCAAAACTGACTTATTCGTCATTTTATATTTTGGAGAAGCAGCACATACTTAACAATGCTTTATCACAATTCCAGCATTGCTACAATGAGCGAAAAATAATGCAATCATCTTCATTAATCAACTCCCTTATATGCTATTGATTTAAATTTACTGTTTAACAACCCCATTACATTGTAGATTCAGTATCAGATGATGAACTCATGCGATTCTCAATTTATCGAGCTCCAAAATCAGACAAATTTTGACTATATATAGAAGTCATAGGAATTTTCCATCACCAATGTTACAGAATGATGGAGAATTAAAATGTTAACGGAATGTACATGATAATAAATCTGTCTTTATGACCTGAAGGAGCTCTTCTTCCTTTAGAATTTTCCTCTCGCGAACCCCATTCAACAGAACCCACTCCGATCAAAACAAATCCGAATGGAATATCGTCGGAATCAATGTGGAGTCTGCAAAGCTTAAGTAAACAATAAAAAAACTCACAAAAAACAAACTGATGAGAAAATTCATGTGCCAGCCTTTCGCGGCCTCAGTGAATATTTTTAGCGCATAAAAAGACTAAAAAAGCTCATGTAATTGTTTATTTAAGCTTTGCAGGCTCCAAATTGTTTCCTACCATATTTCGTATTAGCCTGTGTATCGAGACCTCGCGGTTTACTGGTGACTAGCTGATGATCGCCATATTAGCGTGAAACGATGTCACTAGGATGTAAACATTTGGTCTCACCCATTGTTTTTTATCGACTCCGATTGGAGTTTTGCGACTTTGTAGATAGAATTATAACATTTTTCTTGCGAATTCCTTAGACAGTGATCAAAACTGCAACTATATCTAAGACATCGAGTTGCAAATAAGTAACACTTTAGTAGGTGATAAGTTAACTTTTGAGCATTGTTAGTTATGCTACTCTACAATAATTACAATTACTGGATCAGCGAAATTATGTATAATTAGATAACTTTTACCAGGAACTTCTTGTTATTTTTTTACGATAATGATATTAAATGTAATTAGAGAAGGGGATTATTTATTTTATAAATTACAGGAAATATTACAAAAATAAATACCGGTAATTTAGATAATAATTTAAACGATTTGTGGTGCAACCATTAAAAAGAGAAGGGTCTATTTGATCATTGATGCATTAAATTGAATATGTAAATAATATCTTCTTGGAACTATACCGTTCCCTTTTAAGAAAACCAGGTGTAAATCTTGACCTTAAATTGTGGCTCGTAGAGATAATTCGCTACAAAATGAATAGAGCAAATAATTTATGCTGCAGCACGAGACGTAATTAGCCATTCGTAAGCAGAAATCAGCAGCCCATCCCCGGCAGAAAATTTATGTAACAACCTGCGTCCAACCTGGTGTAAATGGCTATGACGTCAAAATTAACACAAGAATTTAACTGAGGGGGGAAAAAAAGCGAGCTTCAACAGTTCATTGATCAAAAATTTTATAATGATGTTATAGCGGGTAAGAAATTATGAAAACTATCTTGGATTAATGTCAGTTGTTTTGTCAAAGCTTCATGAATTTTTATAGGTCTGTTGGAGGAAATCATACTATTAATAGGCAAAAAACGGTTGTCCGGATGTTTGTTTGTCACCAACCTGGAGAGAGCAGAGAGAGTCTTATTAGCTCACTGCTATCATGAGAAAACAATTATTACTGTAGCGTAACGGCATGTTATTGGTCTGCAAATCGAAGGGTCCGGAGTTCAAATCCTATGTAACTTTTTTTTTTAATTTCATTTTATTTATTTTTTTTTTACTTTCTTTTTTGTTTTTTCTTTGTTTTCAAAAATGTGATATGTGTTTTACTTCCGTGAATATTCACCGGTTGGCCTAATAGATTATCAATTTTAGTATGGATAGCTAACGTGTTTGTTAGTTAATTGAGTTTAATGCAGCGTTCATTTCGGTAGTTTTCTAGAATAGAGAAATTTTTCCATATTAATTGATACCTGTCAATATCGATAATTGAGTAATTTAAATTTTAAAAAAGTGAATGAAACATAATTTAATTCATTTATCTGCTTATTTTATTTCCATAAAAGTATTGCAAAATTATCACGCCTAAGTCAGACTTTTCGGCAAAACTCCGAACGGCGGTCCCAAATTATAACGACCTCCGAAGTGCTCCCAACGTTGTTATTAATGAAACATTTGTCTTGTTATTAATGAAACATTGTGTCAAGTGTAATGACATCGTTATTGTTGTTATTAATGAAACATTGTGTATTAGTGCAAAATATATATAACAAAAAAGCTCTCTCCTACAGCGCAAAATTCAGACACTATACCACGGTTGTCAAGCCGGAAGGGATCTACAGTTCAGAATGCCTAATGTTAAACAAAAAAAGGGAAATAGAGGAACTTGAAAAGAGAGAAAGAAAAATTTTAAGGAAGATACTCGGACCGGAAAAAAGAGAGGATGGTACATGGAGGAAGAGGAAAAATATGGATTTATACAAACGGGTGGAAACGATTACAGACACGATACGTAAGAGAAGACTGATTTTTTTATGGTCACCTCGTAAGAATGAGCGAATCTAGAATGACTAAGAAGATCTTCAACTATATCACCAACTTAAAGTCGACGACTAAATGAGTTGAGGAAACTAGAAGAGACATGCAACAAGTTGGGATTAATTCAGAAGAGATCTGGAATAGGAAAATGTTTAGAATGAGAGTTAATGGATTCAGGGGGTTCCAGGGTAAAGAAACTACGAGGACCAAGGTAATCTGGTCAGATGACAGAAGGCGGAAGCAGAGTGAGAGAATGAAGAAATACTGGGAGGAGAGGAAAAGACTATTCATCTAGTCAATTGTTTCCCGCGGTCCATAGAAGGCCAAACTCGTAATAAGAAGAAGAAATATTGTGTATTGTTGCTTAAAAATCACTTTAAACGTGCCATGGCTGGTAGACCGCAAGCACCAAGAGTAATCACGCTTTAGTCATAAGTCGCACATATTCGGACAATACATATTTTTTTTGTAAATATGTTGAGCGAAAACTATATGATTTGATGTATAATAAGTCTGGCTATGTGTTATCCTTCACAGTCATACTGTTATCTGTCATTAAAAATGCTTATATAATTTGGGACCGCCGTTCGGAGTTTTGCCGACTTTTCCAATACTGAGTTGATGTGATCGCATCATTGAACTTTATATATATCCTCTATTCAATCTGTATTCACTTAATACTATTCTTCTTTCTTGTTCAGCTTCGTTTAATTTTCTGTATACATATTACCCTGAAACTATAAGGCAATCAAAAAAAAATAAGAATGATAGAAGTGATCAAATTGACAATCCCCAATGCAGAAATTTTGTCTTGTAAGAATGTAATTTTAAAATTAGGAAAAAAAGTAAGAAAGTGGAAACAAGTATAGATGGAATACTTAATGATACACAAGTGAATGAAAAGAGAAAAACCCAATAGAAAGCCCCTCCCTCTGATGTATCTCAGCTCAATCGAGAAAAAAAAATAGTCCTTGTTTACTTGCATATCTGAAAGAAACCAACAGATCTCATTCCTTTGGATTTCTTTTTCTGGGTGTATTCAAGGTAAAAGAATACAGTTCTGCTTTTAGGAATGTACAGAAAGAACTGAGCTTTTTTAAATTGTTTAATAGATAACTGTTGAAAAATTAATGTTTTTCTCAAATGGCTTCTGCTGAAAGAGCATGAAATTGCTGTGATGAAATATCATTTCTACTGACTAAAGAAATGGCAAAACAATTATTCGTTTTCAGTAGTAGATAAAAAGCAAAAAAAAAAAATTGCTATTTTTTTTATTGGCACAATATTTTTTATTAACAATGGGGGGGGAACTATTTTTCTTCTTCTTAGCTCTCTACAGTCAGTGTTGCTCAACTGATGAACAGCTGATGACCAATAAGTCGAGCTCTTAGTAGTTCGTAGTATTTCCCTTAAAAAAAATAAAAAATAAATAATGCATTTGTAAACATTCTTTTCCTGTTCTACTCAAGAAATGTTAGTAAAACCCTTTATTACTAATTTTGATGCATGGGTTAAAAGAGAATAAACTTATCGAAAGTAGAAGCCATAAAAGAGCAAACAGAAAATGTTTAAATACAGTAAAACCCCGTTATTACGCTCCCGCTTATAGCACTATCCCGTTCTTTACGCTCCTTTCGTGCGGTCCCTGGAATTTTCTATATAACTCTGTATACTTTTACCCTCTTATAACGCTTCAAATCCCGCTTGTAGCGCTTTTTTATATCGGAAATTTTGTATCGAAAAGAAATGTAACACTGTAACGATTCTTTTCTTTCCCTGGTAGGAAGGAATCTTCGAACTCTTTGAAGTGCGGGTCTGTGATACAGTAAGTTAGTGCAAAATGTCGAAGCGGAAATCCCTTTCTATAAGTGAAAAATTGCAAATTCTTCGTAAGTACGACGAGAATTCTACACTAAATCAGAAGGTTTTCGCAGAATCTAAGAATTCCCTGATCCAGTCTGAGAACAATAATAAAAAATAAGAATGGAATTATCAATGCAGCGAAGGATGGTTGCAAACGTAAAAAAGTAAAGTGTGGAAAATGTGAAGATGCCGAGGAAATTCTAATTGAATGGATTCATCAGTGCCATTAAGTGACCCAATCATTCAAGAAAAGGCGCGTGAAATAGCGGGCAGTGCACTAAATCTGCTCCGAAAATATATTTGTATTGCTCCTAGTGGAGTATCAATTGATGTTAATAGTTTCTTGAACCGCATTGAAAATGTCATAATTTATAACAGTAGCATACACACACGGCAAACCACAATCAAAGATTTTTTTAATAGGAAATAAGCTCACATTTGCACTATATCTATTTCAGAATCAAGTATCTTTCCTGTAAAATGGTGTCTAAATGTTTCCCCATCATATAAATCATTCCCCGTTTATAGCGCTATCCCGCTTATTACGCTTGTAGGTCACGGTCCCTTGACGAGCGTAATAACGGGGTTTTACTGTATATGGTAATTTCTTTATGTGATCTCAGAATGTATATTTTTAATATACTGTCTGAGGCCTGTATATAACTTCTTCAAAGTCTAAAAATGCAAATTCAAAGGCATATTGTTGACTTTCACATACAATCTTGACTTTTTTTATATCTCGACATCAATCACTTGTTACTACTAATTAAATTGTCTTTAAATATTATAATACTCTCTGGGTTGTTTTTTTTTTAATCATTACTATCTCATGAGTCATGATTTTTTACTGAAACATTCAATTTGTGTGTGTTTTTTTTTCACACGTGTGTAATATTTATATTTAAAACTGAATATTTTAATTTTATAATACAAGAAAATTTATAAACCTTGTTCATGAAGAGTGATTAGTGAGTTTTTCCCATTGAAGTGTAGAACCTGGACTAGTTTAGATAAACGATAATGAATATTTAACCCCCTTAGTTAGCTAAAATGATTCAGAATTCACAAGATTAAATGCATTTGGTATCTTTTATTGATATGACTACAAACTGACAGAATAGCAGTTTGGCGCAAATAGTTTCACACATTCATTTGCAACAAATAAGGGAATTAGATTTTGCCAAATATTGGAAAAATCATAAATTACAATTTACAGAATTTTTTTAAAACAATTTCTTTTTTTTTTTTTTTAATCCAAACAGACTATTGGTTTGTAGAATGCAATTTCTGGATTTTACAATTCCATCTCGGCTAATAAAAAGAATATAACTATAATAAAAGTAATACAAATAAACAACAAACAAACAAACAAAACTTTTAATTATATATATATATAAATGATGTCCAGAGGCCTCGATGGGATAAAAAATATATCTTACTTATAAAAAAAGAAATTGACCATGCATTTATAACTTATGAGTGAATAAAATCAGTGACCATAATAAAGCTTATTGTAAATAATATACATTTATTCTGATTTCTTCCCATTTCAAATATTTCTGTGAATACTGTTAAAAATAAAATTCTTATATATTTCAGTCTTAACAATAAAAATTTAACAGTTCAGTTCTAGGAAATTCATTACTAAACGTTAAAAAATTAATAATAATAATCAAAACTAATTAAAATAGCTTTCGTCAAAAAATCAATTTACAATTATTTTAATATATTAATTTTAAAACAGAAGTTTCTTTACAAAAGAAAACTCCAAAATTCATATAAATTAAATGAAAATATACAACCTGGCTGGCATTTTACATTTAATTATTAGGTCTTACCTCTTGCATTTCATGATCAATTTGAATTTGTAATGCAAATTTGATATTTTTTTTACAAAAACCATGACTGAAGCATTTTCATATTACTTTATTGTATTTAGCTTTTTTTTTTAATATCTAGCAAAATAAACAATAGCAAAGCAGTTTATATTTGATAACAGCAATAAGACTGTATAAGCTATTTACATAAAGAAAGCAGTAATTTCATAAAGGAAATATACTTTGTGTTAATTTTCCCACTGTTACATCTATCTGAAAATGCTCATCAATTAATTGAAGTTAGTTGAAAGAAAGTGAAATAAAAATAAAACTGTTAATTCCTACACAACAAAAAGATGAACTTATTTTTTTTTTATTTTTTTGTAATTCAGAAGATTGTTTCATAAAATTTAGTAGTAGTTTAAAAGAAATAAAATAAGATGAAAAAAAAATATGTTTGTAACAAAATAAAAACCCCACAGTTAATATTCCTTAAGTCCAAAAGATATGCGAGGTAAGTACCTACTTTGTCAACTTATGCAGCTGCTTTTCAATCCTTCTGATCCAGATATGCATTCCTATCTCAGAGACTCACTATTCCACCTTTCGCAGTTTACAATTTATCCTCACTAAATGGCTTAAATGAATTTTTTAATATTGTCAGGGTCTCACTGATTAGGTAAAATAAAAAAAAAAATTCTGTCCTACTTCCCTGCTATCAACAATAATACCTAAGAGTAATCAGTCCTAGTTCAACACTTTTTTATAATTTATTTTTAATAACAATTTTTCCCATCATCCCTATGAACTTGGAAATACATACTACTTCTTCAATAATGAAATTTCCACAATTTTTAGATCATGTCCCATGCCAAATTTTGATTATGTCTCCTGCAATCTCTCCAGAAATCAAAAATTTTAATTTCAGAATCTCCAAGTTGATAGGAAAGGCATTTATTATTTTACAAAGATATACTATCTTTAATAATCAAACTGAAAATATTAAAAAGATAAAAACAAAAACAAAAAGTTTCAATTTCTTAGATGTTGGTTACGAGCATTTGCACTTACAAATCTACTTCAAGAGCTTAATTAAGTTTAGGCACCGATGTTGTTACATGTAACTACATAATCCCTACACTGAGAATTCTTCCAAAAGCTGTGCTTTTAAAATCACTACAATTACGGTATGCATTTGTTAACTAGAAACAGACTAGAAGAATAACTATTATTTAAATTATTTATTATTATAATGCTATTACAAATTACCTTTAACCAAAACACGACTCTGCTCTGATGATAAAACAAACAAAAAAAAAAAAAAACTTAAACTTCTTAGTAATATTGCTTAAAAATTCAATTCAAATGCTCTTAAGGCAATTTAAAATGACTGATATTTTAGCTTCTAAAACAAAAACAAAAATGTAATAACTTACTCTTGCCTTTATTAAAAGTATTAATTACTGGAAAATATATTGGTTGCGATTTTAAAAATCCAGAAAATGTATAAATTCTTCGCTTTATTGAATGCATATCTGAGTTAAGGATAAACAAACAAATTTAAGCCATTAAAAACAATAAAATGTCAAAAAGAGTTTAAAAAAAAAGAAGTTGACATTGAGCACCGCTGAACATCTTGAATAACTTAAATGTGTACATTATATATATATATTTTTTACATAAATTTCTCGACTGCTCTCTAAAGAGAATTCCTTGATACACATGCTCTGAGTGGTCCAAAGCTTAAAAGCATTATACACCACTTGTCACAAAAGCTTTGAGTGGGCGCTGTACAAATGCATGTTGAATAAGAAAATTCCACCAAGCTAGTTTTAAATGAAATAAAAATTAAACGAGTCAATGCAATTTTTTGTTCAAACAAAAGCCATTCGGTCACTGGAATTCATCGGCAATTATCTCGAATTTTAAAAAAGCAACACCAGTTTTGCTTTTGTGTAGCTTAATTTTCTAAAACAAAAAAATTAAACAATGTCAGCTTATTTGCTAAGGATGGCTTAACTATTTTGTTTCCTCTGTGCTAATTACCTTTTTAGAGGTTAAAAGTAATAAATTAAGCTGCCTCTCACTTCATTTTAAAATTTTTTGCTATGCAATGACAGCGAAATTGATAGAAGAGCAGTCACATGACACACTGGATGCATAAAGGGATATATATCTCCCAAAAGAAGGACACATACAAACAGTATATATATAGAAAGCTTATCAAAATAACATATATATATATTATTATTTCTTGGCAGCTGTTCAGTTGTGGGAGAAAAACAGAAGCAATCTTAAACATAAGAAACTGCCATTTCTGAAGAGGAAAGGAAAAAGAAAATAATACTTATTTCCTTCTCTAGTATCTACTCACAGTCTTAAAACCCTCATCTAAAAATGTCTGCTTACAGATTTACAAGGTTTATTAAAAGATAAGGAGCTATTACAACAAACTTTAAATAATTATGGAAATCAATTTTAAAAAGTTTCATTGAATGTATTAAAATTAATAAAATTGAACCGAATGAAAATTATAGGTTAATCCCCCTCCCTCCTAGAATTATCCATTGTCCTTAATTCGTGTAAAATAAGGCTGTCGTATAAAAGGGAAATTTTAAAAATTAAAAAAAAAAAAAAGTTAAAATATTTTTTTTTGTAAATTCTTTCCGGTCGTAATAGCTTCTTTTCTTGAAAATATACATTTAAAAAACAAAATAAAAATTGTTCCCCAAAATAATTTGTGCCTAATATATTATCTATGATAAAAATTAATACATTTTCTTTTTATATACAAAAGACTGGTTTTTCAAAAGTTTCCTTCACATTCTTCAGATTGAAACAGTTAATTCCTTGGAGAATCACCATTACATTACAGTGGTGTTTTGGTTCCATGCAACATTAAAATTTCCACAGGCAGTTCATTGCAGCAAACAAAAAATGAAAAAGTCCCCAAGAATGTCAATATTTCACCTCAATTACAGTTGATGATTACCACTGCTCTCAGTATTACACATTTATAAATTCTGAAATGTTGTCTTGACGTTTAGCTTAGAATTATTACTTATCTGTGCAGCTTACAATAAGCAAGTTCATTGGAGTTGCATTGACATATTCAAGAACAATTCCCTCCTAAAGATTTGTTGCTGATTTTCTTTTCTTATCCATAAAATCATAATTGAAGGGAATCCTTTGAATTCATCTCATGCTGGCTTCAAGCCCTTTACTCTCTAAATCAAGGTGATACATTAGAAAAGCTTTGCTCGTTTCTTTAAATCGTTACGACGCCATTCAGGCAAGCGATAAAACTCCATCCTGGTCATATGGAACACAGCTTCAAAATCTTCATTGGAAAGATGGCGCTATCAAGTAAAACAACAATAACATTAGATTATTCTGTCACTATTACATTAAAGTATTGGATCTGAAGCCTGAGAACTAACAAAGTCTAATGGAGAAATGAGTACTGCATTGCAAACTTACAAATACTGTAACTCAAATGTCCTCAATGAAAATAAATTTGATTTGTTTTTATTTTTTTAATAAAAGAAAAAAAAAAGCTATGCATTTTTTGAACAGTGTAAGATAGTGTCACGTTAGTCTAGTTAATAAAATTCCCAACTATCAGATAAAATCGTGATGGTAAGTTGTGTCGTAGCATTTTTTGATGAAAAGAAATCCAAAATTCTGAACTGGAAAAAAATTAGCAATGAAAGAAAGAAAGTAGGGAGAACAACAAAACTTGATCAAAATTTAATGAGAAAGAATTATTTCTTACCAAGAATATTAAGAGATAAAGCATCTAATCCTAAGACGATTAATACCTAAGTTAATTACAAGCATCAATTACACTGCATTTAACTATTCACAACTCACTTTCATTGAGAAGGTAAGAGGATAGATAGATAGATAGATAGGAAAGATAATGTTTGTTTTGTTTTTGAGATTTATTTGAAGGGATTTGAGTTTTTACTTATTTCTACAAGATAATATTTTAGCTTCATGTATTGTGTATAAACGATCATGTCTGAACATTTCAGAAGTAGACACACATTATTGATATTATTGGATACTCAAATCATGATCTCCTTCAAATATTCAGAATAATTACAATGTGACTACTTATGGGGTAAAATATTATCATTCAATTACTGTAGCCAGAGGTGGATTTCTGACTAGGCAGATCTAAGCAGTTGCATAGGGCAGCAGGGTTTGGTGGGGAAGTGCAGATAGATCTAAATTAATTTTTAATTAATTTTTTATAAAAGAATTTTAAAAAATGACAAAACTTTGCAACTATTTACTGTTTTATTATTATTATTATGAAATAATACAAAATTTTTAATAATTTAATATTAATGAACAACTATTTATTGGTTACGAATTTCCACTTCTTTTATTTAAAATGCGTAGATTTTCATTAAATTATCTTACTATGAAGTGCACATATAAAGAATGCATTATTGATTATTAATTGTTTACTGAAGGATGAAAGGTGGGGAGAGTCCACAGAGGACAAGTTGGGGAGCAGTTGATCAGTGTTGCAGGGCGAGAATTCTTCTCCAGTGGGGGGGTAGGGGGGCTCCAGCTAAGAACTGCCTAGGGCCGCAAGAAATCGAAATCCCCCACTGACTGTAGCACATTTTGGAGATTATGTGGTACTCATATTGTGATTACTCCGAATGTTCAAATAGCTGTTTTAATAAGTAGGATCCAACCTGAGACTCAATAGGCTAAAGCTTATCATGCTTTTTCACCATTATTAATGAAAAAGTGATACCTAGGCTCGGTGGTTACATTTATATCTCCCATATTATGGGAGATATAAATCTAACCACTAAGCTAGGTATCATTTTTTATTTTATGTGAAATCTTTTTGGTTCCTTTGTGCCTTCCGGAGTTATTGTAAGTTATTTTAAATATAAAATTAAATTTCTTGATAATCATATGAATTTCGGAATGCTGTTATTTATATACAGTAAAACCCCGTTATTACGCTCCCGTTTATAGCACTATCCCGTTCTTTACACTCCTTTCATACGGTCCCTGGAATTTTCTATGTAACTCTGTATACCCTCTTATAACGATTCAAATCCCGCTTGTATCGCTTTTTTTATATCGGAAATTTTGTATCGAAAAGAAATGTAACACTGTAAAGATTCTTTTCTTTTCCTGGTAGGAGGGAATCTTTGAACTCTTTGAAGTGCGGGTCTGTAATACAGTAAGTTATTGCAAAATGTCGAAGCGGAAATCCCTTTCTATAAGTGAAAAATTGCAAATTCTCCGTAAGTACGACGAGAATTCTACACTAAGTCATCTTAGCAGAATCTTTAGGAATTCCCTCATGCAGTCTGAGAACAATAATAAAAAATAAGAATGGAATAACCAATGCAGTGAAGGGGGTTGTAAACGTAAAAAGTAAAGTGTGGAAAATATGAAGATGCCGAGGAAATTCTAATTGAATAGATTCATCAGTCCGTGATGCATTAAGTGGCCCAATCATTCAAGGAAAGGTGCTTGAAATAGCGGGCAGTGCAATATCTGCTTCGAAAATATATTAGTGTTGCTCCTAGTGGTGTATCAATGGATGTTAATAGTTATTTGAACCGCATTGAAAATGTCATAATTCATAACAGTAGCACACACACACACGGTAAACCTCAATCAGAGATTTTTCCCATTGGAAATAAGCTCACTATATCTATTGCAGAATCATGTATATTTCCTGTAAAATGGTGTCTAAATGTTTCCCCATCACATAAATCATTTCCCGTCTATAGCGCTATCCCGCTTATTACGCTTGTTGGTCATGGTCCCTTGACGAGCGTAATAACGGGGTTTTACTGTAGTATTCCGTAGGTTCATAGAAGCAAAAAAAAAGAAAAGAAAGAAAGAAAACACACACTATTATGTATAGACACACCTATATCCTGAATTATTAAAGCCAATCTTTATTTAAAATAATCTTAAAATAATAGCAGTAGTATTTTATCATAAATATGAAACATTTCCAAACTAAAAAATAGTTTTGAGTTTCATGCATTCACAAATACTCACACTACATCAGACTTTGAGAGTTTTCAGGATTAGGATGGGGCAATTCAGGCACACCCTAAAGTATTATTATTTTTAAAGACATTTTCACAATAAGCAAGAACAATAAGAAAACGGGTACAGAACAAAACAACTTGAACAATGTATGATATACAAAAGCTAGAA
This sequence comes from Thereuonema tuberculata, assembly GCA_023159025.1. Taxonomy (NCBI): domain Eukaryota; kingdom Metazoa; phylum Arthropoda; class Chilopoda; order Scutigeromorpha; family Scutigeridae; genus Thereuonema; species Thereuonema tuberculata. The sequence goes on along the minus strand of JAFIDM010000001.1, from coordinate 59,918,085 downwards.
TTAGAAATGTTTCCCTTTTGTTGTTTTTTTTTGTTTTGTTTTTTGTTTTTTTGAAATTAAAAAAAGAAAGCCTAAATAGCTTTTCGATAAACTATGGGATAAATCATCGAGCTCAGTCAATAGTTATCTCTAAATTCTTTAACAATTGAGAAACCTCAAGTGTTTTCAATAACTATTATAATTTTCCAAATCTGATTAAGAAAATTTTTAACAATTTTAAATGAACTGTAAAATAGCCGTCCCAATGTATTTAAATAGCAACTGAAAGCAGAACACTCCACAAAATCATTTGAAGTCACTCACATTAAGTTAATAGTACGATTAATTATTTAGTGTGGATAAAAAAAATGGCTGCCTCAAAGTATATTTTCAGTTTTTAGTTGTCAAAACAACTTTATTTTCAAATTTATGAAATAAAAGTAGATTAAATACATCACTGTTTTTCCCTTTTAAACTTTAAATGCAATTAGCTTTGTTCATGGAATATACTGTGAAATCAAAGCTATGAAAACTCTTGAGCTGTTTTGCAAAGTAATTTGCTTTTTATCCTAATTTTTAACCTAGAAATTTTTCTATATCTTTAAAATAATGGAGCTTAGGCAATTAGTAAAATTTATTCAAGGTTGATATACTTAAATGAAGTTAAAGACTTCTTTCAGATCTTTAAAGATTGGACTCATCATTTGTTGTCTTTTAAGCAGTAAAACAAACATCTAATCACTTTAAGTTGCTATCAATTTTACATTTTATTTTGGATCAGAATTCTTTATTTCAGAACTGAGTCATCTCTTAACAAATTCCAGTTTTTAAAGATCTTTCATAACCTTTTTGGAATTTCAAATTTTCTTAAAGAGTACAGTCAATCCTTCAAAGCGAAATTCAAATCTATTCAAACCTACTAAGAAACTATTTCTTACAATTAAATAAAATATAGATTTACCTCTAGATGGCATCTATCTACATCTGCTGGTAATCGATAGTTGGTAGTAAAAAGTAGATGTACAGGATATATCTTAAAAAAAAGACAATGAAGTTTTACAGATGATAAAGAAAAGCTTGGATTGCAGTTTAGCTTAGAATGAGAGAACTTGATTACCCTAAACCTATTTTAATTTATGTCGATAAATCAATTTATTGTTATTTTTCAGGTATATAAACTAACGAATCAATATAAATAAAAGAAGTAAAAAAATGTAAATAAATTAAAGAGCTAGTATTCACTCGATGGATTTTAGGTCAAGTTTTCTATATTTAACATTTTAACAACAGGCAAAAGGGATCTAGTTTCTAAAGAAATGCATATAGTTAACTGACATTTTCTACAGTTCTAAACAATTACAAAATCTTTCACAATTACAAACATTAATTAACATTCACAGTAAGTTTCAATCTACAAGTAGAGAAAAGCAAGTCTAAAGGAAACTTTCCTAGCATTACTTTTAAGGATTTTTTTCTATGCAAACAAAATAAAATGAGTAAACAATAAATAAAATAAAAGCATTGGGAAGGGATACTTGCAAAACAACTACCTTTGGAGGCTCATTGGACATGTGAGCCATATTGGGTAGGGAACGTCGGAGATGGGGACTGTAGGACGCATAACGAAGACCACCGTAGCCGCCAGAATAGGTTACACTACGGAGCTCATGATTCTGTAACAGGAAAGGTTTGGTCATGCAAATATTCAATGCTCTCACCGAATAGCAAACAATTATCATCTGTCCTTGCATGGATTGTAATCAGGAGGAACTGTAAAACTTACTTTGAAATATGTTATTTATGCAACAACGAAGGGTTACTAACAAGTACATTCTTAACAATCAGTTGTATCCATGACTGTTGACTTATGTTGTAAATTCTTTAATTGAAAATAAAAATTAACATTAAAAATTTCCATTATCCTTTGTTTTCAAAACTCTGCTTTCAGTATTCATCTATTTGTCTTCCTCAAGTGTCTACCAGTACAGTTTTTCATATCAAATAAGTATTTTTTTTAATATTTTATAAATTAATCATAAAATTAATTATTGTTATCTTCATTGGATATATGTTTCCATTGTAACATAACAAACGATAACAGATTTTTTTTTTCAATAAATTTCCATCTATTCAACAAATTTAAACATTAGAATAATCAATATTTCCTTCATAAAATAATCAATATTTTCTATAATGTAATTATAGAGAAACTAAACTATTAATGAATAGACATCTGAGGAAGATAAATTCCATATTTATTCAATGATAGGATTTACTGATAAAACATGAGAAAGAAGGGGGAGGGGGGGTCATAAAAAGTTTTTAAATGCTGATGTTTACTAAACTGAAAATTCTCCCCGTATTAAAATACAAATTTTCATTCAAAATTTAGAAGAATTTAATGGATTACTCAGTGTAATCATTCCCATTTTTTTCTTTTTATGTTTACTGAAAACTAAAGAAACATTAAAAGCCACAGTAATGAAAATAAATGCTTAAGAAACTTATGCTGCAATAGCTACAACAACTAATTTGCAGAAACGCACAGCTACAGAAATACAAAAAGCAATGGCACTAAAGCTCAAAGATTTTTTTTCTTTTTTAATAATACATTCTGAACATATTACTGAAAATAAGACTTATTCTAAAAGTCATTCATGTGTGATTAATTTAATTGAATGTTAAAGGCCTGCATTATGAAAGGTAGTGAACAATTACTACTATTTATATATGTTCAAAAAAATATACTCAAAAGATGCATCGAAATTCAAAAACTATTAAGAAAAATTAAAATAAATTACGTAACAATATTGAAAGCTAGAAATGATAACTATAATAACGGAAATTAAAAAATGACATAATTTAGTGAATATTTTTTTTAAAACTTTAACTTCTTGTAAATTTGTATTCTATGAAGTTGTACATCTAGAAATAATAACAAATAATTTTATTTGCAGTTGTAGTTAACTAAGCAACAAAACAAAATAACACAATACACAGTTCATTATTTTGGTTTTGTTGACCATAGTTCATTGAAAATTGCAGAATGTAGATACATGAATATCAAAAAGCTGAAACATCAACAAAAGCTTTAAGCACACTGCTTATAAATTTTTACGCAATTTTTAACAAAAAGTTTTTTTTATTTTTTTATTGCAGAATCCAGTAAGAACATTGAACATTAAAAAAAAAGAAAAAGAAAAGAAAAAAATCATTAAACACATAATATAAGAACAACATCAAATACTAAAGGTATTAAACAGCATTCCTAAATTTAAAACAAAAAAAAAAAACAGAAATAATATATGAGTTTGCTGATTAGGAAAACTAATGTTACAAGTAATTTATTAATTGAGTACATATATACTAGTAGCAAACATCTACATGCAAAATCTTACAACTGATGCTTTAAATGCAAAACAAATAGCATTCACTTGTAATACTATCTACAATTATTGAAGTTTTAAATATAAAAGTCTATTTACATAGTAAGCCAAATATATATATCTACTTATTTATTTTTAATTTTAATGAGAAATTGTTTTTAAATTATTGTTTCCATTCCCCATTAGTTTTCTTAATATTCTTGAAGCATTCATACATTTTTTTAGACCATTTACTCTTTTCAACCTAAACAAACTTTAATTTTGAGATACAGCATTTTCAGTTTTTTCCCATCAGTTTCATTTTTAAATAAATTTAGCATTGAGTGTAATGATTAAATCAAATTCTGAAACACTTAAGACTTAAATATCATGTTGCACAAAATTTATGACAAGGAATCTTGTGTGAAGTGTATTTAAAAAAACATTTTAAAAAATGTATAAAAGTTGCATTTTCATTTTGTTTCTTTTGCTTACCTTTATCAGCTAGTGTATTTTTATACAAGTATATTTTAACCAAGATTGTATCGAGTAGCTGAAGAAAAAAACTCCAACTATTCAGCTTACAAAATAATAATAATAATAATAATAATAATATACTTGTACTATATATTATATTGTTCTTTATAAATTGCTTTGTTGTTCTTCATTGTATACTATTGTAAGAGTAATGAGTGGTCATACATGATAATTTAAAAAGAACAATATAATAAGATCTGATTTGTTTAATTTTATGTGGGTTAAACAGAGTGCTAGAAATTAATAACATAATTTGACTGAAAAGCTATACACATCATTTTCGGAATTCATCAACAACTTCATATTGTAGAGTGGTCACTTATGGATGTAGGTTATCTTTTTTTTTCTCAATTTTTAACATTTTTCACCAACCATTCTTACAGAACCACTGACGACCAAAATCCAGTCAGTGAACTTTTGTAAATTTATCTTAAGTAAAGCTTTACCATCCTTCTTCGTGATCGAATCTTAGCATTTTTATGGTACTTTGAAGGTACATGGATGCCTAAACATTTGAATATTTACAGATGGCGGAACAATCTAGTTGTTTCTTATAAATAATTTTTAAATCTTATAATTATTTTTATTTCTTCCAATAAAAATTCATCTAGTTCACTGTTTCATAATTTGTCACAATCTTAAAAAAATTCATCCATTTATAAGAACTGACTATTTAAGCTATATTTAGTGTAACTTTTAGAGAACAATCACTTGGCATATTGCTAATGTTTTTGTGTTTTTTTCCCCAGTTATATTACAATTTATAATATACGTTACTAGAGAAATAATACTGAACTAATATTAATAATTATTTCAAAAACCTTTCATATTAATGTCAATTTAATCTAAGTTTTCTTATGTGACAAAAAAGATGTTTAAATGTTGAATTTGTGTATGTTGTATATTTTGTTGAATTTTAAATCTGAATGACATTGAGAAACAGAGTAGCTGAGCTTCTATGAACATTCACTGTTAAAGAAAGCTTGAAAAAAAGAGTATGAATATCGGGGTTTTTTGGCTTATCCTTTCATTGTCTTTCAATTTCAACATTCAGGTAAGACTCAAATTAATCTTATGTTTTTGTGTAATATCTAAAACTCTAAATAAAAATTAATAAATGAAAGCAATATTAAGAAAAGAAATAGAAAAAAAATCAAAACAAAATTTAATAAGTTAAAGAGCAAAAGAGATCTGATACAAGGTTAACTACACAAGTTTCCATTACCGTTCATATAATATTGTATAAAATATTAAATGTTTATTTGTTCAGTTTTGCTAATGGATAAAATATACATATAGTATGTTACTAACAATATTGTAGTGGTGAACTTAATGAGTCAATCTTGTATGTAATTTCTGTTTGCTTATAAACGTAATTTTTATTATAAGAATTTTTTTTTAATAACTACATGAAATTATATTTTGGATAAAGAGATAAATTATGCTAAGTAGATAGTAATTACATGATATAGTAGAATAAGAGAAAAAAATCCATGAATATGATAGTAAGGAGATCATGAAAAAAATCTGTTCCAGGGCCTATAGAGTTTACAACGGGGCCAGCAAATAATATTTACTTCACTACGAAGTTATTATTGTTATTAGCTTTTCCGTTCCAAGGAGAGGATAAACATTAAAACTATGTTAAATTTGCAGGCGATATTTACAAAAAGTTTATTAAAAATCTATAGTTTTCTGTCTATAACAATTCATAAGAAGAACTAAACTATAATATTTGTACAGAAATGGAAATGGAAATAAAACTTTGCTTCATTTGAAAAATGTATAAATTTTATTATATATTTTCCAAATTCCATAATATCTAATTATTTTAGCAATGTGTCAAGTATGAAAGAATTGACAACTTTACATATGAAATGATGAGAATTTTTTTCCCCCCATTCAACATAAACATGTTGTACTCAACTGTTCAAATTAGTGCAATAAAAACAGGGATCCTATAATGTGCATCGATAACTTCTTTATTATTTATTTTATTTATTACAAGAATATTTTTTAACTGTTTCATATATGAAAAGAAAAATAATTTTTGTTTTGAATTCATCAAATATATTTCTAAATATAGTGGATTCCGATTATTTGGGACACATCGGGACGAATGTACTTGCTTGGCCCGATTAAGCTGCTGCCCCAATTATACGAACTGTCGCATACAAAAGTAGTTAAAATGATATAAAAAAGACAAACTACAGTGTAAATGAACAATGAAGTGTTTATTAAAATATTTTCAGAATAAATCAGAGCTAAATATTTAATGTATAGGTAATTCTTCATGCAGAACTTTCCATTTTCACTCATTGTCAATACCCATCAACACCATTAATGAACTGTCCGCAGATATGCACGTTGTCCTTAAAGTCCTCCTAAAAATCCTATTAAAGCAAAATGCACAACGTATTAGAGAAAATATGTGAAAATTAAAAATTGAATTGACCAGCTTTTAAATCTGTAGAGGTTTTGTTTACGTTCCCTGGAGAAACCTCGAGTAAATACTGCAATCAACTATCCCAAATAAACAGCATTTTGTCCCAATTAAGTGAAGAAAACTAAGGCTATTTTTCGATTAGGTTCTGTTCTTTGAGCTTTGTCTCAAGTAAACAGCTGGTGGCCCAAATAAACGGAATCCACTGTACTATAAAGTTTATTTTTTTTTTTCCTCACACATTCATTTTAAAGAATGTATTCAATAAGAATAATTCGATAAACAAAATGACAGCAATCTACTGTAAAAGTTACAAAAGCACACTGAGATTATTAAAATATAACAACAATTTAACAACAAACAACAGTACAATACAATTAAAATTAAAAATTGCATTAAAATACCTTATTCGCGAGTTTCTTATTTTCTATTTAATTAATTAGACTATATCTGCTTCTATTTTTAATCAACAATGCTTCTTTTAAACTTCATGTAAAAGTTCTTCCATTCGTAGCCAATACAACTTCCTTCTGTGCTCTTGTAGGCAAAGTGGATGTTCATCAAAACGCTTCTGCCATTTCAGATTTTGTAGCAGGTGTCAGCTTAAACCAGGCGGTGGGACCTTCTCCCCATGTTTTCTCCACTGCACTTTTTGTGATGCATCTCTTCAAGTATGATTTTATATGCTGTGGAGTTTTATCTGGGTTCATTTTGTACTTATGCAAATAATTATAGATACCTTCCACGGTGAACCCTTATGTTTCTTCAGCTGCAGGATGGCTTCATTTACAAGAA
>JAFIDM010000001.1:59893930-59910956 GCA_023159025.1 Thereuonema tuberculata | reverse complement strand
ATACTTGACTATATGTTGTTGTAACCTCAAAGTAGATTGTTATTAATTTGATTACTGAATTTGATTCTGTGAACATAGACAAATGCATAATCACAAAACACCTAAGAATTTCTAATTTTTAGAAAAAATATTTGACAAGTTATGCATTAAAATCGTTTTTCTTTTCACATAAGTTATTACTATTATAAAGTCAGATTTTGTTTTTATAAAATAATATTTTTTTTGGAGGGGGGGGGGGCATAAATCCTTAACATTTCTCCTATACCAAAGCATCTCATTATATAAAAGATGGTACTTCTGAAGTAATAGTTATATTGTATAACAACAAAATGCTAATTTTTTAAACATTTGCATAATGTTCTTTAAATTTAGAAATCTTAAGTAATTTTTAAGCCAAAGAATGTCAACCATTAACTTGAAAGATAGGTTTTCTATACAAGCTTTTTAAGATAATGACCCAGAAAACTCAGCACTGGAATAAAATTGCATTACTACCTACTGCTTATGGTTTTATGCAATTTTAAGTAGATTGGGGATTTCATAATATGTTCATGATATAAATTTCAATCACAATGCTAACTTTTATAGTCAGTTTTAAAACTGATTATCTATTGTAGAAATCAAACACTGCTTTAACTTTCAAATAAATTAAATAACAGAAGAGGCTTAACTTACCATAACATTCTTTTCATTCTCCATAAGAGAATTGGCAGAAACTGTAAACGAAATAAAATATTCTTTATTAGCAATTATCAGAAGTATAATGAATATTGTTTAATGTGAAACCTTTGAATACGAACTTTAAATTGAACTGATAAGAACTTGAAATTCTACAATTCTTAAATTCTAAACTTGACAAGTTCATAATTATTTTCTAATAGTTTATCTTATTTAATTTCATTAATCATCAAATAATGTAAAGTAGAAATTGTGTGAGCATATCTAATTTTACTGTTTTTGATAACTGAAAAATGATTCCTACAAGATTTTAGTTTGAAACAACTATGAAAAGGGGAAAAAAATGGCATTTGGAAGAATCTTACTTAAAGGGCAAAAAGAAAAGATGTCTTTCAAAATGGAGCATTTCGAATTTATATACAATTGCACAGCACAGTGACATTGTTTAGGAGGAAAACTTATTCATTTATTTGTGTCAAATCTTTGGCAGATAAGAAAGTTGATGCAAAGAAAAAAGTGTAGCTACTGTAAGAAAGTGTTATGTTCTTGTAACAGATTAAGAAAGGTAATGATGTATGATCATGCATTTGCGAAGATATCTTCACTCACTAATCTTCAAGTATAAGAATCACTGAAAAGCAATGTTTTTTTTTTTTACAATTTTTTCATCATTGTAAATTAGTTTTCATGTACCTAAAACTCTTATTAGAGTATGTTTCTGATTCAGTCGAGTTGCAATTGCAATTGAGGTAAAGTGGTGGAATTACTGCTTTAAATGGCTAAAATCCCTGAAATTTTTATGACCAATAGAGCTGGGTGTCATTTTATTTGTCTTTAGATAAAACATAACATATACTAGAGTTTCATTAATGACACAAAATTGTGAAAGTAATCATTTCATTTTTATAATCTGTTATAATAACTAATTTTATGTCTTGTAGATTTTCTTATCTTTTTATTTATTTATTTTTGAAATTAATTAAAACTGATGTAATAAAATTGCAAGCGTGGATGGTGTGGTACGATAGTTTTTACTTTTGCATTAAAAATTTCTAGAGATGAAATATCAATATTTAATTTTACATACAGATTATGATAACCTACAAAATCAGATTTTCCAAAAAAAAAATAGGTTTAAGCAAAAAAAAAAAAATTAATGGACTTTATTTATTATTATTATTATTATTATTATTATTTGATGAACCTACTTCCATTAGTTCATTAATAGAATGTCATCATGGAGGCAAATTGATAAAGGCAATGATAATATCAGCAAAGCTGGCAAAAAGAATAAGTCAGAAAAAAGAAGTAAATGTAACCATTTTTGGCCAGATACAGCTTTCAATGGGAAGACTAAACATGGTCGATTAACATTGGATCTCCTCCAAGATGATGCTACAATTTCAGGATTGATGGGAATTGAATGATCAGAAGAATTATCTGTCTTATCCAAGGATCATGATGAGTCAAGGAGGCTTGACGTACGTGTATTAAAATAAAGAGAAAGTGAAAATAAACAAAACGCACTTAATTACAAACATGTTAAGGAGAGAATTAAAAACGATGGTTATGACCTAGGGGAAGACCAAGGAATAAATGGATTAAGGGAGTGGAGGAATGTGTCCAGATGAGAGGGGAGGAATGGAACAGGGTGACAACGGAGAGAGGGTGGGAGGTAAGGATCAGATGGAGAGGCTTGTGTTCTAAACAGACCCAGCCTGAGGTTGGAAACTGTACTAGAAGAAGAAGAAGGTAATAAATCGACAGTTTTGGAATACTCTGGGTATTTCTTTATCAGGGACGGCACAAACATATAAGACTTTACAACAACAATTAAGAAGACACGAGGTGGGAATGCATGGTGAGAGGATTAGGCAAGTTTAGCAATAGCAACGGATGTTTTGCCTGCCAGTGATAGGGTTGTAAGCCTTAAGCTGGATTATATGGAATGATTCAGCTAGGAGTCGGTGGGATAGTTTATTGTGAGAAAGAGAAGTGAGCAGCTGAGAAGTTGGGGGTGTGTCCAGTCTCTTTGTAGTATGTAATGTAGTACGAACGTGTGGGGTCTGTGTTTTTTGAAGGCTTATTTATATTCTCTTTAATGCGTGTGGATAGGAGTCGGGATGTTTGTCCCACGTAGCCAGAGGAGCATTGGTTACATGGGATCCAGTATACAGTGTTGGAAGAATTATTTAGTTGCTTGGTTTGTGTTATGTTTATGTTGGGTGATTTGAAGGCAGGGATGTACTGGTATTGGTTGAGGAATTTTTTAATGAATCTTTCAAGGGGTGGATAGTAGGGAAAGCTTAGTAATGTCTTATATGTTTGTGCCGTTCCTGAAGAAGGAATAGACGGAGTATTCTGAAACTGTTGGTTTATTACCATCATTTTTAATTCTCTCCTCAACATGCCTGTAAGTAAGTGCATTTTATTTATTTTCACTTTCTCTTCATGATGAGTCAGTTCCATCCAAATTGTAAGGTTCTTTTGTAGTTCTGTTATAAAATATATTGGAATGAATTTTGTCATGAATAATATATTGTTGGGTCTATGCTTAGAAGAAATAAACAGATTTAGGTGCTGCTGAATCCACCTGAACATCATACATTATAGATGTACACAATAATTATTCTCCTAGGGAAGAAATCTTCTATAGGATTGCTTCATTCAAAGCTCTACTTTAAAGGAGCTACCATAAGATGAAGATCAATATCTATCTATCAGATTCTCTCTTTTTATTTAAATCATAATGATTTAAAAAACAGACTGATATCATGCAAACCTCAATCCATGATGTACAAAAGCTTCTGTAATTAAAGACATTTCACAGCGGCACCATTATTGTCTTTACTCCATTTTGCATTTCTAAACCTTATGATACAAAATATTTGGAAATATATGCAGTTATGATCTTATAGGCACTCTTAATTGCACTGTGATTAATCATAGACAATTACAGGATTTTCAAAGTAAAATATAAATATTTACACTTTCCAAAAATATTTTGAAAAATTTCAAGAGGAAGATTCTTTCTTTAATTTTGACAGTAAAATTTAATAAAACAGGAAATCAACACTTACTGTCAGATTTTCCACTACTAAAGTCAGTGCTGTGAGTTGTGTCCATGTGGTCGTACGGATAATCTCCCTAAAAGAAATGGATGGAGGTTTTCTGTTAAATTTTGAATTATTAATGGAAAGTTTTCAATAAAAAAAATTGAAAGTTTTCAAATTATTCTATTTCCAGTTGGATAGTTTACTTCAATAGATAATTTAATTAGTAAATAATTTAAAAAAAAAAAACCTTTTAATTTCTTAAAAATTTAAGATTAAATTTTAAATTAAGAATGTAAATGGAAAAAAAAATAAACCTATCAATTACTTATTAGTTAACTATGATAACAATACTTTAAACAAAACAACAACAAAAAATATAAAATTTCAAAAAATTTCTAGAAGCATTAAAACTCATTAAAAATTTTAATTTAAGTAAAAAACACTGAATTAAAATCTTAATTGAAATCTTATGATCTTAAGTTAGCATGTGTAGATCACTGCCAAAAAACAAAAACACAAGAAGATAACATCAACTCCACAGCTGCTCATGTTTGTATTTTAATTCTATAAATATAGTTTCAACGTTTCAGATGTATGTCTCTGTTACTTTAATTTTACTTTTCAACAAAAACAGGACTGAAAGATTTGGTAAACCAATATTATAACCAGAATTTATGTTATTTAGAGAAACCATGACCATCCATTATGGTATTGCATTGATTATCAATACAAAGTTTTGCTTTCCCATCAGCAAAACAGGCAGTAAGAAAATGTTAAGTGACAACAACTCTGTCTTTATTTTGGTACCACAGGAAGAGTAACGCAAGAAAATCACAGAATTCAGATGAAAATCTGATTTACATTTCTTTTAAAAACTTTTGATAAAAGTAAGAATTTTGATGAATTATTCATTCTAACAGTTGACTCTAAATCTGGCCTTAATTGAAGGGCTAAGAACCATAGTGGGCCTTGTACCTTTTTTTTTAAAACAATGGAGAAAAATAAGATTAAAGTTTATTTTATCACATAATTTACTGAATAATATTAAGCGTAATGTGACATAGATGATCTTTGACTCATAAATGAAAAATCGTGGGGATGGAACACTTCCATATATGAAGCACAACTTTAAAATATACCAAAATAATTGAAAGCTTTTTCGTTGTGGATGGAGATGGCCCACTATGGTTCTCAGCCCATCAATTAAATAAGCTGTTTCTTGAATTTTAATGCTTCAGAAATTTTTCTTAGTTTTATCAGGACAAATGCAGTATCGTGTAGGTGATTAGATGGCTTTGTGAAATTACAGTGACAAGTAAATAATAATAAAAAACAAAAGAGATAAATATTAGAAGGAAAAAGAATTTGAATGCAATGTTGATACAATGCAGTGCATCATATGAAGATGGTACTTTCATAGAATTTTCTTGAGAATTTTAAAGTAAAGAATTTAAATGATGCTGACATTTATTTTTTTTAATTAAAACTATGTATTTTAATTTAAAAAAAAACAAAACAAAAAAAAACTGCAGATCAAATGCGAGATATAATTGCAAACAGAATATCTCAATAAATACATTCTGATCTTTAACAATCGTGGTAAGAGTTAAATGGAAAAAATAAATAAATAAAAAAAAAAAACTTAATTAAATAAGATGTTCATGATATGGCAGCTAGAAAATTGCTGATATCCTTGCTATGAATTTATGTAATTTAAATAGATGAACTACTCTGAAAATGCTATAAAGTTAATTTGAAAAGATTATAAAGACAGCAATTGAAAGCAAAAATTGATAAAGACAACAATGTGGTTAAATTCATGCCAATGATAAGACAGCTAAAAAGATTGCTGATTACCAATGTTCTGTTAATTTTATATTATAAAATAGGTTTCATTTAGGGGGTAAAGATAGAAACTGAAAGGCAAATTAAACACTGTTAACTAAATGATAACAGAAAATGAAAGGATGATTTTTAAGAAATGAGAAGGCAAACAGTGACAGCACACCAATGCAGAGTTTCTTTTCGTATGAATTTTTTTTCTACTTACAGGCAACACCCCTACACTTCCCCCATGTCTACCTGCGTAGGCAAACGTGGCCGACCGAGGAGCCAGCCCGTAGCCTGGCTTGGGAACGTGTCTTAGTGCGGACACGACTAAAAGTAAGAAACACCATTGCCAAATAGATAAAAGACAAATTAGCAAAGAAAATCTGCTCATCACACTCATTCAATGTAAAAGGAGTACAACAAGCAAAAAGTAATGTAGAACAAAAACTTTCAAGTGATTTCACTTACAAATAGCAGCAATGAAATTTCATTGTTGATATAAAATCTTTCAACAATCTAATTTTGCACTTTGCTCTTGTTTTTTCAGAAAACTTATTGTTCATTCTTTCATTTTTTTTTTTTATTGTTCTTGTTGTTTTTATAAAACTTTATGCTATAAAATTACTAGGCATTTTTTTTTCTTAAATGCCAATATAATTATTTAAATGTTGATTGGAATTGTTACAGGATTGCAGTCCTCTGTGTAAGATATCACTTGAATTTTTTTTTTTTTTTTTATGTGAAAAAGTACATAAATGATAGGGAAAAAACAAACAAACAAAACAAATGTCATGAATCTCTTGCTCACCAACCATAACACAAGACATGTATTTGTCAAGGAAGATGAAAGCTCAATCATTTCTTTTTAAAACACATCCTAGTATGATTTTCAGGTAGTTCTCAATTTGATTTCAAATTCTAATCTTGTTAATTCGAAATGAGAGCTTTTATCTTAAAAAAAAATACATGTAATATAGTGATTTATGAACAGAACCGTACAAAGCAGATCATTCAAGCAAAACCCATATCTTTCAGAAATCCATGAATGAGATGGATGTTGATGTACGATAGGAATTGAAGCTTGTTTCTATTTTTATTTCAAGAGGGAGGGATCATAAAAAGAACTATGGGATTACTTACTAATAGTACCACACCTCCATCTCGACCTGAAGCCGGCAGCGTCGCCGACTTAGGAGTGAGCCCATAACCTGGTTTGGGCACAGGTCGCAGTGAAGATATGACTGGTGATAAACATGGGAAAACAACAACATGCAAAAGGGAATTGAGTGATAAGCATGCATAGTTAAAAGGATAAAATACTAAACTAAATAGTGTTCAGAAAAAGTAAAAGAAACAAACAAAAAAATGTTAATGTCTAAGTCGTAATGATGTTGTGGATAACATGCTTATTTCTCTGCATTACTCATTTAACTTATCAGCCTTAATTTCTACATCATGGCTTTCAAAAACACTATGGAAAATAATCACTAACATATTATTATCAAAAAAAAAATGCATTTACTAAAAAGTACTCTGTCTTTCCCATATTTAAAATGAATACTCGAATTTATCTTGAAAAAATCAAATTATTATTATTATTATTATTATTATTTGATATTTTCTAAAGGTCAATAAATTTTTATTTCTTTCATGTAAGTTTCAAAATGAAAAGGCTAACATGAATTATCCACAACACATTTTATAAAAAAATAAAACTAATATATATTTATATAAGAAAAAAAATAGGAAAAAAAAAAAGGTTATTCTATAAAACTAGAACAAACTGTGTTAAGTTACTTATTTACTGTTATCTATTGACATTTATAGTTAATCTGTTAGTTGGTGAATGGCTTAGTATGATATTGGTTCGATAAATTGCAGATAAAACAAGGCAGTTTTTGTAGTGCCTTAGTGATTTTTGTGCCAAAGCAGTGAATTAGTGGCTTGAGTAAAGTGCTTCAACTGACCCATTTTAAGTGCACAGTTTACAGATGTGCTCTTCTTTAATTACATTAGAATTTCACAAAACTGCAAGCTTCCCATACTTGAATTTTAACCAATCTCAAAATGATTATTTTAAAGCTTTTATTATTATTATTGCTGTTATTACTTGCTTTTATAAGCTACTCCAGTTATTTTAAAATAGGCTATATAATTTTAAAAGTTTCTTTAAAAAGCTTTGTAAAAACTTCCTGCCTTTAAAGCTTCAGGCTTATGCATGCATATAAAATTTCTACTACCAAGCTGAATAAATTCATTCATTACTATCTTCAGAAGAAAAAAAAATATAAGCGAAAACATTTATTTACAGCTTTTCCCAATTACTTGATTTAACTTTCATTTATTAAAACAATATACTTATCTTAAGTTGGGATCTAAAATTTTATTTTACATTCAATTTTCAGTTTTAAAAATTACAGCTCATTTATATTCCACTATTAATTATATTCAAGAAATATATTCATTTTACATTCAGTTTTAAGAATTTACACCTCAATTATATTCCACTATTAATTATATTCATGAAATAATCCCCCATATCTGCAAAGTCAAATTTATCATACTTCGGTTTATAAAAATAAAATCAGTATGTTAAATAATTTTTGTCAATGATTAAAATGGCAATTAAACTAAAATAATAACAAGAAAAGAAATTAATTAATTCAGCTAATAATTTATTTCATTTACAATACAAGCTGTGTGTCTGGGTGAGCATCAGATTTTTATTAAAACTTATATCTAAGATGTTTAAAATTAAGTTATAATAACAGGGAAAAGAATAATTAATGTTCTTTTAAAAGCTACAGTACTTCTTATCTAATACTTTTCCTAAAATAGATTAAAAGAAGATATGCAATTTCAAGAAATAATACAAATTAAATCTTTACGTAAGTTTTTAAAAATTTACAAAACTTTAGCAATAAAGCTGTTTTATACTTTACAATTAAAATAAAATTAGCTAATAACAAAATCTTAAGCAATTCTAATATCCTAGTTTCTATGTTTCTTAAAAAATAATAAAAATGCTTTGTTCATAATCTTTAGAATTCATATTTTAAGTTTTTAGATTTTTTTCTGTATATAAATTAGAATTTAATAAAAAAAAATAACAAGAAACTTTTTTTTTTTTTTATAATTAATATTAAAATTTCAAAGAAATTGCACTAAATATTATAAATGCTAAAGATTATGAATCATCTATCAATAGGAAAGAAAAATGAACTAAATTTCAGCAATAGGTTCTAATATTCACCATTATAGTTTGGAATTGTCCCAACAGATCTTCCTGTTGAAGAACGGTAACTTGACCCTCGGTCAAGCTCGTCCTCCTCCCATGGTCGAGGACGTTCCAAGCTTCTGGATGGCGCTAAAAACAAAATAAAAAAAATAAAAAAAAGACATAAAATTTTAAATGTACAATTTGTTATGTTGTAAAGTAAATTTTCATACAACAGTTTTATTGTGGATTACTGCCGTAAGTTATTAGATCTTAACAATTGTAAGTTTCCACTTCAGTAATACCTGCCAAATTGCCATTCTAAATAGTTACTCAGAATTTATTTCTTAATTCTTTTATCAACATACTTCTTCTGTAAAGGATTTTTTTTAAGACTATCATCCTATAACTCATTAATCCTTCTCTATTGTATTCTGAAGCTTATATAAGTTATGGTGTTTACGATACAATTTTTTTCTATCTCTCACAATCACTGCAGGATATTTTTCATCAGTAAAATGTCATTTACAGATAATATATGCACATCTTTCCCGAATATATATTTTGAAATTCAAGCTTGCTAGAGCAATTTATAGAATTCAATAAGAATTTTATAACTTAAGACTTAACAACTTAGTTGTTTATTAATTTAATTCAAATATTTTATGAAATAACCAAAAAAAACAAAAAAAAACAAAAACATTATTTCTCAAACTGAAGGATGTATGGATATAAATCATAGATAGATTAAAACGTCTGCATCCCTTTTAATAATAACTACTGTATTATAAAGTGGAGTTAAAAGGACACTATTTTGACATATGCTATTAAAGATATTTTCCACCAATATTTACTTTATTTTAAAATAAAGATTACATAATATATATTTTCTCAATAAAAAGATAAAATAAATTCCCTTTTAAAAATGTTACTTAAAAATAAGCAATAAAATATGAATGCATTTCAATATTTTCCTTTTGCTTAAATTTTTTAGGCAATTTACAGAAGCAATAAAGATTATCCCAAACACTATCCATCAGTGATAAGCTGATTTTGATAAAGCGTAACATTAGCAAAAAAAAGATACAAGTAATCATAATGTTTTAGTCCATCTCAATCAAGTAGCTCAAGAATAATATAATATTTTGTTTTGACATCTCAAATGATTATTGGGTTTTCAACTTAAATATTTGGAATCAGAAAAGATTTCAAAGAAAGTTTTCTTAAATACAATTTCTTTTTATATATTTTAGAGAAGCTATCTATAAAAAGTGTTTGAAATTAATGTTAAGACAATTGACATGAACTGTATTAATTTCTGATAAATCATAATATGTATTTCTTCCAGTAAGTTTAAAAAATGCTAAGACTCACAAGCATTCACAGGGCTATCAAATCGCAATTTATAAGTAGGTTCACGCGATGCCGAGGGAGTTCTGGAAGCGTTCCTAGGGTCCAAGTGCGAAGCCTTCCATTGTCGGAATTTTTCTCTTTCTTTCATTTGCTGGAGGAAAACCTAAGGATAGAAAATAAGATTGTTTATTAGTAAATTTAATGCTTAATATTTTTTCATAACAAAAACCTGGGAAATTAAATTCCAAGGTCAGAACCAGTGTTGAGAGAATAGCTTTATTCATCTTTTAACAATTATTAAACTCAAACTCTAAATCTACCACAACTGTCTCATCCATCTTCTTACATCATAATTAAAATAATCTAAAGATTTATTTTTCTTTAATCTACCTTCATTTTTTTTAATATGAAATTTTTTTAACTTGATTCTTATTTTAGTATGATTTACACTAATGTTAATTATAATCTAAATTCATTATTAAATGGAGCTTTCAATAAAATAGCTATTTAAATTTCTACAATTTTTATAAGTAATTTGTTTTCGTTTTGTTTTTTAATTTTGATTTTTCTGAAAATAACTGGAAGTAAAAGTATAAAAAGTTACTATATATGCATTAATTTATGAAATAAAATAAATTTTAACAATTATAATATTTTGCAAAGTTGTAATAAGATTCCCCAATTTTCTTGTATCTTCTGCTGTGTTCTTTATTTTTTCATTTTTTTGAAACTTAAGATTTTTAAGATTTAAACAAGTTGAGAAAGTTTTCAGAATGTTTGAAGTTAACTTTTTATCTGAACCTATTTTACTTGAATAATGTATGACTTTATATACTTACTTTTTTTGTTTTTGTTTTTACAAATCTTGTTTGAAAGTCTGAATATAAATGTTTTTGGAGATCTTTTGAGCAAATCCCTTCCTGAGATGCATCACATCATTGATGCTTCAAATTCATTCAGGTGTGGACTTTTAAATAATGTACATTTTTTAAAACAACAAGATTTTAAAATTGTGTAAAATCTTGAAATTTTTCATTATGATATAAAAAATTTGCTAATTAAAGCTTCAGATTAGGTTGTAAGTAATGATACTAATTACTGAAATGATAATTATATTGTTATGAATAATTTAATACACATTTAAATATGAAATATTGGTAAAGTCTCCTATTAAAATACAGAAAGTTTAAAATTTTGCACAGAACTTAAGGAACCCAACAGTCTTGTGCTGAACCTGTCTCGGTCCGGCTCACCTAAGCCGGTTGATAAAATTTTTGAAAATCGTCGAGCCGGTTGTTGAAACTTTACCAGATACAGTCTAGCAAATCATCAACCAGGCAATAATGTATACATGTTTGCGAAGAATTAGTGAAATATTTTTGTTTTTTGCTGCAATTACAGAAACCTACTCTACGTGACACTTAAAATAGTTAAGATTGATATGTCGCTACAGAACATAAGTAGAATGATAGTATGCTCCAATAGACCTGTTACATACGATTTCTCTATAGATCTTACGAAAGGAAAACATTGCTCGATAGGCCAGTGTTCACCAATCAGGACATTCTGATGTCTATACATATTAACAATCAGTATTGCCAACAAAGGTTTGGTGTGCTAAAATCAGAATGTATAATAAAATCAGAATGTATTATCTAGAACAGAGCTTCTCAAACTTTCTGACATTGCAGACCTGTAATTAATTTATGATGGTATATCAATGCTATGCTTCTAAAAAATATTATATATATATATATATATATAATTTCCTGCAGCTCCTTGCAGCACCAGTCAAGAGACCACCACTTTGAGACAAACTGGTCTAGAGGACAAACTGACCTAAAATCATTTTATAATTATCCAGTCCATTCCTGATCTCATCTCTTTTAATTGTCATATTATTATGAAAATAACCATATCTTCATATCAATAAAATATATTCAATAAATAAAATATTTTTTTTTTTGGAGAGACGATTGAGACATGTATACAGGGGAAATGACCGAAGGGCTTTCCCTGCCTGCAATCTCTAAATGTACAGAATAGGGCCTATTATAATTTGGTTCTGAAGGAGAAGTAGGCCATTATAGTAGGATATATACTCTTCTTTGAGGGATTTTCCCATTCTGGGTGAGCTTTACTCAATATTTCGGCTCGGTTCCTTGAGTCTTCTTCAGGAGATAATGAGATTTACATAAAGTTTGCCGTTTTTAGTTCGTCCGTGTCTCCGACAAAGCTCCCCAAAAAATTTTGAAGATGATGTTTCTAACTTAACCCTCCTTAAAATAAAATCCTGTAAATGTCTCTGAAGGAACAACTTAATTTATTTTACATAAATGGTATGATATTTGGATTGATTAAAAAAAAATAGAATTAAAAAGAATTTGATAAAGAAAATGTTCCAAAATTATAAACAAACTAATTAAATGTTTAAATTATTATAATTTTATATACATACCTTGCCCATACCTCCAGTTGCAATTTTCGAAAGCTCTTGTTCTTCCTTCTTCAGTTTTGGGTCTTCGACTTTACCATCAACCTCATCTTCTTCGTCAGAAAGCTGAACTCCCTTGTAATTATCACTCCATCGTTTCCTACGTTCTGAAGAAAGTAATGGTAATGGTTCATAATTCCAAACACTAATGTTAAAATTATATATTTATAAAACTAATCTTTCAGATATATTAATTATAATGAGGAGTTTCAGAATAAATTGCAAAACTTGTCAAAATATGAAAACTATTTTAAGTAAAATTGACTAAAACTACAAAAAAAAATAAATAAATAAATTTACTACAACTGAAATATTAAATTGAAGTGGTTGGTTACTCTACTGTGATGGGATAAGGTTTGGCAAAGAAGTTAGAATAATGTGCATATATAGAGGGTTGTTTACAATCTATGGTAACAATTTGGATTCTCCTTTCTCCACCAACGATCATGCTCTATTTGATGGTCATGAGATACTGCTATCGCTCTGCAGCGCAGTTTCCATTGCAGGAGACTACTGCGAAGAACGGGAAGACTTATAGGTTGCCACTCCTGCTGACAACATTTCCAGAGTCCAACCAATGAACGAGGACGTCGTCTTCCCAAGGCTCGTTTTAATAGTCCAAATGCGGAAAAATCCAAGGGCGATGCATCTGGAGACTTCACTGGTATCTCAGTAAACAGTATAGCCTGGATTCCGGTTTGCTGTTCCATTCGTGTCAGAAAATTCTGGGTCGATTTGGACGTATGGCTGGACGCCTTGTCTTGGTGGAGACGGACCTTGTAAACGTCGTTTCCGTAAAGAGCAGGTAGTTTCTGTGTATAAATTGGTGTCAGTACGTGATCCTGATAGTACGCAGAATTCACCTTTACATTTTGAGCCACCCTCCATATCTGTAGCTTGCCTTGATAGGAATAACCCGCTACGATCATGAATCCCTTCGAAAAAGTTTCACGACATTCTCTGTACCAATTTGGAAACGATTTGGCTCCCACTGGGCGATAGAAAATCGCCCTTGGTTTATTGCAGTCAGACAGATAAACATATGCTTCGTCTAATGTGGCCACATACTTCCATTTATCCCCAGCGAGATGTCATTCATACAGTTTTCTACAATTTGTCTTACGTTCTGAAATGTGCTTTGGTAAGAGCTTGTGAACCTTGCTTTTATGTCTCTTTTGAAGTCCCAAATCTTTATGGATAATCTTTTTTATGGTACGAAGAGATGTTCCTACCTTCGCACCAATGGTCCTTTGGGTCGCTGGATTGTTCCCCGTCACCATTTTCTTGACTTTCTGAATGACAGTCTTTGTGCGACTTATAGGTGTTCTTGGATTTGCTTGCTTTTCAGTCCCGGAAATCTGTCCTGTACGGGCCAAACCAACACCAGCCAACCCATTATGAACTCCTTTCTTCGAAATGGTGAAACCTCTTTTTCTACATGCCGTAATTATTGCGGAATAACTAAATTTCGCGTCGGAAAGAGCTGTAACGTACCCTTCCCAAAACTGTGACACTTTTAGCGGCATTTCTCCGAACAAAGTAACCCGCACCCCTCCACACTAATCTTTAAGTACTCACCTGTACGTTTGCATAAATTTGCATACCTACTGTGATTGGTTGCGTCGTCACGCGCCATGCAAATCGTTATCATAGATTGTAAACAACCCTCCGTAGTGTGAGGCTTGTTCTTCAGTTTGAAATGTGTTTTCATGTTTTGTGAGGTAAGAGTAAAGGATTTTTCTAGTTTGTCCCAAATATCTAGAGACACTGGCTACACTGATCCAGTATTTATTTATTTATTTTTTGGGAAATATTGTTTAATGTTGTTGGACTTGGAAGCAGTGGCAAATGTTTTAAAATCCCACAATACTATCTTGGAAGCATATATGACTTCCTTTTACCTGCTGAAGAAGCTGTGAATTGGGCTACAAATATTGACCAAAGACTTTTGTGCTTTTCTTACATTTTCATATGTTATCATTATTTATTTTATTCTCTTTTTTATTTCTTTGTATCACATGCATATGCCATATGCCAAATAAATAGTCCCACCAATGGCTGTCAATGCTGTTAAACATGTCCTTTCCATTCTGCAGGAAATGTTTTTTTGTTGTTTTTCATCCCACCTTAATCCTTGAAGATTACATTCCATAATTATAATCAGGTATCAAGCTTTCATCATTTTGATAGCTCAAATGACATGAACATTGGTATTTGAGAGTTAAATATTTCTACACACAGACAAAATCAAGTGTCTATTTATTCAATCATTCCCATTTACTGTTTGTAAATTGAATTTTATCTCTCTCTTCACACTCTGAAAAATAAGGGTTCACAAAGGGCTCCAAACAAAAGTGTTATTTATCATTCATAAATGTTGCAATTTCCCTCAATTATTAAAGTCAAGTGTTGTTTCTGTAGTTTCACCCAAAACTGAAACAATCTGCTTAAATTGGCAATACAACTTTACTTTAATTAAATTTTGAATGAGTATATATTTAACTGTTTAGTAAGATTTTAATATTTTTTAGTAATTTATTACTTATTCTCAGAGCTGTGGACTCAGTACATAAAACCTTCGACTCCGACTCCTTTTCAATATAGAAAATAAAATAAATAAATGCATCACATGCTTTTTCATCATCTTCTATAATACACTGACATACATAATGTTTCCCTAACTTTTCTGTTGTTATTTGTAAAGTGTTCAAAAACATCCAAATTTGTTGACATTTTTTTTGCCATTGTGAAGTTTTTCATATGTTTTGAAATTTGCAAATAATTTAAATTTAAAATATATCCTGAAAAAATAAGTTAATCATCATTGTCTGAAATAGGAAATTTTAACATATTATTTATATTATAATTAAAATTTGTTAAGTACATTTTTACCAACTCCGACAATTCAAGAATTGCTTCTGATTCCACAGCCCTGATTATTCTAATACAATTATTATTACATCTCAATTACAGATTTAAATTGTGATATGTAATTCCTCTAATCTCAACTGATTTTTAAAGTAAGGAAGAATTTGTCATTAAAAGCTTAATATAGTGTTCAAAGCATCTTGGTTAGGGCCTGTGCTACGAAGAAATTGTCTACAACAAAGAATAATAGAGGGAAAGGTAAAAGGAAAGAGAGGAAGAAGAAGGATTGGAATGCTGGATGATGTTAAAAGGGGAAGAAAGTATGAACAATTGAAGAAAGATGCACAGGATAGAAGAAAATGGAGAACGTCCAATTGAAACCTGTCGTAAAGACAGTTACGCCAGAGAGAGAGAGAGAGAGAGAGAGAGTAGAGTGTTTGAAAAAATGTAAAATTAATTCAAGTAAGTCACTTTGCTTTAGTGATATATTTGGAGATGCAGTCATTTTGGGTCCAATAAGACTATTCATTTGTGTTTGAAGAAGGGCTTTTTATCATATTTAACATTTGGATTCAAGCTAAATTTTTCATTGTTAAATATAAGTGGTAAAATTTCAAAGAGGTTGTTTTTGTTTAATACAGAATTATAGTATCTAAGCAAATTTAGTATGATGAAATTTAGCTATACTGTAATAATAATATGGAAAAAAAAAATAGATATTTAATTTAATTATAAATGAGCTTCAAGATGAATAACTTCAGCTAAAATTTATGTAGTGTATCCAAAATTATCCACAGCCATTATTAAAATTTTGCTTTGGCTTCCATTTTCTCTTATAAAGACTGGATATGAATGAAAAATATCATAAAATGGTAGACAATAAATGGTTTTACTCAATTCAGTAATTGTTTTCTTTGAATTAATGTTGGGAAAATACCTGGATCTGTATAGGGGAAAGGGGGTGCTGGAAAATCGTCTCGTTCGATCTTGGGTGCATCATTGGGTCCTGGTGGATGGGCATCTGGATAATGTGCCAATTCGATGGGTTCCTCATTATTCATATGAGGGGAACGAGGGCGTGGCATAGTGGTCTGCATCGATTCCACAAGGACTTTCATTCCTGGCTTGGGAGCTCCTAACCGTAACACTGGTGTTTTTCTTCCTGAATCTAAAAATAAATAAATTAATAAATGCCAAATAACAGCAAAGACTGAATATTAAATGGACCCAAAGAAGGACAGTAATTGGCTTAACTACAAACAATATGTTTAAAATACATTAATTGGGTTTAGATACTGTTTAATTAATAATAAAGCTCTTAATAACCACAAATGCATAACTAGATTTAAAACATCATTGAAATTCAGTATTCTTAAAGTCACTTTCTATTACTTTTGGTTACGTAATTGTTTTACTTTCTTTCTACGTTATTCATATCAGGCCCGGATTTCCGCCTAGGCCTAGAATGCCCGGGCCTGGGGACCCCAGCCAGTCAAGGGGCCCCGCCGTATTGGGTTGGTTTTTTTTTTT
>JAFIDM010000001.1:59811616-59893830 GCA_023159025.1 Thereuonema tuberculata | reverse complement strand
TGGGGGGGGGGGGCAAATATCAAGTGCCTAGGGGCCCTGGGTGTTTAAGTCCGGCCCTGATTCATATAAGGACTCCACAAGAGAATCTTTCAGAAAATCTAACCTTATATAATAAATCTGTTCAAGTTATACTTCAATTTTTTTTTTGTGGTTCATAGAATAAAAATTTAATAATCATGATTCTCAACTATCATCTTTTTTTATGATTTTTTAAAATCATTATCAAAATTATAAAAAATATTCTATGAAAATCAAAAATTTAAATTATTTGAATTGCTTTACTTCATAACAACTAACAATGAAATATATAATTCCTTTTACTCATTCCGATGCTTTACCATGTAACAAATGCAACTACTTAGTTCTTGAAAACCTTATTTTTGTTAATAATTTTGTATTCATAAGTTTTACATTTTCAAAAAATTCAGACGTTGTGCTAAGAAACCAATACTTTTTCTACAAGATTTATATAGATAAATAAAATTAATATTTCAATTTTTTTTTTTTATATAATTACCTGGTGGCCGGTGGAACTGTGGTGACTTTGGAGGTCTGGGTTCAAGAGGTCGTTTCAGATAGCCAAGAGTTGGTTCTGCTGTCAAATAGCTACAGGTGTAAATACGAGTTATATCTATTTCAGGATATCTCGGGGGTGGTGATTCTTGATAATCCCGCTCTCGGTATAAACCTGGACTTCCTATCTGTGCATACTTAAAAAAAAATAATGCTGAATTAGGATTAAATTATGGGGAAAAAATAAAACTTATTTAACCAAATACTAAACCAAACTAAAATACTAAATTTTAGGCGATTTTTTTTTTTTTTTTTTATAAAACAATTGAATGTTTTTTTGTTTTGTTTTTTCTTTTCAGATTGAATTACCCCTGTATTAAGATATTTAAATACTGCTTTTCTGTCTGAAAATCCTAGAATTAGTTAAAAGTAACTTAAAAATATAAATAATTTTATAAAAAAAAGAGAATACTTAAATTAGTGAATGTCAGTTTCAAAATTGTAGATGTTAAAAAGTAAATATAAACATGCTATTCAAAATTTAATGCAAGCTCTACCATGCTATTCATCAAAACATCAGACTGCCTTTAGAATAGGCTTTCAATATTAGATTTTTTAAAAATACATTAATAAAAACACAAGCTAATAAAAATAATCTGTAAAATAATTTTGTTTTAAACAATCTTTGTAAATAAAATAATCCAAAAAAAAAGTAGAAAAATAATAAAATTGTAATTGCTTTTAAACATTTCACCTATTCAGTAGTGTAAAGTGTTTATTATAAAGTATGAAATAAAAAATGTTTTGAAAAATGAATTTACTTCATTTGTACGAATATTTTTATGCTTAAAGTTTAATTGAGATGTATCTAACTAATTAAGGACTGTATAAGTTTGCTTTAAACAGTTTGCTCAACTGATCTTAATTTTGTCAATTAACTAATAACATATATAAATAAACTCTTCATAGCCATATTAATATTATAAACTACTTAATTCCATAAACTTCCATTACTTACATCAGATGGCAAATTTTCGAAAGCTTAACCAGCGTTCTTTCTCAAGCCTACATCGCAATAGAGAAAATAAACCCCATCATTTCTCTTTCCCTAACCAAAAATAAAATACAAACAAGAATTTTGGAAATCTAACATCAAAAAAACAATTAAAACGTGAAACAAATAAACGCAAGATGCTCTGCATCTCACGAAGCATTGTTACAAATAAATTGCTTAATCGAATAATGTCCAAATATTGTTGAATAAAGTCCAAATCACTATTATTTTGAGATGCAGAGCATCTCACGTTTTATTTGTTTCACGTTTTAATTGTTTTTTGATGTTAGAATTCTAAAATTCTTGTTTGTATTTTATTTTTGGTTAGGGAAAGAGAAATGATGGGGTTTCTTTTCCCTATTACGATGTAGGCTTGAGAAAGAAAGCTGGTTAAGCTTTTCAAAAATTTGCCATATGATGGTAAGTAAAGGAAGTTTATGGAATTAAAGAGTTTACAATAACATATATCTTAACATTGACAAAACTCTTTTTTATGAAATAAAATGGCAATGTAGTTTTAAAATACTAAAAAAAAAAAAAAAATGTGTTAACCTTGTATAATCAATCATTTTTAAAAGCAACATTAGGCAATGAATCATAAATTAAATAAAATTACAGAAAAGTACTTGGTGCAGTTGCAGATAAAGTAAGCATTTAATTTTTAAATTTACTTGAAGGTGTTAAACCTTCATATTAACAATACAAAAAAACTGTTATGTCTGCGATGATGGTATCCAACTTGGAATTAAAGATATTTTATTGGAGGGGAGTCACGAGAACATCATGTTTAAAATTGAGGAGGAAGTGAACTCCTCTATTCCCTTTCTTGATGTCGCCATTACACGTATCCATTACATGTCTGGAAACTTCCATGTACCATAAAGCTTCCAACACCAGATTAACTCTGAATTTTAATCTGGTCTGCCTGTGGATGTTCAACAGAAATGTCACTGGCATGGCGAAAAAGAGAGCTTTTAATTTATCTAGCTCTTATTCTTTGTTTAATGCTGAAATTGATAAAATCAGAATTAATTTCACTTCAAATGATTATCCCTCCATTTTCATTGAGCATATCATTGCAAAGAATCAATTGAAAGAACTTACAATCCTCGACCTAAGCCATTAGGCAAATCAAATAATTTCGTTTCGATTCCTTTTCATCCCTGCATTTTTCCAGCTCTTCAAAACACCTTGAGCATATTTGGCATCACCCTTACGGTTGATGTTAAGTCGTTTTCTTTCTGTTACAGATAACTTTAATGAACAAAATAATCCTAAAGGAGTTGTCTATGCGCTCCCCAGCATAGAGGGCCCATGTTGATACATTGGGGAGACTTGACAGCCCGTACAAAAACATATGGCCCAGCATGCTGTGGCTTTACGTAATAAAGATCAGAATTACCTTACGGTCGAGAACATCGATAGCATGGAGCCACTGGTTCAACATGGCCAATCCCATTATTATGAGTTACCAAGCTAATGATGTTCGCAGGAAGTGTAAACAAATGTATTTCATTTTAACAGATAACAATTGCTATACTCATAACCTCTCAGTACAAACATGCCAGTATTATGGTTTTCATAAGTTAATATTTCTGATTTTGATTTTTCTGTTTTAACTCTGGCAATTTTCTTTTTTCTTTCTCTATTTTAAACTGTTACTTTAATGTTGTTGTGAGTATCCACAGTTCATCCCCATTGAGATATGATGGAGCTGTCATACGATGGCTGCGTGTTGATCGCTAACTTGAAAAATGTTCAACCATGTTAGTGCTTTTATCTCCGTATGGTGCGCCATATCAACAGTTACAGTATCACTTTTTGAGGTTTTCAAACAAAATTTTAATCCCACTCTTCGCTCAGAACTTGAATTCTTGAAAATAGGGTTTTACTCACAATTTCCAGTAGAACTGCTTATGTGCATGGATGAATTGTCAATTGTTCAGAAGAGTAAATATAATTTCAGTAATGACCAATGAATGGAACTAGTAATTTCAGATGCCCCTAAGCTTTCAGATGCATTCGGTGTATTTTTCATTCTTTTGCCTTTATTATTGCTTTAATTAGCTCATTATACTGTACAGCATTTTTTGTTGTTGTTGCAATGTAACTATACATTAAGTTCTTCGATTGATTAGTAATATTTTAACATGTGTATATCTATAAATTAAAATCAATTGAAATAATGCAAAGAAATATTTAAAGAGTTTTATGACATTAAAAAATCACTCATAAAGCCCGTGCATCTGCTTAAACCCGTTTAAGATGGTTTAAGCAGATGCATGGGCTTTATGAGTGATTTTTTAAGGATAGACAGTGCATGTAAAAGACTAGTAGTACACTGAAGCTCGGTTATAACGCGGTTGTTTATATCGCGAATTCGGATATAACGCGATTTGGTCTTCGACCCCTTCTATTTTGGAAAAGGTATATAATTGTAAAATTGCAAAATTTACCGTTTTTTCGCCTAAAATCAAATCAAAGGTGTAAATTAATATGCTTGTTTCCTTATTATTTATAGTAATTGAGACTCTATACCCACCCTAATGTCACGAAAAATCCGTCAAACACAATATATTTTTAAAAAAATATCAGAATCGCGGACTTTTCGTTTAACCAAAATGAATATCGAGATCTATTTTTCTCCCAATGACAACCAGTAAAGAGGCCATGTAGTCTAATAGGCGTATGAATACCTAGTTTCGATCTACATGACTTGTCGTTTGTACAAGATGCCAAGATGGCGGCGCCAAATCGATTTTGGCTAATATAACCCATCAAAGTGTTATCAAAAGGTAATGATTTATGTATTTATAAATATAAAATTCTCTCATATAGCTCTGAATGATGTAGGTAATCACGAAATGACCATTTTAAATCGATTTGGAATCGTGTGGGCGATAATTGGGTGCGATATACGACATTTGACGTCGCGAAGTAATAAAAGTTCGGTTATATCGCGATCTTCAAGATCTTGGATCCGAAAGATCGCATTATAACCGAGCTTCTGTGTAGTTTTATAACATATATTAAAGAAATGTAGAAGAATTTGATTAGTTGATTAGCACGATGAATGTTACTCTATTAAAAGAGAAGGACAATCAACAAAATGTGTTTTTGTGTGTGTGTGTGTGTGTGTGTACTGGAAAATCAATATCAATTCAGATTGAGCATTATTTTCAATTATGTATTCTTTAAATTTAATACTTCTTTTGAATCCTGTACTCTGAATATGTTAAAAATCATAAACTTGTAACAGTACTAATTCATGAAAGCAAATGTCCACAATGTAATCTCATTCACTTCAAAATGAAATGTTTTCATCAAACCTTTTTTTGAGAAAAGTTGAGATGTGTTACCTTATCAGATGAATATGATTCAGTTATTAACCAGTGATGGAAAATTATTAGCCAATTAAATGTTTAATAAGAAATTTACTTATTTCTTAGCTTCTTAGAACTTAATACAGTTAGACTGAAATAATTGTTTTATTGAAGTATTTCTTTATACCTTTCTAGACAGACTGTTATAAGGACTTGCAGAACGGGAACTGGAGAAACTAGGGGTACGAGATCGGTAGGGAAACTGAAAAATCACAAAATTTCAGGCAACAAAATAAAAATCATGCACAAAAAAAAAATAATAAATTAAGTTTTCAAGCTACAACAAAAAACAAAAACAGATTAAGTGATGGTGCTAATTTCTTTACAATAAACTTATAACAATGCATTTCAAACAATTATATCCAAACAGCCATGCTGCATTGCTTATAAAATCAAAATTAAATGCAAAAACTTGGGGGCAGCAGTTTTTAAAAATTCAAATAATATAGGGATCATGCTTTATAGCATTATTTGCTTTATAAATAAAATCATGCAAAAAATTAAAGTTAACCAAACAAGAATAATGGATAATGTCTTGACATCCTTGCTGTTGCTTTAATACATACATACGGCTGGTGCTTGTGAAATGATTTAACTTACTTGTCCACTAAGGTCACTAACTACGCCATCTTCCCGATGGTCCCCATCAACTTGGCCATTTTCAGTGGCAACATTTGGTCCAGGACCACAACGTGGGTGCCATATTGCAGCTCCTTTGATAGAAAACAAAGTCATATTAATTATGTTTAAAACTAAAATCATCATGATTTTTGAAAAAGATATAACTAGTTTTGTGAATTTATGGAATGCTTTGATTCCTGTAAATAGTGCCTTTCCAATGAATTCTTCAACGATGAAGACTTGAGTTACTAGAGATCTATCAAATTATGATCATCGTTATTAATTTAATGGAGGAGCTGAAACATATTAACAATGAAACAACAAGACAACACCAACAGACTGGCAGTTTGCTAAGATAAAACTAAATGAACCTGCAAATTTTAAGATTTTTTCCCTCATATATATTACAGTGCAATATATATCAGCAATATACAGTGCAATATATATCAGCAAATGCTAACTATTAGGGAAATGAATTAATGAGCTTATATTTTACTTTTTCTTTTTTTTTCCCTCTTCAAGTCCAGGTGTATGGTTTTGATTTATATTTCTTTTGAACCAGATTATATATGATGCTGGATAATAATAAATAATATTTGAAAAATATGGGTGATTTTTTTTTCTTCTAGAAATGCAATTGTAGAGAAACAAAGCTTTTGATTTTATTTGTTGCGTTTGTAGCAGAAATCTTGATATTTCATTTATTAATTGTGTATTAAAACTTTTGTACAAAAAGAAGGGAGTTAAGCATCAGATGTGAATGAGTAAAAAATTACTCCATCTTCACCAATTAATCACACGATATTGCCAAGATAATAACAGTAATTATGTATTTTAACATACTTTAATATTTATATAAAATTACTTCTGCTTCATTCCAGGATATAGATTTCAATATGTAATTATTAATGTACAGTAATATAACATAAATATTGGAAAAAAACAGGAAAACAAAAGAGAATAAATTTAGCTATTTGAGCTTTCTTTCTTATAGAATTATCTAAAGATGACTGAATGGAGGCTTCTTTCTTCACTACATTACATCTCTTGAAAACAGGTAAACCATCAGCTATTTATCTATGAACTTTTTAAGAACCATAAGATAGTGGGATCCAGAAGCTCCAATCAGGCCATTCCTATTGAAATCTCACAGAACATGATGATCATCTCTTTTGTCACAAAATATCTGCAGTTCCTCCTCTATTTCTTAAGCCTCGGTTTGTTCAGTTTCATCCACTTTTGATGCTTCTCATTCCATGAGTTTTTTAACTGATAATTTATTCCTGTCAAACAATTCTTCAATATTATCTGATCAGCTGTTAACTGTAGCTCTCTGTAGACAGTGCGGAAACTGTTATTAGGTAGCAGGAAAGCAACAGATACTCGGGTAAAAAATTTTATAACTAGAAACTTTTCATAACCTTATGGGGGTGGTCTGCATTTCTTTAAAGCATTCATTCCTAATTTTATCTCATTAAAGAGAAATTCAATCAATGATATATCGAGCAAACTGTCTAATAAGTAATCTGCCACATTTGCTTTAAATACCTTCTTTACTGCACTAAATCATTTACTGTAATTAACGTGAACTACACCAGACAAAAGAGTGAAACGAAGAATGTTTTATTAATTTTTATTGTGTATTTCTTTGGGGAGTGGTCCCGCTCTTGGGAGCAAGAGCCGGGATAGCTAAAGTATCGCACCTCCTGAGCATGTTATCGGTGGAGTTTGGCTGGCTGTTGAGCACATAACAAGTGCGAAACGGTCCGTCCCAGTCTCTTCACGATGACAGCTCGGGGTGCGAATCCTTTGCGTAAATTGTGCGTGTCAATTGTGTTCCTAGATAAATCTTAATATTGATTTTTCTAAATGTGTTATGTTATTGTATTGAGAAAGAGAACAAATTTAATTTCACTCTTAAAACTCTTGATTTATTTGTTAATACAATGTGAAACACCAGCGTTTTCTGAAAACTCAGAAATAATATCACAGCCAAATAATTGAAACATTGCTGACATAGGAAAAAAGATTGGGCTGCTACAGAATTAGTTCATGAAAATAAAATTAGTTTAGAATGTTGAGATAAAAATTATGCAACTTCAAATTAGGCTATTACAGATCAGTCTTTTGCTTTGCACATTTACAGGAATGCAATTCTTGGCAGCATTAACAGTGCAATGTTTTAAACATATATCAATACTGTTATCTTTATTTTTATATAGATCGATGTAATGAATACAGATGATCTTACAACTGCTATGAAGTAACAATTCTGTTTATTATTTGGCTGTGACAAACATGTCTGAAAAGCTTTCTTTTCTTTTAAGCACTACCATAAATTTACTTGCCTTGTAAATACATCTCTTCTCCATCTCCAAAAGGGTCTCCACACTTCGAGCAACGCGCACATGTTGGGTGGAAATGACGATTATCACCTGCCTATTAAAGAAAGACAAAATAATAAAATTAGTTTTGACAAAATATTCTTGAAAAAAATCTGTTATTATTAACCATAATTCATTTGAAGTAGGCCTAAGAATTCAAGTGTTACAGGCATTACCAATGAGATGAAGAATCCAAGTTCAATACTGGCAAGAACCAGGGTTTGTTTAATTTTTTTTCCATATTACAAACAAAGCTCTCACTGTTCTAAAGAAGAAAAATCTTTATTCAGTAATCCAATGCTCCTTCAGTATATGAATAATAAAGGATATAAAGGAAATTATGGGCTATACTTTCAACAGAAAACTGGTAGCCAGTAAGATTTAAGAAATACTCAAACTCAGATCAGTAACCAGAAAAGCATGTTTGAAGTAGAGACATGTCAGAACATGAATGTAGAATCTCTGCTAAAATTATAATAAAAATAAATTTTAATCTGAAAAGATTTAGTGAAGACAGAAGTAGACAGGCTGAAACTCAATCAGGAAAGCAACACAGCAAAAGGGCTGTTTTATTTCAAAATGACCTTAAGAGTTCATAGCACAAGGTATCAGAGGAGAAGGATGTGAAATATTTACCTTTTAACAATGAAATCAAACAGAAGAATGTGTTACACTAAATACAAATGGGGATTCAGATGAATGGCAGAAGTGATAAGCTGGATTTAAATACACAGTAATGAAATACACATCTCAGAGACTCGGAAGAATGGCAGGATATTGTAATGTTGGAATGTTAGTGTTATATGAAGTTGTAAATGGAAGATGGATGGGGCGGCATCAACATAAATGAAAACTTCGGTAAAAATGAAGATAACTTCACTCTCAAAGAAATAAAACAGTTTCTTGATTCTGCTGACCCTATTGGAAAGTGGAATTTATGACCATTGGCTGAAAAGTAAAGAATAAAATTCATCATTGATGAACATTCCACTTTTGTCTGATTGCAAGATGTGTGTATGTAATGGTAAAAACAGTGATCATAAAATTCGTTGTAAAACAGCGATCACAAAATGGTGATTGTCACTATAAAAAAGTAGGGTTTAGAAATTTTTCTTTTTTATTACTTATTAAGTAGAAAAAGTAAGAGAAGATCAAAAGAACATCTGATCATTGATTTCAGAAATTATAGAAAATAATACTTTTTTTTATAAACAACAACAAAATTTCATTCAAATTGTAATTTTTATGTAACTGCAATTATTAATGCCATTGCAATTACAATATGAATTATTGTCATAATCAACAGTGAAAACATTAGAATACCTATTATCCAAATTCTTTAATTTCATTTTTAAAAATGGTAAAAATTCATTACAGAAATTTTTCATTAACTAATTTTCCCTACATTTTGACCCTATTTCCCATTGAAGCAAATACTTGATTTCATTTCAAGGAAAATTTTGATTACTAAAGCACAAAACATTAATCACGAAACAAGAAATCCTCAATGCATGTATATAATAAAGGTAATCTTCTCATTATTACTGTTAAATTGCAATAAAACTAAGACAGTAATAACCTAATAATAAATTTACAAGCCTGTTTGGAATTTAATGGTAATTTAATAGTTGCAGATCATAAAAAGTACTGAATGCATTCAATGCTTTCATCTGTATCAGATGCAAATAAGGATAATTTCAAGGTCACATGATTTCTGTTCTTCCTGTTGTTATTGCCTCCCAGAGAAAAATGAAAAAGAAACTCCACTTTATCAAAGATTCCAGAAATTATAATCAAGCACTTTATTCCCGGCTTTTAGAAGTTTGCAGGAAATATACAAAAATAAGAGAATAAATACTAATAAGAAATAAACAAATGAATGACATGAAAAGCAACAAACAAAATAATAGATCAACAAAAAAAAAACCTAATCAGGACCCAAAATGAATCTATTATTACAGTAAATAAGCTTATTTTTTATTTTCTAATAAAATTGCTTTTTCTTTAAGATTCTCATAAAGGGAAAAGAAAACAAGCAAACAAACTTGTGCATTATTTAAGAAAAATAACCAAAGTGTAAAGTGCTGTGAAATCAACTTAGAGAAACAAAAGAACAGCACCTGAATCAAATAGAAATTGTCTTTCCGATTCAATTATTAGGAGAGGAGTTGGGTACGGCCGTTTCGTCCTTCTACGGACTCATCAAACCAACCCTGCCTCTCCCGATAAAAGACTCGAAACTTGTGCATTACTTAATCATAACAGATACTTGCATTTTAAAGTGACATCAGACATTACATACAATACTAAAATAGAAATAAAAAAAACAAACAAACAAACTTGTTTTATTATATATTTGACCGTTATCCTGTAGATGTCAAATACACAAGTAATATATTGTTGCTCATCATTGATATACTACTTATAGGATAGTTTAGATCACATATTAATCCTACTCTATAATTGACAAATGAAGCTGCTATAACAACTTCAATGAATCATTGTAAGTTTATTTTAAACCATTAATGCAATGTCAAATCCCAATGATCAATAAAAGAATTTCCACAATGAATACAATAGATCATCTTCCAATAAAAAGCAAACAAACACATTAAGAAATTTTTGTGATATTTTTGGCAAGTTGAAACTGCAGTTCATAGAAATTCATTGGTAAATGTTAGCTTATGAGAACGGGAATAAGTAATTCTCAAAACAGGAGGAAAATTGTGGGAAAGGCAATGCAAAGGTGATTCTGTTGCCTTTAGGTTAGATAACAATTTGGTTGATAAATGTGACACATTGTTATTTCAGCAAAATATAGAAAATATCTTGAACAATTATCAAATATCACAGCAGAAAACTAAAATATACTTTTGCCAAAAGGCTATCTGAATAAAGATTCTCTCAAATTGCTATCATCTATATCTGATACGAAGCACATGA
Organism: Thereuonema tuberculata; assembly: GCA_023159025.1. Lineage (NCBI taxonomy): Eukaryota > Metazoa > Arthropoda > Chilopoda > Scutigeromorpha > Scutigeridae > Thereuonema > Thereuonema tuberculata. The sequence continues at coordinate 59,882,932 of JAFIDM010000001.1, read as the reverse complement.
GCTATTGAAAACTCCAAGAAATACCACAAAAGTTATCTCCAACAATTTGTAAATCATATCAAAGTTTTTCTTGATTCACTATGAATGTTTCCGAGACAGAATCCAATGCTTCCCATTGTCAGACAGTGGCAATGTTAAGATAAAGGACAATGGAACATATCCACAAAGAAAAAGAAAAAGAATCAATCTCTATGTAGCTTTTTAGTTATGAAACTGTTTAAAAAAACTTGGACATTGTTTTAAAAATTCTGAATTTTATTTTGTTATAAGATAAGTTAAAATCATGACTTCTAAGATTTAAGTTGTTTTTTTTTTGTTTTTTTTTAGTTTTGAGAAACTGAAGGGAAGGGAATCTGGGGTAAAGTCCTGGATTCTCTAAATTTACATACGAAACTGGAATATGGTGTATAGAATTGAAGAAAGATCTCCAAACCTGTGGAAAAATTGGAAACTCCCATCATGCACTAATATAAATAAAAGCCTATTCGTGTTCTAATCTTGTTATTCACGGAGAGTTTTCAGGTTTTTCCATCTAATTATAATGCTGGTTAATCCGCTTTTATCTCCAATCCTGTACAGCTTATTTTAAGATATTTCATTTATAAATTGTTTGCATTTGTATGATTTATATTTAATTATTGCTAACACCACTACAATAATCTTGAATTATATTATTAAACACATCTGTTCCTCAATTAAGTAATAAGTTATTAAATAGTAAGGAATTAATAAAAAAAAGTTATTCATAAATTAAGACACTTCAAAACATTCACAGAACCTTGATAGCACTTAACAATTATGAAGGAATTATTTGTAATAATATTTTTGACTTCCAAAACCATAACTGAAGAGAAATTATACTGAAGGAAAGTTACCTGCAAAACTTTTCCGGCAATGTATCTCCCACAGTGCGCACATTTGACCCCAAATTGCTGTTGGTAATCTTTTTCACAGTATGGCAAGCCATCTCTATACATCAATGAGAAGCACAGGAGGATTAAAAAACAAATTACAAAAACAAAAAAAAATTAAAAACAAACACAAATAATTTTTAATGTAAAATTTTACTGTTAGTGATAACATCAATTTAATTGTCTGCAAAAAAATTACAAATTTTTGCTAAATTGTATTTTCTGATTTTAATTGTAAAGATTAAAAACATCTAAATTTCCAATCAAAAAGTAATTTATAGATGCATGCTTATTAAATAATGTAATAGAATAATCTAATCAAATTAACTATTAAAATTACAACAGCAACTTTAAAAAAAAAAGTTATTAAACGTTCTATTTAGCTGATAATGCGAATGAGGTTTTATGTTTATTTGTTTTAACTCTCCACTGACCTTCCAAGTAAAAAAAAAAGGAAGACGAAAAAGAAACCTGAAAATCTTCCAGGAGATCGATTGTGGATGTAAAAAAATTAATTTTCAAATTTTACAAGCAAATTTCGATAACTTATGATTTTTACTATTTTAAATTTTAATTTAAGCATAATTTTATAAAAAATATTTCATGATTAAGTTTTAAATTTGTCAGTCGTTGGATAAAATTACATAAATAAACTTGAGGAAGAGATTCAGATAAAAGTAGGCAGACATGACGACAAATCCTTGAGAATCATAACAAAGAGTTATTCTTGGAACTTCAACAATCAAGAAAAAAAAAATCTCCTCTTACCATCGTGGGAATATGAGAAAACAATTCCTATTCGAAGGCATTTGTAAAATAGCATTGTATAAAACAAAATATTTCAATTTAAAAGTTAATTAAGCTAATAATAGGAGTTCCAATATAAAGTATACATTTTTTAAATTTCAAAGCAACATTTGTTTAGATTTTTTTTTCCTCTCCTATTTTTATTTATTTATTTATTTTATCGGAATTATGTAAAATAGATTCGATATGGTAATGGAGGAATAACGATCTCTTTTTATCTAACAGTAATAAGGGCACTTACCTTCCCATATACTCGCCATGGAGAACAGCACCACACGTGTGGCATTTGAAGCACCAAATATGCCACTGCTTGTCGAGAGCGATCAAAGCCTGGCCTTCCTTCAGCTCCTCGTTGCATCCTGCGCATTCTAGAGAGAGGGAGACGTGAAAGATCAGTTGGTCATCGACATTCACCTGCTTTACGCTCATGCGGACGCGGCACGAGGCCCACAGCCAAGAACCCCGGCCCCCGGAGCAACTATCCGTCTGCACCGTTGTTTCCCACAACATCAAAGAAGGATGTCTCTCTACAATCAACGCTTCCACCCATTACTCTTATTAGCTACGGATGGAATTAACACATATCACAACCGACTGTAAATAATCTTTGGCAATTTCCTAACTTAACACATCTATTCGTCAAGTCGGTCAAGCCTGCAACACCTCAGCTGAACTTTCAGAATCCAAAAATTAATACAATCTTCCGTTGTAGCAATGATAGCACTTCACAAAATGTCACAAAGTTTCCAAACAGCAGAAAAAAAAAAGATATAAGTAGTTTCAACTGTAATGTAGTCTTTATAAAATCTTCTGATCTCAGCCATCTAATTAATAAATTGTTAAAGCAACGGTATCTACCAGATAGAAACACTTCACAGGGGGGAAAAAAAGCACTAAAAATTCCAAATCAGCACGAAAATATATTCTTTACCGTTTCGTGTATCTTTTTACCAAGCAACTGCACTGTGCGACTTTGTTAAATGTAATGTCATAAATTGCAGAATGACAAATGACATTGGAATTTGGCTATTTTAGAATGAAAATGGGAAGGAAAAAACAAATAAATAAAAGCTTTCAGAAACGTCCTTCCTGTAACCGTGATAGCATAAAAATGCAGCGAAGCAAACCAAAAGCACAAAATTGTGTAGAGATAGGAGGGAACGATTGCCGCCATTTTCTCCATATGCCTGAACACACATCAGCGTCGACAGACACATGGAGAGAGAGAAAAAAAAAGATGCCGATGACCTTGAATAGCGAAATTAGATACATACGGTTCCACTTTAAAGCACTAATGCACGAGTCGGAAGAAGAGAATGGAATAATTCTCAAAAATGTCATTCTGAGAGGTTTTCTTTTTTTATTTTATTGCACGAAGGTTAATTCTAATTGAAGGTTATCTAAAAACCAGATATTATATAATATTTCAAATTTCTGTTATTTGTTTTAAACACTCAATGCTTAAAGGTGCCAGAAAATTTGTAGAAAAACATTAAGAATAAATGATAATGACAAATCCCGCGATATCGCTACTTTTAAGAGTGGTTCATTGACCTGTTAATTGAATTCTTTTATATCTAAAAATAAAAAGGAATGCTTTTAACAAAGTGGGTGGCGCAAAGAGGAAGAAAAGCGTCTTTCACAAATAGAACTAAATACAATCATTGGCGGCCGCCTCCGGGAGAACACCGAGACTGTTTCCAGAATTTTCCTATTTCTTGTTGGGAATTAAGATAGAACAACAAGAAACAAATGGATGTAGGAGATAAAGTTCGCGCGAAAATAAAGGATCACTAAAAGCAATTCCAAGCATCGTCGGTTCTAATTTGAAACAATTCAAGCAACTGAATTCTAAAAAGTCATTAAGTAATCTTTTCAGATGAACGAAAAAAGACAATGGAAAAAGTTTCAAGATGAATCATCGAAGACCAAAGACTGAAACGCAATGCTAATGATTCAGACAATCTCTAAAAACTGATGATGTTATTTAAGTCAACGGAAAATAACGTAAAACATAATTGTTTGGATCATTTGAGTTTGATGCCGTGTTGTCATCAAGAGATAGAAGAAGCTAAAATTGTGATACGTAATAATTATTTGTTTTCCAAAAGCGTATAAATAACTTTCAAGTTACATCAACTTTATGATTTCCGACTACAAATCAACTGATCTCCTTTTCCAAAAGCCTGCTTGCTGTTTCGTAATGTATTTCAAAACTATCACGGGCAAACTAACTTTTATATCCGGTAGAATGTTAATAAGGCAAGGTTTTAGCTCGATCGAATTAGTTGTTTGAGATAATGATGGTTAACTGGAGAAAAAGACAGACTATTTTTGTTTTCCTATAAAGTAAGTCGCCGACTTCCCCTGAATAGAATCGACAGATAAGTTACTCTGCTTCGCTTCAAGTTAGAAATAAAGTCAACGTGAATAAACAATACAAATTTGGGAGCTTTTGGAATGCTTTTTAGATGCTTTAATTTGTCGTCGGGGCAAATCCGGATTACGCTTCCGGCTTTGGTGTAATGTATTCAAAAGCAGCTTACAATTTCAATTAATTACAACATTAATATTATGTACATATATTTGTATTTATTCTTCATTAGAAGCGACTAAATTTATGCTAGATATTATTTTTTTTAGAATAAAATTTATTCGTGGAACAGCTATAGTTTTTTTTTTTTTTTCTTTCCTGTTGTAGGAACCTCCTAAGTCATACGTCAAAGGACCTTAAGGATGGATGTGTGGAAGGCGTTTTCTTGTGATCTGTCAGCCAGGGTCTTCAATTTGTCGATGAGAAAATGGATCGGTTGAACGACAATGACGGAGAACTTCCTGAGTGCATTCTTCGGTCATTGGTAGAGAGGGGAGATGGATAGAATGGGATACAGAAGATAATTCAGGAAGTGGAGGACAGCAATTTTCTGATCCAAGAGAGTTTCGAATTTAAGTCAGATCGAAGGAGACTGGCCTTCGATGTCTATGGACCGTAAATGGCTTTTTTGTTACCATTTTATGAAACCCACTTTCTCTTAAAAGCCGAAGAGCGCGATTCCTCTTTCCTGTGGAGATGATGTCACCCAGTTTTCGTATTCAATAAAACTCAACGAAAAAAAAAAAAATAGAACGATCTATTTGTGAAGTTTCGACAAAATGTCGAAAACTACTAATAAAAATCGATGACAGCTTCGGTTATAAATATTGTAATCAGTAGTTTAATATTTAAATTTCTTATTTTGATGTTTTGTAATTTCGGGAGTCAGGTTATTGATCATATTAAATAGTTTAACGTGCGTACAATGTTCATAGCAAGAAATCAAGGCCACCACACAAATACATTTGTAATAAGTTTATACATTAAAAATCACAAACGTTTTCAAAACGACCTGCCTTTCATTTTCAAGTGAGAATTCTAAATAATTTTTTAGAGAATAAGAAGACAGGTCGCGAGAACAGCATCACATGATCGCTAGGGTGACTCTCTCCTTTGAAACGAAGTCACCCTAGCGATCACGTGATCCTGTTCTCGCGTCCTAGCTTCTTATTCTCGAAAAATTTGTTTAGAATTCTCACTTGAAAATGAAACGCAGATCGTATTGAAAACGTACAAATATATTTGTGAGGCGGCCTTGATTCCTTGTTATGTTATTGATCACTTTTCTATTTTTTCGCAATTGAGCTGTTGAGCAATGGATAGCTTTGTCTGAAGAGGGTCAATACACTCTGATTAATTATGCTGTAACAGTCCCATTCTAATTTTAAAAACCCACCTCAGAGTGCACAACTTCTAATCGCACTTTATGATATGTTTTAAAAGCAAATTATAACCCAAGCAAACAAGACTTTCGAAAAATAGCTGAGCTTCGATTGAATGTTCATCTGTTACGATAACACCTACTCCTATTCGCTCACAGAATAAACCTTCAACAAATATTATAACAACCTTGTAAAGGATACAAAGTCAATAACAGCTCAGGGTTAATCATTATAAAACTTCTTTGCACGAACACATTTTATTTTACTTATGGACAGCTGTAATCCTAAGTTATTGTCTAACTCCTAAACTGTTTCTTTCGCTTTCTTTCTAATGTTTGCCCAGATATTTTAAATATACAATCAATTAATGGCGTTGAGAAAATTACCATACATTTGGCCTAACATGGGAATAGAAACACAAGCTTGGAATTTTATCAAATTTCAAAAGCAGATAAAAATATATATTATAACGTTTAAAAATAATAATATATATATACAAATATATATATATTTTATAATATATTTGAATTTATACATATATTAAAAATTTGAATTTTGTTAAATTTTAGTAGAGGAGAAAAATAAATAAATAAATAAATAAATAAATAAATAAATAAATAAATAAATAAATAAATAAATAAATAATAAATGTTATGATCTCTATCTCGCCATTAAAAAAATGAATAAATATTTTTATTCTATAATAATTTAATGCAAAATTATATAATAATATTTTTACATTTATATGTTGTGAATTAAAAGCCATTAATTAAATTTCAAATTCCAGTCCTTTCTGAATTGGCTTTACTTTGATCGGTAAACTTTGGTTTCCTAACGTTATTTTAAGCGCGTGCAATTTGATTTCTGTTATTCAGTTGTTCTTTTTATTTCGGATGACAGTTGGAATTACATGACACATTACAAAATAACTTGTCCGAACGAAGGACGATTATGAATCACCACTGTCTAAATATCGAACTGGAATGTTTGGTAAAAATGCCCTATTCTTCTGGAAACTGCAGAAGAAGGAGAAGCAAATGTCTGAAGACGGATATTTAAAAGTACATCAATTAGAGTTACCCAGTGATCAACAGATCAGATTTGCTTTCTAAATAAATGCAACTTAGCAATAATTGTCTTCATTGATAAGGAAACATTAATAAAAAAAAAGCAAAAGCATAAAGGAAAAATAAAAAAAAAAAAACCCCACATAATCATAGGTAAACCTCGAGAATGTTAACAATGAGATCCTGGGACAGTTGTTTCGTACTTATTAACGCTCATCAACAAGAGTTACCCTGTTGATGACTAGATGTAAAGAATGACAATTCTCGTTTCTGCCAGAATGAGACAACTGAGGACTTTGTGAATAGAAAGGCAATTATGTTAATAAGCGTGATCATGTGACTGATCACCAAACAGAGGATCAGTTTACAATTCCAGAGAAATGAATCATTTTCAACTTATTAATCATTTCATTATATTTTTAATAAAAATATAAAAAAATAATCAACACTGGGTGTTTTTCCTCATATGTAATGGATTTATCCTATTGGCTTTATCTACATTCTCTTATTTTAAACACAGAAACAAAAAAAAAATTGTAGACAAGCAATCTTCAATTACTAATAACACATGTTTATTTTCTAGACGTTTCTAAATGTAATGAAATAGTTTTTATTGTTACTTAAGTTCTCAGGGACGAAGATGAAGCCAATTTAATAAATAAACAGAGATCTGTCTAACATCTGTTTTTACTTGGTTTATAGATATTTTTTTTTGTTACTTATAAATTAAAAAAATAAGTTCCAAGATAGTAAAAACCTGTATAATCAAGAGACTTTAATTAAATTTTTCTGTAAAAACAAAATCAACAAAAAATAAAAATTACTGAGTGGAAAAATTTATTTCAATTACCGACAATAATGATGGATAAATTATTATAACGTTTTCTAAACTTTAATTTAAATATACTTATCGAAAGGTGTCTTTCTGTTTTCCTATTCTGTTCCAATACCTTTCCTCGTCGGTTCACTCGAAGGCGACATTTGCTTCACTTCATTTGCGAATCCACAGGGGAGGATACGGTTGCGGTTAAAGAACTTCGGTCTACATCCCTCCTTTCAGAAACATCCCCCACCCACGCCAATGGATGCGAATCGGTAACGCGATCCTGTCTGGGCTAAGTTAAATCGGCCTCAAGGAGCTCAGCTCTGATCGCACGACACTCTCATTAGTACTGATGACATGCTAATGATCCCGGCTTCAATCCATCCTGTTAGTGATGGGCGCTCACATCGTTATTCGAAACCTCGGTTCGTATGACCGAATCGTATTCCCATGCAACCAATCTTAACTTTGCATTCTGAGCAGACTGACGTCACAAGACATCACCAAAACAAGTGGCTAACATAACACCCTAGTTAGTGAAACCATAAAATTTCAGTAATTTATGTGAATCTTAATTAATTTTATGCACATAAACTAATTACACACTTTTCTATTAAATGAAATCCGAGTAAGAAATTAGCATATATTAGCCGAGACTGTGTGATTTTAGGTAGGTAAATAGATATACAGACATATACAAATGCATTCATATATATATTAATTAATTAATTAATTTATGATATATTAATTAATGCTATTCAGAAATGAATTTTTATCTATCAAATGTTTAATTGTTAATTTAGTTTGATAGAAGACGTTGAGTAAAATTTAATAAATAACTTCATTATTAATTCATTTAAATAAATTAATAATCAATTAATAATAGCGGATGGAAGATCACAATTAAAGACGGAGTTCACACAACTTGTCTGTATGGTACACAAGATGGCCGTAATTAAAGATGTGGTGTTCAGAGCGAAAACCTGAAGCGAAGAATGTATTGGACAAAATTTAACCAAGCTTGGTGCAAGTAGGCTACTCTGTGGAACCTAATATTGCGATTTATATACATATTAAAAAAAAAAAAAAAAGAAATAGTACCAAATGTTGTCACCAGGGGAAATTTGGAGATAGAAGCGCTTAATTTGAAAGACTAATAGGTAGAAGAGACGAAGCGCATGAAATAATCTCCCTGTTCTGATGACTTGATGGATATAGTATAAGGAAGACAGAAACTGATTCGCGTCATTCAGAAAAGACTGAAGAGCTATTGCTTTCACCGTACTTGAACGTGCTACTATCAACAACGCCGTAAAACTACAACCGCGCTTCCAGAATTCCAACGGTTGAAGTGTAGGAGGAAAGATCCAATGACAAAAACAAATCTTAGAAAAATTATCTTTAGCAGTGAGGTCAGGATGAGGGCCCTAACCGGTTATTCCTCAACAAGTTGAAGAAGTTGAGATTGCCGTCGTGGAAAACGGAATGAATAACACCAGAATCCAGTATTAACACATTTGCAGCATTTGGGCTGTGAATAAGCCTCATGTGTTCCATCAGACAAATTTACACTTACTGAAAGTCACAGTAAGGTGTTGTTTCACTGCATTGTTTTTCATTAATCCGTGCTTTTTCAAAGAAATTTGCCCGACAAGATCAGTGACTTATTCCGTCTCGGCTGTTAGATATCGAGAGATGCTGCTCAGCTTTGTTGTTCCACAACATCAGCAGAAGACATGCCTTGACTCTATCATCTTCTTCATGTAAGATGGAACACAAGTTCACATTGGATTGTCGATACAGCTAGTGTTACGACAACGATTCATAGTAAACAGATATTAGTCGTGCATCTCTCATGGCATGGCAACCTCCTTCGCCTGATCTCAACCCCCGTGACTTTTGGTTATTGGGTCATCTCAAAAGCCTTGTATATCAAGGTCGTGTTCCTGATTTAGTAATCTTCAAAGACAGAATAATGCAGCATGTGAGGCAAATCAATGCAGGTCTGATGCGTACTATTGCAGAAAATGTCGTTCACAGATGTTAGAATGTCTGAATGGAGGACATATTGCATCACATCAGTAACTCACTCGAACACGTAAATTGATTGGTAGTGTCTCTTCTAGGCATTATTCTTTCAACAATTGAAAATGAAACGCTTCAAGCTCCAAATTTTGTACTAAGAAATTTTGTACTAAGTACTATTTTTTTTTTAATATATAAAGCGAAACCCACATTCCAGATAGTATCGTATTTAGTGTATGATTCGATAAGTTTGATAGAATTTCGTCCACTATATTTTCTGTTACAGGACTCCACACATATCTTGTGTGGTCATCTTGTGGTGATCTTGTATATGCTGCATGTTGCGCAGACAGATGATGGATTTTAAATACTTAGTGTGATTTTCAAGCAATTGTTTAAACTTGTCAGCTACGAATCAACGACTTTTTTTCTTCTTGTCTTCATTTTTGTAGTTTTGACTAAGTTTTTTCTAACACTGAATATGAAATGTAAAATTTTAATGTATGTTATCATTTTTAAACTTTATATAGTTTAAGTTAAAGTATTTTACTGTAGGCCTGTTTGGCCATTGAAGTCGTGACCCTGTTGCAAAATGAAACTGTCACTATCTTCATTTAACTGAGTTAATAGCCATTGCCGTAACATTCTACGTAAACAAAATCATTAACACTTTTCTCGGCAAAGAAAAATGGTCCGTGCACTTTTTGAGATGAAATTGCACAAAACACATTAACCTTGGGAGAATCACAGATGTGTTGAACTGCTGCAAGAGGATTTTCCGTGTCCCAAATAAGCACATTACGGCGACTAACCTCGCCAGAAAGATGGAAGCACGCTCATCACTAAACACAACCTTATCTGCCTATTCCTGTAGACATTCTTGAAATTGCAAACAGAATTCACGACAAGATTGTTCAGGAGTGAGAGCCTGAAGCAGCTGCAACTGGTATGGTTTATAGGAAGTCTTTTGCGTAGGATGTGCCACATGAAACATTTGTAGCCTAATTCTCGGCTTGCGTGACGTGTTGATTTTTCAGGACTCCTGGTAAAGGATTCTCGTATGCGGTCCACAGTCACAGGCGATGGCCCTGGCCTGCTTGTTCGTTTTGCGGCACACAAACAGCCCGTTTCCTTGAATTTTGTATATCACTCTCTTATTGTTTGTCCGTCGATGGTTCTGTACGATACTTGGTTCTAAAACATCCCCACTCTTACAATTAAAACTCGGTTTTAGCGAGTTGCAAAACATAAAATGATTTCTATTCGCCTTAAAACGCCATGTTTCCACACTACTGCCTCCTAGTGGAGAAACGGGTAACTAAGCCACGGCATGTGATAAAATAAAACTTTTATTGTACTCTTTTCACTGCCATGCTCTCGTCCTGGGGGCAAGTTGTCTGAGCTTCAGACCTCCGAAATCCCGGAGGGAATTCTGAAACACCCTGTACGGTTCTGTATACTTTAAACTGTAAAATTACATTGAACGACGTCTTCGTAAAGAAGTCATTTGAATTCGACAACTGAATTGAAATCGGAATCCCTTATCATTAACTACAAAATATCATTAACTATGTTTTCAATTCATAAAAGTTAAGTAATTTCAACCAGTTTACGAAACACATGACGCAATTACACAATTATTAATAGAGAGATTATTCATTTCGTGTTGTGGAACGTGAAACGATACGAGCGAATAGGAACGAAGTAATTCAATATCAACAGAAAGATGATACTAAAAATGTAAATGGCATTCGTTAACAAGCTAGTTAATAACTTAACCTTCCAACTTTGAGGATGGTTTCAATTTTTATCATTACCCATCAATTAAAGTAGCAATCTTTTGAGCTACTAAAAATATTTAAAAAAATTACAACTATTTCATGTATTGAAAAAAAAAATACGAATTCTTTTAACGTTTTCTATCCTAAAGTTAATTAAATACTTAAGAATTTTCTTATAACTTCTTGTAAGCTTTATAATTTCGTTAAAGTTAAATTAACATTTAGATCCAATTGGGAATCAGATGTCTTTTGGACAGTTTATAATTTTTGAATGAATTTTCTCATATCTTTTGTTAACAATGGGTTAAGTTGCAAATTCGAACTTAAAATGTATTTCGTCTGCAATGTGTTAGTCGTTTCAAATGCAAATGCGTAACTTACAGCAAACAAAAATTAGTGAGCATTAGCTTTTAGTCACATTTTCAAAAAAAAAAAAAAAAATTGCTAGTAGACAGGGACGAAATCTGCTTCGGCGAATAAAGTAAGCCTTTACTGTCAATTACAGTAAAAAAATCCTCTACTGAACAATGAACGATAACGGCTGTCGGAATTGTTTAGTCTCTTTAGACTTTTTCTTTTTTCCTGGCATTACTTGAGCAAGCGACTTCCTAGTAATTCAATGCGACATGGAATGTTAGGATACAACTGCTGAGTGTAAAATATTATTGGTAAAATTCTTCACAGAGTCTAGTCGATTTGAAATAGATCGTTAGAAAGGAGAAACAAACTTTATTGATTTGAGGGAAACGAAACAACATTAATGGAAATTCGAGCTGTTAATCATAAAATACAAATAAATACAAATCACAATGGTGGGTTTGAAATTATGTTCGACATTCTTAAGAATTGTTCTCTTTATCTTCGTTTTTTCAATGTTAAAATAAAATGGGTTAGAACAGCGTTTGTCAACGTTTTCATTGTACAAAAATTGTATTAAGTTGAAATTGTCATCTTGAAAAGAATTAAACTAGAAAAGACTTCCAAATATTTCTTTACCAATTATGCATTTTTTCTTATTAACACTGATTATGGATACAACATTCATGAAGACAGTGGTTCTTTCCCATAAACTGTAAATGGTTACGGGAGATGTCTTGTTACATTTTACGCATTAAAAATGTGTATAGTAGTCTACAATCGACGGTTAGTCTGTCTATCCAAATGTTTGTACGAATTAAACATCCCAATTTCCGATAGAACGATAATCTTGATATGTATCGAGGTCAATGAAATCTAATAAACACCGGATGAAATTAAAGATTGTAAACTTTATTTTTCCATAAAACTTTCACATTAATACTACGATCACGTAGAAGGTGTCTCCCTCTACTGACTGCTTATGGGAACAGACAGTAGAGGGAGACACTTTCCTTCGACAGCTCATAGATGGTCTCAGAAAATAAGCCAATGCAAATTAATAGCAATAACAGTAACGAAAAGCAAAGCACGCCTAACAAATGATTATTGTTTACCGCCATTATTCTTCGAGTTTTCTCTCCAATGTGTTGGAGAAATCTTTAGGCTTTGCATATTTATCTAGACTTCACTTTCTGCAATTATGGAATTGACAAGTCCTCCTTCATAGAAACTTCAATGCATTTTAAAATATAAATCAGTATTTCCACGACTCAAGTGTTGACAGGCACTGATCAAAGATTTTAAAAAAGTTGTCTTCTGTTCTGAGTTTATAAATATGTAATATTGTAAATACCGAGAGATTTAGAAATTCTGAGTTTGTACAAAAGGAAAGAGGTAAGCTACCGTGAGAATTAAGAAGCAAATCAAAAGAGAAAACTTTTGTGGATTTCTTATCTCAGTGAAACCGGAAATGAATTGTTCATCTGTTTCTAATGTCAACGACATATTGCATTTAATATCAAAGCTATTTTTACAAATGGTTTCAATAAAAAAAAAAATATTTATGATTAATATTTAGTAGAAAAAAATAACCAATTAACAACCTGAGGATTTTTTTTTTTTTTTAAGTTTTTCATTTGGAAAAAGGTCGAACATAATTTCAAAACACTGCAAAATGAACAACAAAAGCTCAACCAATAGTAAAGTAAAGAATAATAATAATAATATAATAATAAAATATCATTCACGTGCAATTTATTTCATTAACAAACATTAGGCATTAAAATTGACACAATCTTTCTGTTTTTCTGATTTTTCTACATCAACAACAATTTTTTATTTACCTTATGATAAAGAAAATTATCTCTTAGTTATATAGGCTTGGTTTCCATGATAACTATTAGGAGATCTGATATTCTACAGGTTATCATCTGTAGAACAACATCTGAACAACAGCACTATATCTTTTCATTCCCCCCCCCCCCCGTAGACTATTATTTTCTATTGAATTTTAATGGAGAAAACCGACTAAGTCACTTTCAATATTTATCGTATTAAAAAAATAATAATATTAATTCAATCGACACCTACAAATAAATTCCGTAATAAATTATTAAACACGAATTCCTATTTTTACTCCTTTACCATTTTCAACCTATTTTCTCCTTTATATCTGTTTACTACGTAGAACCACCTCTTATCAATATTATGCCTTAAATTTCAGAATTTGCAACAATTCAAATTATTGTTTAATTGCAACTAAATGGCACTCTTCTTAATTGTTTGTAATTTTTAAAGAATCGTTATCTTTAATTTCTCCCAAAATAGATTTTAGGACCAATTTTTATATGATGTTTAAATCATTGAAGTTTTCTGCATCTTTGTTTTGATAAGAAGCTCCTTTCCTTCCTCAGGTCGTTCACACGAACTGGGAAATGGACCACGGTACTTCTGTGGAAGGACTGTGACAAAATGAGGTCCCCTTGTTTTTTGATGTTTGAAATATTAGGACTCTTTGCCTTGGGCGGCATTTTCATCATTTATCTAGCTGCCAAAAAAATCTAGATGCACAAAGTTAGGCATCGTTGTAGTAAAATATATCTATTTAATTAATTTTTGATATTCCAGCACATTCAAATGGCCCGAAATAATATGACCAGAAGTCAGAAATTTTAAAAATTAATTCTAGACATTCCATACACTTTATCTGTGTTGTTTGTTGTGTGAGGAGATGCCAGTGGAAATGTTACATAAGTATTCCCACATATGCATATATTTAGAATGAGTAGTGAGTGTGAAATTTAATGTTATTTGGAACACAACATCAAAATCTGTTTTACAAACTATTAAAATAACTTGGAGTGATTGGTTTTTAGTCTTCTGATAAGATCAGCAGACTTATATTCCCGTTTTGTCTCTCACGTAGGCAAGTATCATTAAAATCTCATTAAATTATCATTAAGCACAACAATCGCAACAATTGCGCCTTTTGCATTCGCAACAATCACATTTATAGTGATTGTTGTAGAGCTGCATTATAGAGGCGCAATTGTTGCGTTTATTGGAAATTAAAGCAATATCAATATCTGATAATATCAATTATCAGAAGATGTTGCGCAGCATTGTGATTGGTTTACTAATCGCTTTCCCAACCTTGTTTTTATTGTGGTTTAGGAGAAAAAAGAAAAACAGAAAGACGTTTTTATACAAATAAAGCAACATGCAAGAAAAGAATGAGAAAATGAATTATTAATTCAAATTGCTTTATATAAATATTTACTGAAAAAAAAGGAGGATTCCCAATTGGAATATTTACCGAGCGAGAGGTACTCACTGGAGCCCCCGCCGCTGGGGGACTGTTGCGGAGACTGTGACGTCACCACTGGGATGTTGATGCATTTCTGGCAAAGACATTCTTTGCCTGTGAAAGTTACCCTTTCACCTGTTGGAAATGGTTGTCTGAAAGAATAAAAGAAAAAGAATAAGCACATGAATAAAAATGGGTATCATCATATACAGCAAGTAATCTTCCTAATAGTTTCGAAGGATTACTTGTTAAATTAAAGCATTTAACTAAAATCGTCAACTCGATTTTTGAAATGGAAATGAAAGGATCCTCTTTTCTCGTATTTAAGCCTCATCCAAAAACCGAGATGCATAATTCTGACATCTTAACTACAAACGATCAGTAAGTTCAACAGTACAGTGTTACGGTACTGTCATTCAATTTAACTATATTCATGGTAACTGAATACATAATATTCAGCATTAGATTTTCTATCAAAATAAGAATGCGGATGTATAAAAATACAAAGCAAATATATCAAAATATAATTATACAAAAGCTGACAGATTCTACAACATATGTTTATAACCGAAATCCATCTATTGATCTGTAAGTTTATTATATTCACATTCACAGCAAGCTCTTTTTTCCATAATAAATGCTCCTTAAAAAGCTCTGTTTACAATTTATAAGATGAGATTATTAACGTATTCTTTCTTAAAATAAATTGGAATATTGCCTACGTATAAGTTTGTTTGTTCGTTTGTTTTTAAATCCTAGGGGAGTGCGATATGTTTCGCACACGGGCTCGGATACACCACGAGAGAACTCAGCCCACACTTACCTATCCATCGATATTAAAAGTCTGGTTTAGGTTAAGCTTAACAGTGTTCATGGATTAGCATATTCTGAAAATCAGTTAGACGTTTCCTTCAACCATCTGATTTATTTTTGCATTTTTTATAGTTACCAAAAAATGAAGCCAAATATAAAACTACTGGCTTCAGGTTAATTAACTTTGGACACTGACAACGCCCCTCCCTCCGTCGTTTATTTTTCCATAAGGCAATCACTTCTTAGATTATAGTGAAGTCGTGTGCTTTTCTTTCTTCTAAACGTAGACTCTACCTTACTTTTTCATTTTCCTAGCTTTTTTGTTCACTTCACCTCAAGGGAAGAATGAAGCAGCAAAGGTTTGAATGTACTTCCTCGTAATCATAAATCACGTGGTTTATGGGATGGGAAATCGCACGGGAGTCAGGATCTGTACCTTGAGGCTGCGGAACTTTCTTTTGTCCTTGGCATTACTGCCACTGTTCTCCAGGTAGAGATTTTCAATATTGGCCTGTGCTTATGAAAAAAATCTCAGCTGGCAGAAGCTTAAATGTCTGTTCAGTCAGGAAGGATGTATTAAAGACTCTGAAGTACAATAATATCTGATCTCCGTAGATGAATGAATGTAAAACAACGAGCAACTGTTTATTCCAAAACTCTGCTTTCTCCGAATTCATAAATGTGAGAAAAAAAATTGAAGATAGCGGAAAAACTGACTAATTAAGATTGATTTCTCTAGCCTTTCAATTTGAACCTTTCATTCTGCCTAGACAAGCAGTTGATTAGGAGCACTTGAAGTGGTCTCTTTTAGAAACACTGGCATACTGTATAAGGTATAAGTGTAGGATTTTATTGCCTGGCTTGAGAAATTTGAATTTGCAGTTAATAATAGCACTTAAGCAATTGAAATAGCAGTTAATAGTCTGTTAATAAATATATATTAACAGAACTTATGAAATCAATTACCATAGAAGTTATATAGTTTTAAAGATTTTTGAAATATCCTAAATATACTTAGCATTGACATAATAATAATAATAATCCAACTAAAAGATCTCGGCAGAGAGTTTCCTTTGTTTTTATAAATGAATGCAAACACGGTACTTTCATGTTTTTGCATTCATTTGAATTCAAAGATTAAACCCAGAACAAACTTTGGTTTGACAATGTTCCAAAGTTACTTTGTTTTTGCAGGTGTCTGTTATGAAACGGAGCTTCTCCACTCGCAAGGCCTACTTGTTTTTCTATTAGTTTTAATGAACAGGATACAGACAAATATATATAAAAAATATAAAGTAAATAATTTTGAATGTGACTTATTAAGCAAATATCTAACGTTGACTGTAAATTCAAAGACAGTAAAAGATTTAACACCAATGTATTGTAATGCTGAAGGAAAAATTAGTTAAATTTAAAACGGCATATTGTATATCCTCCACTAAATAAGACTGGATATAAAACTGACGTTTTATTCGTCAATTCACAATGTTATTAGTTATTGACAATCGAGATTTTCGTCTCCTTCTTAAATGATTCGATTTTTACCAGTTTGTAAGAATGACAAGACCTAAAGGCCCAATCGAATTATTACAAAACTTCTTTCAGTCTTCGGTTGTTCTGGAGACAATACATTTATTTAGGGATTTATTGTCACTCACTACCAGCTGAAAACTTCCGATGCTGCATCTAGTGGTTGAGTCCTGGAAGACTTAGTTATTGCTTGGGGACATCTAAATAAAGTTATATGTAGTTAAGTTCATCCTCAGTCTCCTTTGAATTCTGCTTACATTATTATTCTGTATATTTCGGAGTTTTTGGAAAGAAATGGACGCGACTATTGTATTCTCTTATTGTAAACCGCAATCACTGAAAACTTTAGAAGCGTAGACGACCTGCTTACAAGTTAAAGCACTTCAATATAAAATACATCGATTTAATGCAGATCAATCACAAAACTGATGAAATGCAAGTAATTTATTACTATCCTTTGTTTAACATCGATAAAAATCGACTGTTTCTCTACTGATATTTTTGAATATCACCTTCTCGTGCTACGTAATTTCTCGATAAGGATCTATATGGGAAAGTCTCCAAATATAAAACTAGAGCATCTTTTGTCATAAATTTGCTTGCCAAGTTTCAAGAAGATTCATCCAGCGGTTTAAAAGTTATTACAGGGACACACATACAGACTGACTGGTTTGATAAGCCTCGCTCTCCTAGGAAAGAAGGCTGAAAAGTCTACTTATCATTTAATCTTCTTAAAATCAGATTTTAACTGTGATAGAATTATAAGACAGTTTAAAGTCTGTCTACAAGAAAATAACTCAAACAAAAAACCGAGAAAGATTGAGATATGAAGATAGATTCTTGATAGATTGTAATTACCATAATTTGCACCTGTGTAAAGATTACTACAGAAGCTTTGACGCACTGTTGAAGACAGGCAGCTGAAATAATGTGATTTTTTTTTTCCTAAGTCACATTTATATATTTTCTGGAATAATCAAAAGTTATGTTTTAATCCAGACGAAATCTTGCTAAACCAAACAATAACAGTATTTGATCTAATTTAACATTCTGTTTCGTTTTTTAATGCAGTGTTTTGTCGAGGTTATTCACTTACTTATGTGTAAGTGAATTCATCCACTATTAGGGACTTTAATCATGAAAATTCCACATCCCAACGCCTTCGAAAAATCCTTATGAAGTTATTAAGTTTTCAATACGTGTGAAACTAAGTTTTTAGCATTAAAATAAGCACATACGTAAAAATAAATAACAAAAGTATCTTCATAAAAAATATGCATGGTTATAACCTTACTATCATCATTATCAGTAAGATGTTTCTTGCCTCAAATGCAGACACTACTTTCAAATGATTATAAAATTTCATAACATCATGAGCAAGTACAAATAAATGTTCCTGTTTCTGGAATAAAAGTACAGTAAACTCCCTCTTAACCGGCCACGGATCAACTGGCAGTCGATTTAATCGGCCGCTCACCTGCTGCACTCACACATTCACATACATTTTTCCTTAAATTTACAGCACTGTACAGTTTTCTTTTATTACTTGAGCAAATGTGTGTGTGAAATTATATCTAGGACGAAAGAGAGTTTTTTTTTGGTTATTGTGATAAGGGCTTGTGACAACAAATCTATGAGTGTACACTGTAACTTGCCCCTACTGTAAGTATATACCTTTTATTTTGTAAAATTATATAATCTTTGTCTCTTTTATTGAGCTTCTTCATATAATTAAAACAGTAGAAGTACTTTAATTCAGTTCAAAGCTAATTTAAATGTATTTTCGGTTTAACCGACCATTTTGCCAACTGGCCTAGGGTCCGGTCCCAAGCTGAATGGCTAAGAGGGACTCGACTGTATTCTATTTTCATATTTAAAGAACAGGTAATAAAATTCAATTAACCTTTTATTAAAAAAGTTATACCTTAAGAAATTCTAACGAGATTATTTTTCAATCCTTAAACTATTAAGGTTTTTATTGGAATATAATAAGATTAAATTCTTTGGTATGTCAGCATTATGCAACTTCTGGGCTGGAATTTTATTGTATGCAGAGGTAATTCCAGTTGGCATTAAATTTTCTTACTGCAAGATAATTGCAATAAAGGGCATTTCCAGGCAACTATAGTCAATAGGTTTCTGGAAAGTCCATTTTGATCTTATGTAAATCCAGGCATCCAAGAACTTGATGCTAGATCAGATTCTTGCAGAAAAACTATGAATATGTTCGAATTCAGAAAAATATCGCCTGTAAAAGCTTAGAAGTGCTGAAAAAATACTTCAGAAGTCCTTACTCTTATTATGAATGTATCTTGTGTCGTATTGTCACACGTAATTCTGGATTTTTAAATGAAAAAAGTAAAACTAATGTAGCTTTATGATGTAATATATTTATCCACATGGTTACCTGCATCTCGCGCAGACAAAACACTTCTGGTGATAGGTGTTTCCCAGAGCAGTGACCACCTCCCCTTCAACAAACTCACTGCACGCTGCACATTTTGTACCGAACTGTTTTTGATAATCTGGAGAGCAATAGTAATCACCATCTTTAAAAAAAAATCCTCCTTGTGCCAAAGAAGACGAGCAAACTGAAAGAAAAACAAAACAACAATTAGAAAATTACTGAGAACAACTGGTATAATAAGAATCAAATACTTATAAACAACAATACCATTATTAATGAAACTCTTTTTAATATAACATTTTTTAGTAAGTAGTAGAACTCTGATAAAAGTCGAGTCAAATTTAAAGTAATAGAAGAATTATGAAGACATTTTATGTTTTGTCACTGTGCGTCAGAAAGTAGTGCTTAAATAAAGAAATACTAATTTATAATTAAAATAATAATTTAAGGCAGTGAAATTGACGTAAGTAAAATTTATATCACCATATTACATTTAAATTAAAATCAGTAATGGTTTAAAACAAGAGAAATTAAATATGTGTACTGATTTTTGTTTGCTCATATTTCAGCCACCGATCGTAGTTTCAAATACAGTAGAACCCCGATTATCCGAGTTTCCGCTTTAACCGAGCTACTTCTAGGATTTTTTTTTTTTGGTTCTACATTTTCCATTTTTAAAGCTACCGAAAAAAATTCTGAACTTGATCTCACAAACACTCAGGAAAACGAAAGAAAATTCGTAGAATATTGGTCATAATTAATCTTCGTTCGTCTAGTCATATACCCCCTACCTGGAATCGAAACATTGCCAAAGTAACATAAAACAAAAAACAACGAAGAACTTTTTTAAGTAAAAGAACTCTTTCAATATGAATTGTATGTAGTGTATCTATATAACTTTTGTATTTGTTAAAATATTCATTTAAACCTACACGATTTATTTTATTTACAATTTTTGCTTTAACCGAGTTTTTCGGTTATCCGAGTAGGGCTTGGTCCACATTAACTCGGATAATCGGGGTTCTAATGTATCTTTTTTTAGATGTTAACTATAGATATAATGATAAGTTCAGCATTCTATACTGTATTCGATACTCTTAGTACAAAACTGTGGCTGAGTCAAATTTAAAATCAGAACCATAAGCAGATTTAAGGTCATCTATGAACAGTATTATCATTATGACAAATTGTAAGGAAAAAAACATATTTATTAGGAATGCCTGAGTAACGACGGACAACATTTTCGATTTAATTTTCAACTGGAAAACTTTGTTCAATTCAGGCTTTCAGGAACCTGATCCCTTATGATTATTCTTAATACACTTAAGAACACATCTTAATACGATGTACTGAATTGCTAAACAAACTGTAACTCGATTATTTCAGAAACGGCGCTCGAAATGCCGCTGTAATCTTTATTCTGAGCAGTTATCTCTATAAAACATCAGAAAACCATTTCAAGTGAAGCGTAACTGTTGGAAACTCGCCATTTATGAATGGGATTACGTTATCACCTCATAAATCTTCATTGATTTTATGACCTTAAGAGTACTTTCTTTGCCTTTTGTTTCACGAATTAAACGTAAATCTCGATGAATTCTTTTCGATAAGTTTATACAAATTTATTCAAATGTTAAAAATATAGGATTAATATAGGATGCATATGAGCCAATTTCTCGAAATGATGCACTTTTGGCTTATTACGCGTTCCCAATTTTCAACAAATAATTAAAAATTGATGTAAACGTTTAATAATAAAAAAGACACAATTTCTAGAAAATAGCACTTCCTTCCTTCACATTATTGCCTAAATTTAATTGTTTTGTTTATTAACGACAACGAAATAGCATGTGACGGAGGTGAGATAGTTGCAATTTCAGCCGGTTCCCATTCAACTACCTCCACCTTTGATGTCTGTGAAAGACAAAATAAATTTTACTTGTTAGAATTCTTATTGATATGGATTAGTTTGAAAGTAATAATACTGTCGTGGAAAGCAAGCAATTTTTAAACAATTCCATGTTAGTTAAAAAAAAATATGATATGCCTGTTCCCGAAATGCGTTCTCACCTCCATCACACATAGTAATTACTTATTTTCTGAAAACGCAGAAACCTTGTCTTGGTTTTCGAGATGTCCAATTGTCATGGCCACCTTTCCTCAAACTACCCAGCACATCTTTTGCTTCCGCTAAGTACAGATTTCGTTAGGATTCCTAATTGAAAATCGAATTTATGCAGCGTATACAAATAGGTTATCACCTCCGTTCTCATCCTAAATTGTTAAAATATTAAGATTTTCTTTTAAAAATTGAGCTAAATCCATTACAATTGAAACATTCTTGATAGCAGTATTGGATGGCAGCGGCTGTTGCTGCTAATACATCAAAGAAATCCATAAAATAAACATTTTCTCACCTCCGTCACATTTAGCTTAGTAACCATGGTCAGACTACTTGTTCGAAGGCAAGACTTACTTTGGAGTGAACCAAAAACTCACGTGTTTGTAAAGGAATCAACCTATATAAAGCACGATTACAAAATACATACTTTTAAGGAAAGTAAATTGAATGAATCGGAGCTCTATCATTTTGCTGAACTATGCAAGATTTAGGACAGAAATTTCAAAATAAATGATCAAATCGTATTAAAATCATAATTTCTATTAAGTAGCATAATAATCGTTTGGTTTGGGTTCGTTAATGTAGGCTATGCAAGGTTTTTTATTAAATTTATTGGTTTTGGCAGAAATACAGGTTTTTGGTAATTCAGTAAGTTACAATTTGTTAAATGGAACAATTACGGTAGCCATTACAACATTTTTTTTTTTTTAATATTGAAATAAAACTTTGGTCATTATATCCAGTCGGCAATAATAGGTTTGTGAAGCCGAGTTTATAAAGCCGATTTATAACAAAAATAAGATTATTGACTTAATACCTGAAGCAAAGCACCCAGGTAAAATTCGGAGCTGCTTTGATAACTGGAAAAAGGCAGTAAGAGTATTTGTCAAACAGTAACATCTTATTCATGAGTTACATCAGTTATCTCAAGTCTGAAATTCTGCTTAAGTTAGTAATATTAAAGTTGATTTGGCTAATCGCCTGCGCTTCTGTAACTGCTATCTCCGTCACAATTTCTCACCTCCGTTCGTACTACTTTTTAGCTAATAACTCATAAAAATTTAAATTGTAACTTATATTTGTGCATTGTAAGTATTAATGAATGCAATATCAGCATGCACAAATCAATTTAGAAGTTTTAGCACCGTTAAATTAATTTAATTATGCAGTGTTTATCAAGCAAAACAAATAAAAATTGAACACACATCTATTTTGGTATAGAAATTCGTTAAATACAGGTTTAAAATTATTTATTCACTGTCAGCGGGACAAAGCAGGTGTGTTTTTCAGAAATGCCAAGTTATTTTTGTAAATTATGTAACACATTATTTTTGCAGAATTTATTTTTGTGTGGCTGAGGTGAGGTAATCGGTGTACACAAAAAAATACAAAAAGTGTTAAAAATAGATAAATCGTTGTTAAACTTTGTGCTTAGTTCCTTAACATGATCACACACACATATATCTAGCTTGCCAACTAATTTTCAATAAAAAAAATAAAAATTAATATTCGAAGATCTTCAACTCTCTATTTTGCATCGTTTTCAAAAATTGGCTCATATAAGCTACTTCTAGCAGGAACTAGTTACCTTACGAAGAAATGGCTACAAAAACTTCCACATAGGCTAAAGAAAGATGATGTTTTAAATACTTCATTCTGTGTGCTAATCGCACTAATTCTTAACATGAAGAATTTTATTTAAAAAAAATGAGAAAATTCTTAAAGTCGTTTCTTAAGTTTTATAAGACTAAACAAATTTTCATCGATTATTTGAGAAAGTACCTAGGTTTCCTTTTTACTGTTACATGTTTTTATCTTATGCCAGACTTTCATTTATGTTATTTGCAACTTAATCAAAGGGAACTTTGTAGACTATTTTGCCGATTACACATTGTTCTCATATACCACTAGACGGCAGTCCATTCGAGAAAGAAGACAACACAGAAAAACAAAAGAGTAAGAAACATACAAGTCTATTCCTGCAATCGAAGACATACTTCTTTTCACGTGAATATGTAGATTTATATGTTATGATTTATGATCTCTACATTCACTCTATAGATAAATAACTATTTATTATTTTTCCTTATTTGGACGGTTATAAAAGAAATTTTAAGTCTTTATACAATTCAGGTACTGTCTTCATATTTCTTAATGTACTTTTGTGAACATAGAACTTTCTCAAATTCTTTCATTAGTTTTTTTATTGGTTCTTAATCGTGTTGGAAGTGTTTCTCAACACTAGTTGAAAAATAACCTAAGTAAGTTAGTAAGACACGAGCTATCTTTTATTTGCTTTCTCTTATCTCTTAAATCATAAATATTTTTGTCAACTGAAACGTCAATTTATTTACTATTTCATCTGATCTTCTATCTTCGTACTTCCTTAAACAATTTATTTCCTCAAGGTGTGGTGTTGAAACAAATGGAACTCAAGATTCCGGTTACTTTTCATATTTTTGTTTTTTAAATAAAATTTAATATTTTAAATTTGTCATTTAAATAAGTTAATCAGCAATATTCACTTACTTTAATTAATCCCGTTTAAATTTTCCAATGCTTAAGTATATTATTCAAAAATTTGGATAGAATTTAGTTCATTTTTTTCTATACATTTTTCGGAATATTGAATATTGTAGAACTCAAAAAGTTTTATCATATCTTAATTTGTAATTAGTATGATTTTTTGAAAAATATGGCTGTGACCACGTTTTTATTGTAATGTTTAGTCTTCATTATGTAAAATAATAATAATCATAAGTTGTTACCACACATTTTCACGTTGTTTCTTTTGTTGCTCATTGTGTAGAATTATCATTTCTCTTTATTTTTAAAGCATTCCTTTTGAAGTAAAACAAGAAAGGTTTATTTGGTTGGCAACTGTTATAGAAAAATTCAAAATAAGATCTGAACCTAAAAATTCTCTCCCAAATTCGCCACGGGCGAGTTATGTGAGATTGGTGACGAATGAATATTCTTCTCTCTCTAAATGATTTAATTTAAAGTCTACTACATTATTTTTTCATACATTTGTTTTTTGTTTTATTTTTAAAATCAAGCTTTTGATCACAGGCGACCGCCTACAATCAAATTTATTAAAACAATTCTCTGTTTAAGCAGGAAATCCTTAATAAAGTAATTAATTGTATATGTTAATTCCTTCGTCGACTGTTTTGTACCTTCTAAAATTTTGTTTGTAAGAAGACGAACTCAAAGCTATGCCTGTAAAAATAGGAAAGACTTCCAATCTACGATGAGAGTAAAGCTATTTGTCAATTATAGTGGTGGAATATATCCTTTGAGTGGTTCAATCTTAAGTTTTTGAGTCCTGATAATGGTAGATGGCGCCCTTGACACAGACAGACGATCCAGGGGGTTCCTTCAGCTACACTGAGGACAAGTCATTTTCCGTCATATAAAATTTCCACTCTTTGTCAATCGTTACATCTCATCCCATCAAAACATACATGTAGGACATGTCTTTGAAAGGTATTATATTTTTAAGGACAATTCCGGAACTGAAAGACAAATTCACAGCTTTTCTTTCACTGGACCAGTCTGAATTAATTTAAATTAATTTCGAGATTATTTTTATTTATTTAATGTCGAAAATAAACGCGATCTCCTCGACAACCTGGAAGAACTACAATAAGTGTGTTAGGAAACAATCTACCTTACATGTGTAATAATACTCTTATGGATATATTACTATTATCCTTGTTTCGTATACATTATCATATATTTTGGTGCAATCTACACAACATATTCGACAGCTAAAATTTCAAGTTATATTTTGATTTTAGAAGAAAGGAAGAATATTCGTTTTTTAAAAAAATTTTGAAGTTAGGATACAATCAAATGGCAGCAAAAGTGTTTTCGCTCTTAGGTGCAATAGATAATTAATAGCAAATGAAAACAATGTGAATATAGTACTTTTTTTGCAACAATGTGTCGCGGGTTTTTTCCTTTAATAGGGAACTTTTTTCTTAATAAAGATCGAAGCCAAACACCAACACTCAAGAATTTTTGGCATTCAATAAATTAAATAAATATATCATGAACCGAACGAATTGAACTTACGTTACGAGGGTTGGGTTACGTTACGTTACGTGAAAATTGTTTCAGAAACTGCATTAACGGATTGAAAACAAACAAAAAATCAAAAATTAGCATCAGCAAATCCTTGGGATACATGATACAACTAGTATGAGATAGATTTTATACACTCAAAATTTGCTGTCTTTGTACAGAGCAGATAAAAATAACTGTGTAAGACTTTCTCTTATTAGGAAAAGAAGAACAGTTTTTACTTACTTTTACATTTAAAGCAGTCAATGTGGAAATATTTCTCTTGAACCTTGAGGACTTCCCCTGTGCATTTTTTATTGCACTTTGCACACAAAGCTTTACCTATAAAGATATAAGAAACATTAGTCATGCTTAATATTAAAATTAAAAAATTAACTTAAAATATTAATTTAATTCTCCTGAACTGAAATATTTTAACTTTATCAAAAATACTTTTTTCACCGTGTAAAGAAACTTACAATGGAAGCTAGAAGAAGCTAGAAGTTAATAAAATTTAAAACAACTTTTCGAATATAAATCGTTTTGTTTTGTTTTTTTTCCAGTCTGATTTAAATATAGTAATATTAATTATTCACATCACATATAACATACATGTACATGTTATTTTGTCAAAATGTCTTTCCTCGGAAATTAAAAAATAATAATTACATAAATAATAGTAGAATTGAAAGAAAGAAAAATCAACTACATCTACCATTTTTTTTTTCTGTTGTTTGTTGCTCTTTATGAAAAATATTTGATTTCATAAATAATTAATCATGTGATGGAAAACATAACATCACTGATGTAAAACCAAAGTAGAAATACGAAATATTTTAATGGGATTTAATTCTTAACTTAATCTTTTTCAGAATTTCCAATTGATCTTCCTTTAACTGCAGAAGTTTACTTGGAGATGAATCCAATAAAGATTTCAAACAGAGTAAATGAATATCGTTCGGCACAAATGGAAAAATAAAAGTTCAAGGTGTCAAAAAGCTTGGTTTTAGATGTTAATTTGTTTGTAGGTATCTTCAATATTATTTATAAGTAGAATAACTATTACTTTTATCAGTTCTGTTCGATATTGGCAGGATTCGAATATATTTTACAACAATGGAATTCCTTCCAAAGGTGCAGCTTCTCTTTAACGAACCAACACAAAGTTTTGCAACAGTTTGTTCTGATCATTTGAGAACCAACACTCATTAGACAGGATTAGTTGTTGCCATATTTAATGGAAACGTAAGTTCTTGTAATCCTATCAGCTTCTTCGTTACCATCAAAGCAGTCTAATTAGAAATTGCAAAAGCAGACGTTTAAAGCGATCCCTTTGTAGTTTTCAATTACAAAAAAGTCTGAAGTTAGTTAGTTCTACTAATAAAAACAGTTTGTTGTTTCTGCAAAAAAGCAGAGACCACAGTTGATCCATCATTTGGTTTCATAAATAATTGTTCATGTAAGAATTTTTGGCGACTACATTTTCTGGTGATGCAAGCGAACCGTGTCTCTACCTTATCGGCACTTGCCATTTGTCAGTGGCAGCTTTGCGAAAACGACATCGTTGTACACACGCCAGTGTTTAATCTCGTTTTGCTCTCGTTGAGACCGCGATTAAAAACGCCGTTCTTCGAAGCAACAAAGACGAAAATTCTATATAAATAGTTTTAATGACTATTTAGTAAAATTGCTGAATGGCTTTTTTTTAGTTTGTTTGTTTTATAAGAAAATTTGATGAATTTTTAAAGCAGTTTTTATTTATTTATTTTTTTGTTTTGTTTTTTAAACCAGAATCTCTTACATTTGTTATAATCAAAACTTTACAGCAGTCTACGAGTCATCAGTAATAGAAAATTCTCAAAGTATCTTTGTATTTTAATTAAAGTCTGTTCAATTCTTTCAAAACGCTTTAAAAATAAACTATGTTTTTAACTATCTATCGCTATTTCGATTTCGTATACAATTTAAATGATTAAAAGAATCCCTATTAGTCTGATTAGACCATCTGTTCAGCGTTATCTCTATAATATTTCCAAATTTCAGCTTCCAAAAGTGCAAACAATCAACGATAGATATAATTTATTAAGATTTTATGTCCATGTGAACAAATTCAACCTCTGCTTATGTTCGTTCAAACACAAATAAATTAAAATATTAACAAAAATCATTATATAGATTTTGAACTTGATTTCTGTATTATGGAAATAAAGGTTGTGGAAACAATAAAATAACCTGATACGAATAGAAATTTTAAAAGAGTGCTTTAATAAGTTTTTTGGGATTACTCTACGATAATTTTTGTTTTTGTTTTTTAAATAAATAGTAAAATGGTATTATATTATTCCGTTTTTTATATCCGATCATCATCAAGTTCTACGGCGGATCAACCATTTCTTCCTCAGTTCCCTCGGGTTGCGTGTGTAGTTGTGTGTGTGCATTTGTAGAAATATTTTCTAATTTAAGATGAATTTTCACTTTAATGAAATGAAAATTCTATTGCTAATTCGCAGTCGTAATTTAAAATTTCCTTTACTGGGAAATTCCATATCGTGGGCGTTGAATCGCTAGAAGCACATTTGTCGTAAGACAGTCATTTCCTTTCGGTCTGTGCAAATGCGGGAGAACATTTTTTAAAATCATCTTAAAATAATAGAAAATGAATTTTAAAATCTAAATTATCAATTCTAGTATTCGAGTTTTTGGAGGGTTGTCCAATGCATGATTAAAACATTAATCTTTCACTGCTGTAACCTAGAATTACACACGACGTTAATGTAGATGGTTGTGGTGGTGGTGAATCAAATGCGCTGACAGCAAGTTTTCCTAGAACATTTGCATTTCCTTGTTCCTCCATTCCACTGAAACCATTCATTCATTTCCATATATCTCCGGCTACTTAAATGGCAGCGTCATTACAACATACAGGGGACGATTCTAAACACGACATTTTTCTTTTATCCACTAACACCACAAAATGGAGATTTTTTTTTTAAAAAAATCTCAAGATCAGTCAGTTCGTTTACACATAATTCAATAGGAAGATTTTTATGGACATACGAAAACAACTATTCTAGTATAAGTACGTAGTGTTTGAATCCATATCAAAATCGCTAAATGAAAAGTGAATTCTTCAAAATTAAAGTAAGAAGAAACAAAGCAACTTACTAGAAAAACAGACTAGCTTCGCGATCAGTCACAAATGAGGTTTTCATTTGCATCAAAAGAAAAGGAAATCTAAATTTGGATATAAACCGATCTCGATATTAATCGGAATTCAGCAGAAATATAATGAAGATGGTTTTACCTTACCATACAGATTATGCTCACGTTTCCTAATCTATTTTATATCATTAAAATTTGTAGTTTAACTAGTTGACCCGTGCGAATAATTCGCACCAAAAAACCACTTTTGAGAAATAATAAACAAATCCAACAGCTGTCGAGCATATTATTTAAACCCATTGTCAATAGATGGCGCCTTCTCCATTTTTATAAAAAGGTTGACCCGTGCGAATAATTCGCATGGCATCTTGATCAGTCGCCGAATGGTAATGTGGAAATAAATACATGAACAGATTCAATAGATGGCACCTTCTACATTTTTATAAAGGTTTTTAAAATAAAGTTTTTTAACGAAAACAATAATTTAAACAGTTTGTTTATTTTTCGTCATTAGCGGTGAACGTAATCTTCAAAATATCTCAATCATTGATTTTGATAAAGTATTAAATGAGATAAAAAAAAAAAAAAACACCTTTGAGAAATAATATATGAGAAGTTGACAAATTGTTATGTTTTTTATTGTAAATTTTTACAATTTATTTATTTTATTTAATTTAAGTTATTGTTATTTTCATTAAAACATAAATCTTTGTTTGTTTTTTAATCTGTTCTTATTAAATAAACGATGAAATATATTTTTAAAGTGCATTTTTATTCCAAAAAGGATGTATTAGAAGTTACGACGCTACAGCATTATTTGAAATTTTCTTTCGCTTTCGAAAAATAAGTCACTTCTGTTAAAGCATGTCTACATTTTTATAAAAAAGTTTCTAAAATAAAGTTTTTTAACGAAAACATTAATTTTAAACAATTTGTTTATTTTTCGTCATTAGCGGGGAACGTAATCTTCAAAATGATGTCTCAATCATTGATGTTGATGAAGTCTTAAGGGAAATATGCCGTACCGACAACAAAACACCTTTGAGAAATAATATATAAGGATATCAGAGGAAACTCTACTCTTTTTTTCTTTCCATATAAATTCACCTACAGTTTATATTCGGCGAACAGAAGTTATGGAATGAGAGAAATTTAGAAGAAATAGAAATAAATTTTCACAGATAAAACATCAGCTGTTATCAACGGGAATCTGGGACAGCTGTTCGGTCTCTGATTAGTACTCATCAGCTAGAGTTAACCAATTAATGACCAATTCAGAAGGACCCACTGGCATGCATGGAAATAAGTTCCTAAATGGAGAATTCTGGCTGAGGAATGCTAATAAGCTCGAAACAGCTGTTCAAGTGTCCTGTAGGCAGCACCTAGTGATGACTTTGGGAAAAACTCGTTTTCCTTCATGTTCACCTCTTTTATTTATTAAAGAAACTTTACTTTCCCAACGATGTTATTTGTTAGGTTTCTTTGAATCAGTCACACCTGATTTTCAAAGATATGTAATCGGAATATCTTAGAAGAAAATAAGAAAGCAATAAAACACGCAACGTTGTTCTACTTCTATTCATTGTCTATAATGAGTTTCTCGCGTGATTTTATAAGTAGTAAAAAACTAGGCAGCTATTTCTTTTCGTATTTAATGAAGACGACTTTGTAAGATTATGTAACCACTTCGATTTAAAAAAAAAGAAAGAAAGACAGAATTACCTGTTGACTTTTATTCAATCTTGTTAATTTATTATTAATTTTATAAATAAGACTATAAATAAGTGGAAAATTGGATATGTATTACTCTGAATACCTATTTTTAAAATTTTGACGTTTTCCCAATATTCTCCAATTATGGGATTTCGGATTACAGATCATCCTTGGCCCTAATTATTGTGGATTACTGGTGATAAGAGAAACTCCAGGGTATTTAAAACTGGAGTATTTAAAGCTTCAAGGAATATCCCTTCAAGGGAGAAGACAGGGGGTCGAAAGGAATCTTAACATTTTTGAGAAAATACAATAGTACTTCATAAGCTGCTTTACTTGGAATGCATATCATTCCGTCATTAAAAAAAATTCGCTTCTTAATAAAATGTTAAACGTCAACAAACTAAAGATAGGAGTAACATTTAAAAACTATTAACTACATTTAACTACTATTTTTTCTTCTTTTTTTTATTATAAACGGAACAAAATTTCAAAACACTTATATTTGAGAACAGGGCAGTTTCGACCTGCATACTGCTAGATCATCATCAACATGATAAGCTTACATTTAAATATATAAAAATAAAATGCTAAAAGAATCAAAACTTGAATGTTATAAATGAATTCATCTTTATTTTATTTTTAAAAATAAGAAAAAAATAATAATAAAAGAATAGCGGTGTTGACACTGTTAAGAAATGGATGATTGATAAATCTTCGAAAATTGCCGCCGAATTCATTTTGTCGGAAAAAAAGAGTAATAAGTAGTCTACAAATGAAACATTTGATTTTATCAAGCATCGAAGATAGCTTTGTTTTTGTTTGGTTTTTTTGCGACAGTGTGTAAGAAAGCTTTTTAAAAATATAAGACATTTGCTTAAAAGCCTGAAATTTTATAGTTCTCAGCATGCACTAAAAGGTGGCAAATTCTTGAGGGACGTATTTTAAATTTCAGATTAGCGTATT
This sequence comes from Thereuonema tuberculata, assembly GCA_023159025.1. NCBI lineage: Eukaryota > Metazoa > Arthropoda > Chilopoda > Scutigeromorpha > Scutigeridae > Thereuonema > Thereuonema tuberculata. The sequence continues at coordinate 59,851,317 of JAFIDM010000001.1, read as the reverse complement.
CCAAACAGCTGTGATAACCCAGTGGTGATCGACCGTGGTGTTCCTTGATGTTTGAGTTCGCGGCCTCTATCGGCATCTGAGATCTTAAACGATTGCGCATCTTTCAGCCAACAGCGTAAACAAACCGTCGTTTAACTCGGGTTATTTCGTCAGGATAATGTAGAGGGAATAAATAGTACGCGATGCAAATACTCCCAAATCGAATTACGGCTTAATGTGTGGATGTAGGTGCGAAACCTTCAAAGATAAATAAACGTACGGATTCCTCCTGACACCTGCACCGCTCGGACAGCTCTACAAAATCGTGGCAGCTCATCAGAAATTCTTTGGCGAAGAATTTCGAGAATTTTCTTCCATATTTATCAGTTCCTTAGCGGCTAAAAATAACTGACTTTTAAACATGAAAATTTGTGATAAATGGGAATTATGTAAATTTATTCATTGCGTTACAAACATCGACTTAAACGAATCCGTCAGCCTCTGACGTTTGACAAATGACGTCAAGAATAGTTTTGCTACTTCCTACCTATTATTCACCAACTGGAAACTTTAATGTTAAGTATTTTAGAGCAATTCAGTCGTTTTGACGTCATTATTTCGTCATTTGCAGTGAAATATGCTACTCGTAAATAAAGGATCTTCACATGAACTACACTTCGTTTTATCCAAAATATAAATTAAATATAAACTAAATAAAATTTAAACCAAAAATATAAAAGAAATGCTGATATAGTGAATGGTTTCTTAAGTGAAAACAATTCCATATAAAACGGTGTGTAATTCTGAAAAATATCTTCCGATATAATTTCTCATTATTAAGTGATTAGCTGATCACTTAAATGATTTGAGAATCAAGGTGTAAATAAAAACTATTTTTGCATCTGAAATTGCTCAGTTACTAAATGTCGATGAAATTTCTTAATTGTCATCGATTATTATGAAAAACTGATCGAGGAAAAATCGCTCATAAGAATCCTGGAAGAAAACTTTCTTTCAATTTATAAAGCAATTTATAAAGCAATTATTATAAATTCATTAGATCGTAACAAAATTTCCCTTCTGATAGAAAAAAACAAACAAAACAAAAAAAACCAGTTATTCGACGATTCAGGAAATAAAATAAGAAAATTCACTTAGGCGAATTTAACTTAGCAATTTACGAAAACCTGTGATGAATTTAATAATAATATAAAAAAAAAGTGGCAAATCTTGAAGCTTTTACAAGTTCTTTATAATTACAGAGAAATATAGTATAATCATGGTATTTACTTACACTTATCACTTAATTACATAGCTGTTTCCTATGTGAATGATTATAGATTGTTTTTTTTTTGCCACCGGAAGTCATCAAAGCATAACCAAATTTAGCGCAATTTAATGACCAAATTTTCCCTAAATAAAATAAAATAACAATTTTCGGTTACTTCAAAAAATGACTTTTCTAATTGAAAACATGCCCATGTAAGTAACTTCCTGACCCTGAGGTCTCATTCATCAGAATGTTGTGGTGATGTAAGAGTTCCCTAGAGAGAAACAATGGTAGTGACCAACAATGAGCTTTGACTTTCCTGACAACCTTTTTATTCTTTTCAATTCGCAAATTTTTGGAACCTTAAGAGGTTTCAGATACGTAGGCAGATGTATGCGCAATGACTTCACTACATAAAGTACTTACATTCAAAACTACTTATATAGGTAAGACATATTGCAATTCATACTTTGCTGCTCTCACATAAAAGCTTTAGCTGCATAAAACTTCTTTCCGACGTTGTACAGAGATAACCAAGATAAGAGATTCTGACGGACTGACATTTTGCATACTGTATATCTTATGTTAACGATGCTCTGATAGTCGTAGCCTATAACTAATGGATATTCTTTGATTTTATTCATATGTGATCGAAAATGAACAAATTCTAAATGAACGGAACTTCATATTTGATAATAGCATGTTTTAAATATTCCGTTTTGGGAAATATTTTCATTTGCCGAAAAGCATTCACCTAATAATAAATAGATTCGCCCAGTAATAAATATCTTCTTGTAAATATGTTTACCCTAAAATCACTGTTAAAGACCCAAATAATATATTCAGTGCCTTGGAGACCTCTCTGCTAAACTGGCACCCATTCAAGAATGAAGTCAACTTACTTTCTAAAATATTTGTTTTTAATTCAAAAATCAGATTTCTGAAATCGGGAATTCTGAGGAAATTTCAAGAAAAACCGGATACGTCCTCTAATAATTCTTGGTTTTCGAATGAGATTTTATTTTGATTTCTAGCATCTACAAAGAAAATTATTTGCTGTAATTTCATATCGCAAAAAAATGCACGAATCTTTGAACAGCCAGGAGAAGAAAAAAAACTTAGGCAATTTGCTGTTATCAATTTATTTCACATCAACCGCAATGTAGGACAGGAAGCGGCATCTGATGGTCAGTTCAGATACTAACTTCGTGGTCAAGAGTTCCACTAAGATAATAGGTTTTGCCCACCATCATTATTATGGTTTCTCAATCATAAAAGTCCTGAAATAGTAATCTTAGAACCAATTAAAGATTATTCCTTCAAAGATTGTTAGAATTACAGTTCGTGACATTGATTACAGAACATTCAAAGCATCAAAAACATACTGTTTATAAATGTTATTTGGGAACTAAATAGTATTACATGAAGAAGTAAATGACAAAACATGCATTCATTGAAAAATGCAGATTAATATCTAAAACTCCTATAACTGCCATTAACTTTATTTATTTATTTATAAAGTACACAAAGCAATCTTTACGACTGACAGTACTTGAGTTTCAATGACGCATATTTAGCCTATTTATGTAATTGGCTTTTACCGTAAACACGATTCAAATGTAAATAAGTAACTTAAAAGTTATTTACAAATATTAAATTCATAAAAATTCATATTAAATTTCTACAATATCATTCTCTATTATAAATAACTGTATCAAGAAAATCAATTTTATTTAAAAAATACGGGTATTTTGTTTTTTTATGAAAAGAAAATTTAGATATAATATTCTTAAATATAATTTAGTTTATTTTAAATTAGTGTAAAAGATAACGGGGTTGTTTAGACTTGAATTATCTTTTAACTGTGTAGATGTTTTAGCCAATCTTTGGGATTAATTTCAAATCTGTAATTTCATCGAATATAAGTTAACTTAAAAAATTACTTTAGGAAATACAAATCGTTTCAAGATAATTATTTTGAGGGTTGCAGCCGTTAAAAAATAGATTCGACCATTCCAGGATAGTCTTGTGGTCAAGGCGGCACCCTGTCACGAGGCAGATGTGTCTAAATTTGAATTCGAACCCCGATATGGGGCTTGGATGTTTCTTTCTTAAGTGTTTGTTTCTCTTCTACAAGGAGGCAAAGCCTGACTGTCATCTAACGGTGCCTCCTGGATTATTATCCAAACGACAGTAGCCTATCATCCCCCGTCATGGAGTGCAATTCTCCAAGACTTGGGATCCAAAAATTGATCGGGGGATAGGTCAAAAAAAAATATAGACAGACAGACTCTGTACGAATATATATTTCAATACATAATAATGACATCTGAAGGAATTAAAAAAGGGGGGGGGGGGGGGGAGTTACGTTTAAAGTTTACAAGAAACAGTTACACACACTGCCAAAAGGAACTTACTAATCCACGCATTAGTAAAGAAAAGCAAACACGGAAATATTGGATAATCGACTGCTTGTCAGCCTTATCTATCTGTAGTAAACCGCATAAAATTTTTATTTATAGTATTTCATTATTGTCCTTATTTAATGATGTCTATTTCGAGGCTCTTTTTCTTTTTAATTATGACTGTCAGCTATCGAAGACAATTGCCTGTCCACCTAACTGACAACGTAGTTCATGCTCAAATAAGACAAACAGTTATTCTCTGCCTCAGATTTATGTAGACCGATATTAGGTAATTAATAATTACATTGACATATACTTTCTTTCTATTAGGTCTTTTGAGATTTAATTGTTAGTATATTAAATCTCATTGTTACGATGATGTAATAAAAAAGAAACGCCATCAGTGTCATTGTTAGATTTACGAAGATCAAGTAGTGACATAATATGTTCCCACATCGTTACTAAATAGATCTCGATAAAGAAGTCAATCGATTCAATCGTATAAGGTACAAAAAATAAAATAAAATACAGGTAAATATTACTGCATCAACTATACCTTCATTAAAAGGGTTTGGGGAGAAGCGCATTCATGAAGAAATATCAATAAATGAAACCTTGTGTTCTATTAAAAGTGCATTCGCACTTCCAGAATGACTTTTCCCAACGGAAAACAAGAAGGAGTTTAATAAGGTACAAAAAGTAACTAAATTCAGCAAAGCATCTGCTCTTCTCTTTGACAAACCAGGGGTGTGTAATTGGCCGGGAGAGAATATTTTCCAGAACCCCTATTCCTTGCAGCTGCATGGAAAAAGTGCTTTTATGATGGTCCCATGTGAACACAAGAACAAATGCACCATTTTGTCACGATCCCTAATGTCGGTGGAGACGTCCATTTAAAGTGAGGGTGGAAAGATAAGTGGATTATGGAATGCATGGGAAACTTCATATTCACGTTGCTTGCTTGTTTATTTTTTTTTTCCTGGCTCTCGAATGTTCTTTCATTCCACTGTTAATTAAGTTAGTCCTGTTTTCAATTTTCCTTTTCATTTATTACTTTCATTAGTTTGCAATATAATTTCTTTATTAAAATAAACGTCAAATTTCATTTCTGAAAAGCTGGAACTGGTCTTGTCTTTGATTTTTTTTTTTTTTTATTATTATTAAAAAGTTGGATGTACTGTGAAATTAGTCATAAAAAAACAATCACGCAAAATTTCCAACTTTGCGTAAAGAGAACAATAATTTTTAAGGAATATAAGAAAAGAAAAGGAGAAACAGCACCTGAACAAAGAGGAAATTGCCTTTCTGATTTTAGATCTCGGGAAGGAGTTGGGGACGGCCGTTTCGTCCTTCTTCGGACTCATCAGCCCAACCCTCGCCTTCCCTAAACCAAATCAGAAAGGCAAGACCTAGTTAGTGGAAGCCACTCCCAACTCGGAAGTGACCCCAGAAACAACAAAAAACAAGAAAATAAATAGCTGCGTCTCTCGACGCCAGCCGAGGGTTGGGCTGATGAGTCCGAAGAAGGACGAAACGGCCGTCCCCAACTCCTTCCCGAGATCTAAAATCAGAAAGGCAATTTCCTCTTTGTTCAGGTGCTGTTTCTCCTTTTCTTTTCTTATATTCCTTAAACAAATTTCACAGCACGTTAAGTTTTTCAGAACAATAATGTACTTACTAGAATTTGAACAAGAAAATCTCGAAATACAAGTTACGATAAATAAACTTTTTCATTGTCTATATCTTATGGCACCTATTGTGAAAGACAAATAACGTTTACAGAAGCACATCACGGAATCAAAAATGCAATTATTACTAACGAAATCAAGTGATTTTATATGTGAGAACCATTCTTCCATCATCATCTTTTTGGCAAAGATAAAAAAGTATTTATCCTGGAGAGCCTTCGCCTCATGCCACACAGTAAGCGACTGAACTGAGCCAGATACATAATAATTGGCCAGAATTAATGTGCTTTAGAGTCAGCACATGATTTTAATAGCAACGCCCAAAGTACTCGAGAAGTACGCCGTTTTTCCTCAAATATACTCGAGATACTGAAGGGTGTAACAGCGCAGTTCTCTAACCTCTCAGGTAATTTTCTATTTGGTTACTACTATCTATATAACAGAAAGAAAGTCTCTGGGACGACAAATATTGGGTTGGCCAAAAAGTTCGTTCGGTTTTTTAGCGACACACTTTTGTCGAGCTATTGTGAAAGCGATCAAAATCAGTAGCTATTGCGTTTGTCCACCCTTAACTCTCGAATCGGATCGACAAACGGACTTCACAATCGTGTTCATGAGACCCAAACAAAGTAGGAATAAGGTAATTTCAGAGACCAATGCCCCCCCCCCCCATGTTCGAGATATTTGGCATTGTTTTCATTGGATTTCAGCTATTAGCTTAAATGTCAGAAATGCAACCATGTGTTCTCTGTAGTCAGCTATAGCATGATGCTTAAGGTCTCGGACTCGTATACTGAAGGTTGTCGGTCCGAATACGTATATATATATTTTCCTAACTTTTTTTTTTATTTTTCCTTACGATAATGTACTTTCTTTTTAAATTATTATTTTTCAATTTTTTTATTTTATGGATCGCCCTGAAATTTATGCTTTAGCACAAAATTATATTCGCTTGTTTCACGTAAGTTGGCTTTAGTAGCGCTTCGGTGTCTTTAAAGTCATTCGATACAATTTGTTAGATTGTATTGTGACAGGTGTCATATCAGCATGCATTTAAAACAAAAACTGATCAAATTTAGTGAATTTTGTGTCGACATTTTAATATTGAAGATAACATTTAATACTAGAAGATAATAAGCACGCAGGACCGGATGTTTCTTTGATGACCAGGCAAAAACTGTTACAGCTTAGCGGGGAAGATCTGATTCAACCCCCGTATTCACCAGATATTACACCTTCGCATTTCCATTTATTTCGGTCTTTACAAAATTCTCTTAATGGAAAAAAATTCAATTCCCTGGAAGACTCCAAAGGCACCTGGAATATTTTTTTTTTTCCTCAAAAAGATAAAAAGTTTGGGAAGATGGAATTATGACGTTACCTGAAAGATGGCAGAAGGTTGGAAAAAATCGTTGAAGACGTTGTTCTATAACATTATTCGTGAAAATGAAAAATGTGTCTATTAAAAACCGAACGAACTTTTTGGCCAACCCAATAATTGCAAATAAATAGTATCCATCATAGGAATTTCTCAACACTTCCATTCAGCTTTAGTTCAATTGATTCTGTCAGGGTTACCAAGGATGATATATTGTATCCCTATACCTATAAATTATCAAAACCCGCAAGAGGACTTTTGTACGAATAGCAACTATAAATTTTTTTCGAAAGTATTTACAGAAGTATTTTGTTATACAGCTAATATTGCTTTTTTTACGTACATCTCCATATGTTTTCTGCTAAACATTTGGTTTACAACTGCATTAGAAGTACATTAGGTTTTTACAATCTTTTCATACAAATTGCAATACAATATTTGGCGATTTATTTATTCCAACAATATTTTTTGCAGTAATAGAAATGTTTTACTTGTGCTGAACATGTGTTGAATAGTTGCCTTTTTTAAAAAAAATTAATTAAAAGTTAAAAAAAAAATGACACGACCATGATTTCTACTTCATAAGGAGAAACCATCTTGAAAGTCATCTTGACTATTCAATATTTTTTACAGTTTTAGAAACTATTAAGAATATTGTTTTAAAAAACTTTGTAATCCATAAAAGCCATATACAAATATATAAAAAGAAATGCAAAGAACTGAACTTAATAACACTTAAATTAATGCTTCTGAACTTACTTGAAATAAGAGCCACTACCTGTCTTTATGTATTTGTTTATATTTTTTTAAAGATTACCTGTTTAAAAAAATTGTAAAAGAAATATCCATTCTAAAAATAAACTTAAAATGATGTTTTTTTTAATATCTATATGGTACTACAACGTAAAACAAACTATTTAATTTAAGAGCCCAGATTAAGCTCTTAACTTTTTTCCAGATCTCACTGGCAAGGGAATAAATAAGCTTGTTTTTAGATCAACATCTCAATAAGATTTCATTAAACAATTGGCGCTATCTCTCAATGCCAAACCTTGTTGGAATTCAGATAGCGTATCGTTGTACAGGAAACGTGAACCCCCACCACCAGTAGGCCTAATAAAGACTGCCCTCAATGCAGGAAATATGTAATTATCGTAAGACATTGATTACTGTTGACCTTAGGGCGCACTGCACAATGGAAAAAGGCCAAATCATGTATGCACATACTTCTAGAATCTTCTTATTACTGCCCATCAAAGTTTTTTGATGGAAGATAACTGAATCGGATCGGGTCTTAATTTGTAGCTCGCCTCTCACGAACATCCGGCAACAAAACACGTCAGACCTAAGACCTTCCTATAATAAAAACCCACGGCTTATTTAAATGGATTTGAACAAGTGGGATTTTTTGGCAAGCGTTTAAGAAGGAAAAAGTCTGATTTCGGTTTTATCTTCCGCTGAATTGCTAATGCAAATAGCACAGGAATAACTCAAGCTAAAAGGTCGTAGCTAAATGGCTTCATCACCTAAATAAGGATACGTAAACTTGGCCAGGATTCCTGAATGCTTGTAGTAAAAACACTTTTATTTATTTTTCTATCTCTGCAATTTACTTTTGGGATGTATTTCTTTTGATTTACCTCTTTAATTGTAGAACATTTCAACAAATGATGAATTAAGCAGATAAACCTTAAACTTAATGGATTTCTGAAGTTCTATCTCAAGATTAACAAATTTTATCTTCAGACTGATTTACGAAAGCATTTAAGTTAAGCTAACAAAGAAATTGAAAAAAGAAAAATACATATCAGTAAAAATGTCGCTAAAACTCGTAATTACAAATTTTAGTGTAAATTACATTTAAATACTTAATAATAGAGTATTCTTTAAAAATTATTGTCAAATTTCTATTCAATTTACACTGAATTCGTGATATTTAACTACTTCTTTAGATAAAATTATCAATAAAGATAAAAACTGTTGAAAATACTTGCGAAAAAATTAACCGTTTGAAAAAGAGTAATAATAATCTATATTTATAAAAGAAAAGTTGATTTTTTTCTGGCCCTATCTCCTCCGAAGCCATAAGACACAGAAATACAAATAAGGTGTCAAATGTTAGACATAGTATTGAGGAAGCTCACATTTTCATTGTTATCTAGGTGGTCAATCGGAAGTCACATTACTTACGATTAAACACGAGGTCTCCGAGACGCACTCGCGGGTTGTGAGAAAATTATCTCAGAATCGACGATCACGTGATCACAGGTTTGATAGTATGGAACTATTTTTTTTTTTTTTTAACAAATGTTGAATGTAGTAACGGTAACAATCGTCATTAGTTCGATACTAAAGTAGTTTGTGAGTCATTAAAAGATCAATCACTAGTAATTAATATTTAGTTTCCTTTTCTCAATTTGAAGATAAGGTTATTATGGTATAAACATACTCAACTCATTTAGATGAAAACTAAATTATTAATCATATAAATCTAATACAAAGGAGGTTTCTTTTATATATATTGTAATGATATTTTTTTTTTTTTCCATAAAACCCATTTACTTTCTTTAATGCTGTTTATACATAATTTTCACTATCCCACTGACAGATATCGGGATAAAGCCATAGAAAATTGGCCGTGAAGACACGGGCTGTGGATGAAAACTATTCCAGCTTCCTCGAAGGATTTGGCCCTGGTTTAGGAGAGTCTTTTAATAAAATGATTGGTTCAATGAAAGAAACAATTTATAATTTAATTGTGAAGTTTATTTCAATAAGCTTTATTTTTCTGTTTCAATGGGTTCAGTAAAAGTAGTACAAGTTTCGATATCATATGAAAAATTGCGATGAAGAAATTGTCACTAATATTCATCAAAAATATTGTCATTCATTTAACGAGTTGTTTTGGTTTTCTATGTGAATAAAAATTTTACGATATTTGAACTTTTGAGCTCTTTCTGGAAATGTTATGAATCTTTTGTAGATAATCCCTGTCATCAAAGAAAAGATATGAGAGATTTAAAAAAAAATGTCAGTTTAACTATTAATTTTATATTAAAAATTACTAAGGCCAGACACATAACTTCAAAATTAAAAATAAATTTAACAATTAAAAAACATAACCAGGTTTCGATTGGAACAAGCCCACCATTTACAAATCATTTACAGTTCATTTGTAAATGGTTGGCTTGTTCCAATTGAAACCTGGTTACATTATTTTAATTGTTAAATATATTTTTAGTTTTCAAATTGTGTGTCTGGCCTTAGTAATTTTTAATGTTACAGCAATTTTAACACATAAAACGCCACAAACTATTAAATTTTAATTGACTTGTTTAATTTCAACTTTTTTTATTTTGGTTGTCGATTTTTTTTAGTTACATCAAACCAAAACTCTGGACTTTCTAAGAGAGTTTTATTTCTGCAAGCATAAAATCTTTTTATCGTTTCTTCTTACAAAGTCTTTATTATTGGTTGAATGGACTCACAAACTGAAGCTAGACATAAACGCTGATCAAAGTACTCCTCCACAATCAAAGTAATCACAAGTCGGGCAAAAGAGCAGACAGTTAACGAAAAATGCTTGGAAATGACTCCAAGGCCATGATAATCCAAGCAAAGAATCAACGCGTGACTCACAGGGAAGGTAATGTCACTGCTTCTCCACAAGAGTTGAAGAACCTGAAAAAAGGAAGGAACCCCGAGGAGGGCAGTGAGAACGAGTCCTAATGTGGGTTATAAGTTGTCTGACCTTAAGACGAAACTGGCCTTCAGGCGCAAGAAAAAGGGTTTCTAGACTGTTTACAATCGCTTTCTTATTTTTTTCTTCTCCGTCTTTATATTTATCCCCCCCCCCCCCTTCTCCTCTTGAAGAACTTATGATAATCACGTTCTACAAATATCACTGGGTTGCGTGGAGATAGGAAAAATTTCCTAAGAACTTTCTTTCAACTAAATGTTAAAAATGGGAAATTGTTTAGATTTTTATTAAATATTACGAACAAAATTGTGAAGTATTTTGAGCAAAGCGAATTTTAGTAATTATATTTGACATTTTAATAAAAAACAAACAAACGAGATAACGAAGTAAATTAAATCAATTTTATTGGTAGTCAAGAAATCGAAAAAAAAAAGTAATAAAATTAAATTTATAATAATGAGAATATTTATAATTGTCCTGACGTTATGACTGAATATTTGCTAAATCGCCCTGGCAGTTGTAAATTTTCTCATATCTAAATGAATTCTTTTAGAATTTTGTTGGCATTTTTATAATAATGATACTAATATTAGTAACAGAATTAAATGATGGAGTTCTTAATTTCAATTTAATTTTTAACCACTTACGTTCCCATGTTTTGACCTCTTGTCATTTTCCTTATTCTTCTCGAGATTTTAGGTGGGTTTTACTTTTATATACATTTACTGTTTAATTTAAATAGATATAAAATTAATATACATTCAATTTTACATTACAGAAAAATGTCTTTGGTGTAGAATTTCAAAACCTTTACAGGTTTATAAAGCATATAGATACATGAGTTAGCAGCAGCGCCTCGTTAGTTGTCGCGACTCACCTTTCTAGAAGCACTGGTCTAGACCAATCAGTTTCTGAATTTATTTGTGCGTGTTTTCAGTGTCATGCTGACGTCCCTGCTATGCCCTAACGGGTAATGCAGTAAAGCCTACTGTCATGCTGACGTAAGTTACTTCAAGCTTGACATCAATATGAAATCAATGGTTCATTAGTTCATCAATTTAAATGGTTCAACGACAATACATGTATCATGTTTTCCATGCATTTTTTTTTCTAATCAAATCTTCCACAGATTATCTCCACTGATAAATCGGCCTAGTTAAGATGAAATAAAAATTTCTGGAATTAAAAGAGAGCAGTCATCCATATCTTTTGACATTTAGATAATGCAAAAGTCACGCCCACTTCATTAATCATCAACTTAGTAACAACTTTACTGTCCCATCCCCCTGCGCAGCTGAATCCAATGTGATGATCGCATTGTAGCCACATGTCCTTGCCAGCTGTGAGTAACTTAATTTCTGTCAAGGATCTGGTATTCTACCACAAGATATTTGTATTAGGAGACAAACAACAGTTGCAGGATGCCTTTGTTATGCGGAGAAACCTCCTGCACTGCATTCTAAATAACTTCAAAGTAGTGTTAGCTGCCAATATTGTAAAAGATTGAACTGGGTCACAGTAATAAAGAATTTCACATTATCCTAGTCATTACTACGAAGACTAAAGAGAAAGATGTTTTATATAATTCAATAAAGAACAGTTGGAAAAAAATTATAATTTTAGTTGTCGTTTCGAATTACTTATCTCGTAATCAAAAGCCAGCCATTCAAAATGATACTGAACTGACTGATCGTGATATATTTAAAATAATCCGCAATTCCTTAGTTTATTAATAAAGACGCTGAAATGGTAAAGAAAACACAAGTGCAGTTTCTTTTCAAAATGAAAATTTTCATGTCAATTCCGTCCATAGTTAAAAGTATGTTAACATAATCATACTGATAATCAATTCATTGAATATTAACATACGTATATCTAAAAATAAAATAATAATAATAATAATAATAATGAACTATAAATTAATAAAACGTGACAATACGATATTCACAGTAAAATGTTATTTTCAGATAAGAATGAAAATACTTTAAAAAGAACAGTAATCAGAGATGTATTTAGAAAAAAATGTTATAAGTTCTGGAAAATGCAACAAGCCTTTTAATTTGCTATCCAAAATATTATTTGGAAGAGAAAATAAATTCTCTCTTTCTCTAGATTTCTTCTACCCTCTTGAGGTAAATTCTACGTAACTTTAGACAAATTACAGAATGTTCTGAAATCAATAACAATTCATATACTGATGATGAGGAACAAAACCAGTTTTTGTGACCATAACAACTCACGATAAAAGACATCTTGATTAATAACCGAAGAGACTGTTTGCCAAGAATTTAGGAACCATTACGTTAAGTTTCATAAAAGAACAGGAAAAGTATGAGGACGAATGAAAGAGTGGAAGAAGTTGAAATGAAGAGTAGCTTAATAAACAGCTTGGATCATATTTCCCTATGGATATTAGCTGAACAATTATTCGCTTTGTTCACCCGTGAATATTCAGACAAAAAATATATCATTCCCGATGTGACGGGAATGAATGCATCTTGAAGAACAACAATGTTTTTTTTTACTTATTATGTCTGCAATTTTGGATCTTTGAAGAATAAAAAGTTATCTTCCTTTTGTAGTTTATATTTAAAAACAAGACTGAAAGTTAGTATTCCTATAATTCCCCATCTTAATTTCATTACTTCAATTGACTTTTCTTGTTCATTCTCTAAAAGATGAAACAAAATCGGGCTTACATTCAACAGGACTCCACAATTTCGAGCTAATATTTGGAAAATAGGAGTTTGAAACTTCAGGATTGGCTTGACAGTGCCAATAATGTATGACAGTATGTATGACATGTCATATCTGCACAATGGGAAAAGACCAAATCAAAGATGAACCAATCAGCGAAAAAAAAAAAAAAAATGTACAAAATTGAAGTCTCATAGATGTCTCACATTTATTTAGTGTGTTAATACGAGGAAGTTGGTTAAGACTCTGAACATTATTAGTTTCTTAATGATGAAAAACATACTTCGATTGTATTCCGACAAAATTTCCAAGTTTTGTTTTTATTTAAAAAAAAAAAAAAAGCATAACAAATATGGTATACAGGCAATTATTATAATAAGTACAGTATTTTAATTGTATAGATTTATTTATATGCTTATTTTATTTTTAATGTAATATGGCTATGGAATAATGATTGTTGGAGACCCCCTAAATTGAATATATTTATTGGATTAGGAAAATAAAAATTGTTCATTCCCTATTATAAAACGCCTTACAGTTCTTACAAGTACCGGGACTGAATCAGGAGCTCAAACATCTTTGCAAAATATAAGGATTTAGATTCCTTTCTTTTTTTTTTTTTTTTATTCTTTAAATATCTTTTTTTCAAAAACAAAAATAACACTTTAGATCATTCCGATTAAGAATGTTTGCACAACGAAATATCTATTCTCGGAAGAATCTGACTCAAAATCACGCTATTGAGGATAATGTTGTCGTAGCTAATTATATGAAAAAATACTTCGTACATTGGTCGCCATTTTTTTCCCATGATAAATGACGCGGATGAGGCTTGGAGATGAGTTCGGAAAGCAGCTGCTGGGTGGAATGCAGACGGGTCGTGGGTGGAGAAAACTGAAGAAATGGGGAGAAAGCAATGGGTGATGAATGAATTCTCGAAGAGAGGGAAGCTAACCTTTGGTTGTTTTCATTCGAGCCCAACAGAGAGGGTAAAAAGAAGAATGTGTCTCTTTTGAGGTTAGGAAAGAGGTTCAAAGGAGAACAACCCGGCATTCATTTAGGACATTGAATTCAAAGGATTTCACTCTCTTGGACGAATTCATTTCTGGTTTTGTCTGCAACAAACTCTTACAGCGAAAACTTTGTATAAATGATAGAAAAAAAAATCTAATTAAAACTTATTTCAAGACTGTAATATAATTTATTTTGAAATATAGAATAAAACATCAAGTTACTCAACAGCTTCTTCACCACTTTGAATATTACCAAAGAAATGGAAAATGAAAATAAACTATTATTTTTTTTTTAAACCGTTAGTGTATAAGGAGAACTTGTAAACTAAATTAGAGAAACAGGTCCTCCTTAAATTCTACTTAAGTCCTGTTTAAAAGGTCCATTGTTTAATATGTATTGAAAAGATCGTCAATACATCCTATCAAATTATGAAGAGTCACACGATTCATCAAAACATGCGGAAATTAAAATGGTATCAGAAATATGAGACTATCTTAAAGCATAGATATTTTGTAAATCATTAGTGATATTATGATAACATGTAGGCCTATCACTTTCTACGACTGGCGTCCGGTGAAAGGAGGGGGGGTTGATGGGGGTTACCCCCCCCCCCCCTGCATCTAAAAATAGAAGAAATCAAGGATTTTTGGAACTGATTTTTTTGGTTGGATTGATCATTAGTACATCTATACCAACCCTATCCGAGAAAAGATATATATTTATTTATTTTTTATTTTTTTTTGGGGGGGGGGGTGTTTGACTACGACGGATGTAATCCCCCCCCTTCTACAATTCTAAACTCCTGAGTACGTTTATGGTATTCATTCAATAAAGGATCAAAACATTTTGAACACCTTTATTTCACTACATTTATCAGGGCAGGATATCAGTTCGCCTAGTTTGTTCGAGGTGTGAAGTTTGACGGGAAGGGCTTAAGAGGAATACACACATACCTAGTGAAAAATAAAATTTTAAGGCCAATACTGATTGATAGTCACGTTGAATGCTAGTCAGCACGTACTGTCCGGACAACAAACAGCTCACGATCCCTCAGTTTCTGGCAGAGTATAACCAGATCGTACAGAGAAACATAGAACCTTCAAACACGATCTTAAAACGGATGGGCCTAAAGAGTCAATAAACTCAAAATATATTAAAATATACATCTTAATATACTATTGTAAACAATATATCTTAAGTTTAGGGGAATTATTATTATTTTTTTTACATATTTCGAATAAATATGGTTCTATCTATTTACAGAAATATCCAAAATTCAGCTAAGATATATAATTAAGAATCGAATTTAATAATCACGCAGCAAAATTTCGAGCAAACATGTTTATTTAAACTTTAACTATTACCAGACAGAAACGGATTTGTAAGTAAGTGAAAAGAAAACAAAAGAATTAAAAAGTCGACAGCAAAAGAAAGACATTTATATTTTACTGGATTAATTGTAAGATGACTGAATTTTAAAAGAAAATTGATTCAACAAAACATTTTAACCAGATCATCCTTTATTCTTATCAACTTATCCTTATCCGTTAAGAACATTAGGCGATCGATTGTCTTGAAAAGTACGATTTTCTCGTTTCTATGTATCTTCACATTTTAAATTTAACTGTATCTAATGGAAGGACTGGATAGTCTTCCGTTTTATTAATTTAAAGTATTTTTCACTTCCTCTATTTTCCCTCCCACAGAATTCATGATTCTCAATGCTTTACAGATTAGGCTTAAGAAAATGTCTACTAAGGGAATCAGGTTATACTTGCGACTTTTCCCTTTAAGAAATGTAACAGGAAAGTGACTAATTAAATAACAATAACTAAATGAAACAAAGGGTGATAATTTTCAGTGGAAAAAAAAAAAAAAAAATTCTGAAGGAAAGTAAAAAAAAATTTTTTTGACTTTGTTTAATAACATTTTTTAGAATACTTTCTGATTTATACATACAGTAGAACCTCATTATAACGGACTAATTGGGGCTGAAGGTTGTCCGTTTTAATGAAAGTCCGGTTTATAACAAAAAATTCTTTTATAGGGGTGTAATGCATCAAAGTGTACATCAATGAAAGTACAATAGTTATTATAGTTATTACAATAGTTATTTGATATATAATAGTTATTATATATCAAATAAAAAACAGCCTTCAACATATAGTAGTAGGTTGAATTGAAAAAGATGTGTACGTATACACTGCATTACTTTTTAGAACAAGAAGGTCCTGGTTCATGTTGATTGCTTGCATTCTTTGGTTTGAAAAAATAATTTATTATCTGCTGGGTTTGTTTGCTGCTTATTTCTTCAGTTAATAACTAACGGAGGTGTTCATAATAAGCAAACACATTTTCATTTGCCGATTGTTCAACATATTGAATAACAAACTTTAAATGGTCTTTCACTTTGCTCACCTTAATAATTATTGTAGACTGCCAATTTTTTTAAAACTGTCCGTTATAAGCGACGTCTGTTATAATAGATTCCGTTATAATGAGGTTCTACTGTATCTTATTTTTGTCAGAAAGTGACGAGGACTTACTGAACCGTTTGACTTTCTTTTTAACTTTTAATTACATTTCAATCAGGAAATCATCTATAAATATGGAATAATTGATGTGCCAACTATCGATATTTATGTAAAAACATCTGTACAAACGCACAGTGTCGTTTAAAGATATCAATAACTTATTGCAATAAATTAATTGTCTGTCGTTATTACCATTATTGTATAAGAGTGGTTTTTGGCCAAAAGCGATTCACTTCATATAAAAATCAATTGGGATCTAACTTTCTGAATCTACCATTAAAGTTTAAGATTTTATGATAAGCAGGTTTTGAGTTACATTAAAAACGGAGAAACAGATAACACGAAAATTGCAGCTAATTTTGTTCTGACCAAATGGTTAAATGGAAAAAATAATTAAAATACTATTTAAAAATTAAAACTTAAAAAAGTTAAATCAAATCCGTAATACTCTGTAGTAAATTTCCTTACTGTGGGGATGTAAGTTAAAATTTTGGTTTTATTCCTTTAAGAGGCGACATGTAATAAATTACGAAGTTTCTTTCACAGAAAGTACGGTGCTATTTTTAGAAAACTGCCTCAATCAGCACAATGATACAGACTTAATTTCCGTCGAATGCAAATAGTAGCAGACTAATTAAAAACTTCCCAGATTTTTCTCCTCCGATTTCAATTAAGACCACGTGTTTCTACTTGGCTGTAGTCGTGAGCTTCAGCTGCTCTCCTTTCCTTGGTTTCAGGTAAAAGAAATGTTTTTTTTTTTTCCTTGCAAATCCATCACTTTCCGAAATGATTAAGCACACTATTTGCTAGGCGCCATATATATATCGTTCCCGCCTTCAATGGCGGTATAAGTCACTGTCGAAGCAAAGTAAAAAAGAGCTTAAAAGCGTGATTTATTTAAGTGCATTTCATGCTTAAGCTGTAGATCCATAGCCTTAATTACATGTTTGGGAACTGCTTCGAGAGCAACGGAAAAGTAAACCTGCCTGGCCTAAGGAATTATTTAACATCTAAACCACCCAGGTTTACGACTTCTTAAGAAAAGTAAGGATTTCACTTTATCTTCAGAATTTGCCATCAAAAAAAACGATTGCAATAACAACTTTGCTTTCTTCTTAATACCTACTATGTCAAAGGTACTTTGAGGATCAGTTAATGTAATCACCTAATGTAGAACATTCACCACGATAGTTATTTTTATTTCAGCAGTTCAACTAGATAGACTGAAGTTGTTTATAAGCATATGCTCCTGGTCTGAAGGGAAACAAATTCCTTTCTGTTGAGGATTTCCTACTGAAACGTTTTATTAAGCGGTGGTGGTCATGCAATGTCTCGCTTTGAAAAACCGAAATGTTAAAATATTCTCACCATTTACTTTAAAATTTCAGCTTTACAGGATATGTGGTTTTTTAGTAATTTTGATCGTAGACAGACTGATGTATTTCAATTTAAAATGAATTTTTTTTTTTCTTCTAACTCCTTCTTGTCTCCAGATGCATATTAAAGGTCGTTAGACCAAATCGATAGCATTCTTTTGATAGTTATCTTGTAGACACAAAGTCGTATTTTTGTAAAAGCAACAGAATATCACAAAACATTGGGGGTTTTTTTTTATAGATTTTTCTAAATACTGCTTAATTGCTACTTTTCACGCTGTTTGGAAGCCAGAAGAATTATCTGGTTTCTGTGCATTCTTTTTAATTTGCAGCTGATTACGAACACTGATGATAATGATCCTAATAACAATAAAGACATTCAAAGGCAAAACAGTGTGTATATTATTCCCTTAGTGCTATCTACCATTGGCATCATTCCTTGTAATCTAAAAAAAAATAAAAAAAATCCTGTCCTGATGTTGGTTCTCTTTTAGTGATAAAATTACAAAAACAGGTAATTCTGAACACATGTCCTGTCGTCCGACACTGGTTAACTAAGCCTCGAGATAATGTTTATGATTCTCAGTTTATCTGTTTTTTCTATAGAGAAAATGCAACGATAATAATAATAATAATAATAATAATAATAATAAGACCCGCCATATTGTCATAGCTGGGGAAACCCATGGTTTGAAACTTTTTCGAGATGATAATAATAATAATAAGAGGAAAAAAAATTATGTCCATCTTAAAGATGTGATGTTTTACAACTGAAATGGCAGCCTTTGAGGATTACAAGCCGTTAACTAAGATGTCATAAAGTAATTTAGAGAATAGTATAAAAAGATATACTGAAATGTAGATAACAATAAGATTCACATAACTTTAAAATTACTGTAATCTTTCTTCGAAACATTAACCCAAAGAAATTAAAAACTAAGGAAGTAATTCCACTGCTATGTGAAATATTTTCATCTCTTTTTCCCACGATTTATTTCCTCAAAATTAAACTATTTTTCAATTGTGGACCAGTTGAATGTTAACGTGAGGTCGTTAGCATTGGGAGAGAGAGAGAATAATGAAAGAGGAAAGAGAATTGAAAAAGGACAACATTTCAAAGACAAATTTAAATTGTTCTCACTTTAATTCAGACTCCATTTCAATGGGTGTAGGTTCAAGATTGAACAAAAAACAAACTGTGCTTTGATTCGTTTCAACCAAATGCATTCGACAACGACAGAAATATTGGGAACAAAAGTCTAAAGCAGCTGCATTCATACAATCAGGAAACTATTTTCGTGTTAGATACTAGAATGCAAACTACATTTATCAAATACATAAATACACTGCATATTTTTTTAAGAAACTCGAGAATGGCTTTTCATGACTGGACTCACTATGAAAGAGCAGCAAAATAAGTGTTAGTGCAATGGCTAAAAGCAACATGTATCTTGGGTTGAGTATAAATGATATTCATATATAAACTTCACAACTGAAGCCTAGTTCAATAATTTATTTAAATTATATCTCAATAAACATTACTTCGTTATTTGTGCTATTTGCTATTTTAATTAATTTGGAAAAAAAAAGTTGTAAAGTATTGATAATGTTACTTAATAAAATTTGATGATTCAAAATTTTGGAACGAGAATTATATATAAAAATCCCACGATTCTGCCTGTCCCTATTCTAGAATCGCAGTCTAGTTAGTCTATTATAGACAAGTTTATTTTTGAAACCTCCTATAATTACCGAATAGAATGTGGACTGCATATAATTACAATTATCTGTTCTTATTAACAATAAGATTTCAAAATATTCCGTAGAATACAAACTAGTAAGTATGCTACTGCCATCTAGTGAGAAAAGAAATTATACTTTCTAAATAATATCTTACGTAATGAAAATAAAGTTACACTGATTTAAATTTTTCATTAAACTGAGTTTTTTGTGAACCAGCTTAATAAGTCAGAAAAAATATAGGCTATTTTTTTCTTTAATATTGCTGAGTGTGTATTTATATATATACTCATTAGCAATTATAAAAATTTGTATTGCATGATTGAAGAGGAATAATGAATTATATATTAATAAATTTTATGAAATTCGTAGCCTGTTGCAAATTTCCTTCGAAATCATGAATTTGAAGATACTTAAATCAGTACACACCATCGTAATTTATAATAATCATTATCAATCCAACGATATTTAAAGATGACGGTGATTCTGCTGATGAAGCAGCAATTCGCTTCGACTATTTCGGTCTCGCCTTTGAGTGAAACGAAAGTTTATATCGATGTTCTTCATTGCTTCTGTGTCTAGACATGTCACCGACCCCTGAAAGTTCTTTTATATGGAGCACAAGTAAACAAACCCTTTACAATTTAGTTCAGGATTGGAGCGCCATAAGAAGATGGGCCAATTTGGCTGCAGGGGATAGGAAATGTGTCACGAAACAGACACCGAGACTGAAACTTTACAGCATTCCACGTTCAGCAAAAGTCGATTCATTCAGCGGTTTTTCACTTCAGCAACTTGTACTTTTCTAGGTTGCAATTGTTATTCGTTCCATCTGGCTTTCGTTATGGTCGGCCATTTTGAAACCAGCAAAATGTTGATTGGACAAAAGATTTATTTTGTAGAAAAAGAAACAACCTTGAAAAGAACAAAACTCAAAAGTAAATATTTATATAACAAAAACTTAAACTTGAAATTTCCATTATAGCAGCTACAACGTTCAATTAATAAAATGGTATGCGCCAGTTAATAAAGAGAGATTTCAAATTATATCTCTGTACTTCCAAAATATTAACTTTCAGAAAAAAGCGACTAAAAACTTACATATCAAAAAAAAAACCACACACACACACACACACACACACACACGTAGATGAATATTATTTCTAAACAACTTAAAATAGCTTTTTTATTTTTATTTTACCTCTTCCTTCCTTAATTTTTAATAAATAACACATAACCTTCTTGATATTACAAGAATAGTAACAATTAATATACAAGTCGAATCACTCTAATCAAAGAAAAATTGTATTATGACGTAAAAGCACAGTTTCTTCGGTGCTATGAAATGACTATTATTATTATTATTATTATTATTATTATTATTATTAATCAATCAATAAGCCTATCAATATTTTTCGAGGCAATGATATTTTAAATACAATTAATCTAAGGGTTTCCAATTTGCTTCATATATTTTTTTCTAATACATTTCCTTTTTTTTATTTATTTTATCTTTTCAGATATTATAGGTGGTAATAGGCGAATATCTTAAATATGTACACGAAACACTGACGATCACTTGGTTTCCTTCTTCCTGGATGTAATTTCAACATAAATATTCAATATTTGTTGGTCGATTTATTTTGCAACATGGACATTTGAATTTTTGATGCAAGTTGACATAGTTTCACATTTTGTAAGAATTCCGCAGCCTTCAGTAAGTTTTTAATTAACTATTGGTATTTACTCCTATAAGAAGTATGTCGTTGACTAAACAAGATATAAGGAAACCTGTTTCTAATGCTCATTGGCTAATGTGCAGGTAAACAGCCTCATCATCGCAATCATTAACGGTACTGGACCCTTTTTCTCTTTTTTTCTTTCTTCCTTCTTCTTGAAAGACAAGTGGTACCGCCTCTGCAACTATTAATTAGCTTCGAAGTGTATCAGAGTGAGTAACAAGCCAATGATTATGACTAACAGGAAGAAAGAAATCATTTAACTCATGAGCGTGAGTGCGCACTTTTGCTCTTACATTTGTTGTCCTTAATTTTCAACAATTGCTTTCTTTGCCATTTTATTGACTTTCGAGTTTTGCAAAACCGCAGATATATTTCTATTACTTTTATGAAAACGTTAAGTAATCCCGTTAGTTACTGTCTGTTAAATAAAATAAGTAAAACTCATTGATCAATGTTTTAATTGTTATTTGAAGATGTAAATGAAAAATTACTATAATTACAACTCTTCTTTCATGAAATATAATAAAAAAGTCAATAAAAATCAATCACTGTGTAACTTATATAATCTCAAAGAAGTGTTAAATTAACTGATAAAAAGATATTGGAAAAAATCCTTAATAATTACCTAAATGTAAATCTATGTAAATCCTGTTTCAGGAACTCAGTATTATTGTTATTATTATTATTATATAGAAGTTATTTTGTATTCTCTGTTTTGTAACAGATTCAACTAAGGATTAAAAAAAAAAAAAAAAAGATTTTGAAGATTTTCAGTCAGTTTTCACGATTTTTGAATAAAAAAGCAAAAAGCAATATACAGGGAGAAATTCTTACGTATTTCAATCATTTCTATCATCCCTATCTCTCGTGAACTCAGATTTTACTGTTGTTGGACGGGACAAGCAGCAAAAAGAAACGACAACAGATGGATACTCCGGATTCACACGAATGAGAGTAAGGAAACGTCCCCGTGGTTGCACGAAATCACTATCGATTGAAACAGATGAATTTTGTACCAAAAAAATTTAACAAAAAAGACTTTGACATCATCATCATACAATGACTGTAAAATAGATGATAATGATAAATTGCTGTCCTAAAATAAATCTCCGTGGGCCAGATAGCCAAGTGGTAAGGAGCTTGACCCCAATTTTCCAAGCTGAATTCTCCTCCAGACGGGTCCTAGGGTCCACCCAGCCTTCTAAAGAATGGGAACCGCATTTCTTTCCCGGGTCATTAAGGCGGACGTCGGACTGACCACTCGATCTCAACTTAGTCCCGTTGATAACTTGAAACACCGGGAGTCTTAGATCCCGTGGCCCAAAGGACCCACACAGGCCTACAGTGGACTACTTTAACTTTTTTTAAAATAATATCTTGCATCAATTTAAATGCACGAAATAAAGTTAAATTAAGTTAATACTACTGGTTCTAAAAGAGTGAATGATTTTATTAGTTTAAGCTCAATTCAATATTAATTTTTAAATTAAAATGCCTTTTCTGATAATTGACAGATTACAACGAATGAGTCATCACGAAATCAATCATAATATTACTCTAGGATGGAATTAAGACTTTCTTCCTTGATTTGACTATTTCTTTTATTTTAATACGAAGCAATCGAGGACATTCTAACAACAAATGCGATGAAGTTATAAAACAAATTGGAAAACGGAGTACAACATATTTTATGGTAGAAAGTGCAAAATAACCGGTTCCAATGTGACTTTAAATATTCAAAAAGCAATCAACTAACACGCAAGCATTTGCTATTTGATCGAAAAGTAGAGTCTAATTTAAATAAAGTGATGCCTTCGGCAACAGTTGCAGAATATTAATTTCTCTAGAAGCTCAGCTTTTATGATAATGTTTCGAGTTCCCCTGAAAAATTCCGATTATTTATTCCGTGATGAAAGCCCTTTTGATATTAGAATTCAAAAATTGAAACTGGTTTTCATTGTAACAATGATGGTTTATTTAAAATGATGATCTGTGAGTGTATATGTGTTTGGTATGTAATATGTATGTGTATTTGTTATATACGATATTTATATGATATTTATAAATCCCAAAGTTTTCAGAATTAATAAGAATGTATAAGATATTTTATAAGACTTTTAAAAAATACATATTGAAACGGTTATGCAGGTAAATCTGATTCCTCGCTCCTCTGACCCTATGTAACTATCCTCGTTTCTCACTTAAAAATCAACATTAATTACTGATAAGCGAAAATTAAAAAACAAAACAACAACAAAAACATTATCTTTATGGCCGTTAAAAAGATTTGAGTTTAGAATATCAATAGCATCGCAACGAATTCCGATCTTTAGTTTAACTTTATATGAGAATAGTTTAGCTTGGTTTCGCCCAGGATCTGTTCAGTGTGGCGAGAAGACTCCCATCACCCGAAGGCGATATTCGTAAAGGTTTGAGAAATTCCGTTCTGGTGACATAAGTCTTCAAGAAAAAAACTCGTTTCGGCGGCCGATGGACAAGATGAGATATCTTGTCAAGTCAAATTGTCGAAAATCACGTCATACGAAAACCACACTGATGTTGCAAGTGGATAACATATCAGTTTTTGTAACTCAAAACTCAACGCCCATCTACCTCATCATCGTTGTTGCTAAGAAACCATAACCAGTTACTTCTTTAAAGAATCGCAACGCTTAATGAACACCATGATCTGAGCCAAAGGCAGGATAGGGATGAATCTAAAAATAATAGGAAAAAGTGGAAAAAGTAAGTCCCAGCTAAAACTGCGTAATATCCATTTTGAAATTCATGAAATCATTACGGAAATTTATTGCCATCAACTCAATATTTTCAATCAGAACTCGGGACAGAAACGGCTAGCTCTTGTCAAAAGACAAATCCGAATGCTTTTTTATACATGACCGCCCACATATCGCGAAAGCAACAACTCGAAGGCTACAGGTCTTGGGATACGAACTTAGCTCATCGCCACATTCACTGATTTTACTCAAATAATCTATTACACATATCTCTTCATACATACAGAAATATGATGATATTACTCTTCTGCTCAGTTACAAACGTTCATAAATAGATCTCTAAGGCAAATATGGAGGGTATGGTGGCCACAGATTATCCCAAATACCGAACTTTGGGAATTAACTGGCGAAGGTGATATTGCACTTGAGATTAGGAAAAGGAAGTTCAGATGGATTGGACATACACTCCGTAAAGGGAACACTGAGATATGTCATGGCGTGTTGGATTGGAACCCACAGGGACATCGACGACGAGGTAGACCTAGGAATTCATGGAGACGTTGCACTTGTTCTGAGGCTGGCAAAACGTGGAGCGAAATGAGAGCTCTTGCTAAAGATAGGAGAAAGTGGAAAGCATTTGTTGAAGACCGATGTTCCACCTAGGAATATGGATTGATGATGATGATGATGATGACTCTTCTGCTCTATTTCTTAAATTGTATATAAACTATATATTTTTTGTTATAACTTTGTTTTAAGCAATATTTTTTAACCATGTCGTATAGTTTCAAGAATCTGGTTCTTCTTAATCATCTCTCCCATTATTTATTTGTCCTTGCAGGTACTGCCCTCTGGACTGTTTATATAATTAACCGGCTTCAGACAATGGCGTTGGTCCTTTTTATTTCTACAGCAGAGAAAAAAGCATTATTTTAAATAGCAGAAAGCTACTAATTACAGAACACTGACTCTCAAAATTTAATTTCTAGAAGACCCGTCCTATATTTACGTTTACGCTTTTACGTTCAGAGGCTCAATGGCAAGGTCAATCAGCAACTGATATTCGCCTCCTGATACAATGAAGCATTTCCTGATGAAATAAACCGAAACCGCAGTTCTAATCCCGAAGGACTATTACAAGTCCCCCACTGCAGATTACGATGCATTCTTTCATGGAGCTGATATAACCAGTGTGACGATTGGCTACTTTGGCGAGCAGCCAAACGGCAGATGCAACGAAAAGGTTTATGAGGTGGCCGAGATATTTATGAACACTCCTTGAAAGAAAGTGCAAACTACGTAGAAACCATACAGTGCCTCTATATGGAATATCATTAACCGCCACTGACTTCACGCCTATTTTGACACAAATATTTCAGAACAGCAAAGGCTTTCAGTTCCAGGGTTTTCGTAGATGAATAAATTCATGACATATATTATAACTGTAGTTAAAACTTAGTACCGTATTAGTTTTTATTAATCTAGTTATTATAAAACATTCAGTACTGTGAATAGATTACTTTCAGAATTACAAACTAGCTAACTAAAATCATCTTCAACAACCTACATTTAAAATATAGCTAATATTAAAACGATTTACGGATTAACATATTGTTGAAAAATATATTAAACTTAAATATTCGACTGCAATAAAATATGACGTTTCAATACTATCAAATAATTCCCGAAAAGTCATATTATTAGTATTGTTACGTTAGGTTTCATGTTAATGTTATTTTCAGATGTTAACAATCTTATTCAATACTCTTTCAAAAACATACAAAAAAAAATAAATAAATAAATAAAAATAAAAATGCAGGGCATTATATTACATAAATTAAAGGGTATTTCGTTCCCCATAACGAAACAACAAACTTCACTAGCGTGTTCGGGTGGTTGGCTTCCTTCCCGAGATATTATACGAAAGCTGAAGAATGAAAGCTGTCTGATTATCACTTAATAATCTATTGATCAGAAATCATTGAATTCAGTACACCTTTCAAAGGTACTGTTCAAACTGTCTACCTCTGTGCTGTAAACATGCTGTGAAGCGTGCTTCCAGCAACTACATCCACGAAACATCAGCAATGTCATGGTGGATATTAACAGCAGTTATTGCCTGTAGTATTAACTATTCCCGTGATTCTGGCTTGCCATTCATGTATAACCTTGATTCCATACAACCCAACAGATAGAAATCTAATGGTGATAGGTCAGGTGACTGAGGCGGCCATGGTAATGGTCTACCCGTCCTACTCATCGAATGACATCTCGGTCGGTAAATGTAGAAACAAAACAATGACGGACCATGAATTCAGTCAAAGCAGGTATTTCCCGTGTTCGCAGGGTAACTACTTGTGAAGCCTGTATAAATGTATGTATAATAGGTCTTTCAGAAAATATTCAATAGTTAATCACTACTTTGATATAAACTGATTTTCACTTAACCACAAAATTAGCATAGCTAAACGATTTTTCGGATTTCGTTATTTGTTTATTTTTGAGTAATCCTAAGCTGAAATCAGTTAGTCTCTATCCACTATGGTTTTGCTGCAATGAATAAAGTAAATAGACAAATGAAAAAAAAAAACTATCCCTTAACCTTACTCACAAAAGCTGAAATAAATAAATAAATAAATAATATATATATAGAAGCTAAATACAAAAAAAAAATTCTGTTTTAGAAACATGCAAATTATACAATTGCCTATTTTATGTTGAAAAACTCATTTGCTTTTTCGCATCGCACATATGAATATGAAATAATTAAAAGACTCCATTTATCCGTTTTGAATTTAGCACTGTTTGGTTTTTGCTTAAAAAAAATCATACTATCCGAATTAGTTTCAAGCTAATTATGTGTAAAGTGATTTGAAAGCTAATACTTGAATTACTAATTGGAATAATATCTCATTCCAAAAGGCTTACGTCAAATTAAACATGATTAATGGCTTTGGAGTTGGTTAAATCCGGCCATTAAAATAGAGGAAGCTTAGTAAGAATTTAACTTGATATAACGCCCCCTTTCTATTTCGGGTACTCCTAACACAGCATAACCGATGGATAATGAATTTAATTTATTTAGAGAAGACAATTTATTGTTATTATTATTATTACGTTTTTTTATAAAAAGAAAAATAGTAAGTCATCTTTTGGCAACTCGAATGCAAAGACTTCAAAAAAGCGAATACTTTTTGTTTTATTCCAACACACCTCTAATATAAACTAGATTAAAAAAAAAAAATCTGCTTAAGCCTAAAATTAAGGGCGACCCATTAAAACCCGCGCGGACACAGAACGTGTGCATAATCAATTTCAAACAACACACAACTAAAAATTTGAGTTGCTTAAACATGGAATCTCCGAAATAAAAAAAAAATATTTAAGGCTGAGATTCGAACTCTCAACCTTCTGACTATCACTGTATCCACTAGACTACTTCAGTTTCCTTAACAATAGAATGATAATTGGCCTATTTAAAGGAATCTCCGAAGTACAAAATACAAAATAAAAAAAAACAAGACTCAACTCAAAAACTTAACTCAAGTGTGACGAAATTATTGGCATACAAAAAACAAAAATATCCCATTCTTTGATATTCTTCAAAATATCCCTGTTTGGACCTCTGAACAGGATGGTGAAGTCCGTTTGCCGATCCGACCTTCCGTTCGGGAGTTGTTAGGGAGGGATGGACACGATAAACGCAATAACACCCACATGGATCGCTAATTACAGAAACTTTTTTAAATTTCTTGTCGAACCGCTGTCCATTTCGTACCTTTTGCACAATGTTAGTAGTAATCAACTAGCTTGATAACAACTCAAACTTCAACTTCGATGTTTGAGACTTTGATTGATTGAGTCTGATGTTTAACAAAAAAAGCAAGGTTTCCTTTTTACTGTACAGCACATCGCTAACTTTCACGAACAGTACACAGACAGATAATATTCTGCTTTGTTGTAAGATAGAAACAAAATATAGCAACAGAAATAAGTGAATAAATTGAATCTAATACGAGGCTATAACCCTTTCCACCTCTTTTTTTTTTTGTTTTTGTTTTTATTTTTGTACCGATTTAATTTTTAGCCTGAGCAATGAAAAGTCATATTTCTCAATTTAAAATATTCATCTTTCTTAAATTCTTCTCTTCGTTTATCGCGTATTATTTTCATGTGCTATTTTACCAATCTAACGGACCTCCCCTACAACGATTTTGAGGTTTGCGCTGTATCGTGCACTTATGCATGCGCATCATCAAAAAAAAAAAAAAAAATTTGAATAAAAACTTATAATGTACTTTAAGTTCAATAAAAATCCTTAGTTTTAAGATTTCTTTGGTGTATTAGACTTACTAGGGTCTAATATAAATCTAAAAAATTCTGTCTATGTTAAGAATTGCAAGTGTCAATTTTCCAGACAGAAATAATGAAAGTGCAGCCGAGTGAAAAAGACGTCGCTGGTGTTGGGAAAATGTATGTTAGATTGAAAACGTCAATGATTGCTGTTTTCTAGACGGGAATGAGCGTTTTACTGCGTGTTTAGAATTTAATGTGTCAGCGAGAATCGCTCCATCACGACGAAAGATCGCGCGGGAGGAGAGGAAGTCGTCCAAGAATACATGTCCATTGAGAATGTTCACGAAGAAAGCGATCGCAATACAAGGAAAAAATACAGAATATAAAGCTGGTAATGGACTCATTCCAAAACTCTGTTTATCTCAGGTCCAGTCTGTTACTACAAGTCAACAGCTGACTCCAAAATCGTTGGACTTTAAGAACGGTGTTGTTCAGAAATAGGTTGAAAGCCAACGATCGGAAACAGTTATCTTGCAGGAAGTTCTGAAAAGCGGAAAGTATTGAGAAATTTCCGCGAAACATTAATATCTCCTTCAAATTATGTTAGTTAAGGTACTTTGCATAAAATACGTCAAGTTAAGGCACACGACCCGTGGTAAACTAGATAGAACAAAATAAGCCAGATTAAATTCGAAAAATCTTTGATAAGATTAGTATTATATTAAGCTTAAAACATCTTTATTTTCCTTATTATATACAATATTTAGTTCAATAGCTTAAACTTAATATTTTACGTTTAATATATTCTATTTTATTATATTAAATATAATAACAGATTGGATGCCAGTGAGAAACGAAGAAGGAAAAATCAGAATTTATTCCAAAATTGGGATTGGTTTGAAAGTTATGACGTCAATATCGTTAAAGTAAACAGAATAATTCATTATTCATTCCGCGCTTCGTCCAAATCGTCAATCATTAGACAACCTTGACATCGACAGAAAACTTCAAATGACTTCCAGTTTTGAGGCTGAATTTAGGAAACGTGAAATTTTAAAACAATTCATTCTGTCAATATCTGTATTTACTTTTTAAACCAACATCAACAGATAACACTGATTAGATCCAACGTGTAAGTAAAACTTTATATTAAAAAAATAATATATATATATATAGCGCTGGCAAAATGATGTCCCACAAAAAACAAAATGGAAAATATACTTTAAAAAATTACCTGCAAGAAAATTTAGGTCAATAGAAAACTACTCACCAACAGCCATTTTTTTTTATACTGTAAAGTTTAGTTGCTAATTGTATATCCACTAGAATTGGTAGAATCTAGCATTTCGCGGTAGAACAGCAGTCAATCTGTTGGACGCAGATCCGCACCGTCAGCACCGATAGTCGGCCTGTGCTGAAACTTCCTTATCGTTTGCGTTCACTAGCTGTGACACAATAGAACACGTTTTGTAATCCTTGAAATAAAAAAACAAAACAAAAAAAACAACGCTGGCGAAAGCACCGTGTTTTGCCAACTGGCGGCCGGAGAAACGTGTGAAGCCACGCCGTGCTAGCAGCGGTCTAAACGGCCGAGGAGGAGGAGAAGGACCAGCCGGCTGAAGTTGCCCATGCCTTCTCTCGCATTAGCATTCCGCGAGCGGATTGTGGAAAGACCAAGGCCGTTGGAAGTGCCTGCCTGTCGGATGAATCAGCAGTACACCAGCCT
The DNA here is from genome assembly GCA_023159025.1 of Thereuonema tuberculata. Lineage (NCBI taxonomy): Eukaryota > Metazoa > Arthropoda > Chilopoda > Scutigeromorpha > Scutigeridae > Thereuonema > Thereuonema tuberculata. The sequence goes on along the minus strand of JAFIDM010000001.1, from coordinate 59,821,034 downwards.
CCTGCACTTCCTCCTCCGCCTTCACCCCCCTCCCCACCCGCCTTTCTCCCTTACATCATCCCTAATTTTGGCCCGCCAACTGGGTTGAGTCCATGAAGCCGACTTTCTCGCCTCGAGGGGAGAACCGGTCGGTGACGTCACCTCGTCCTGAATGGTTTGCTGCTGTAGCACGAGCCAAATGAACGCTCCTTTCCACCATCTTGTGTTGGGGAGTTATTTTGAGGGTCCCTGAACATTAAAGGAGAAGAGTTTTATTTATTGGATGACTCAAATCCAAAAGATATTCTAGATTTATTTTTTTTATTTTCCGAAAAGAGAGTAAGAAAAAAAAAGTGAAATTTCGCTTTGGCATCGTTAGATTCTACTGCTAAAGTCCCGTTGTTAATCTACGCCCATGTAACAATGTGAACCAATAATTTTTCTCTTTTTAAGTTTGAAAGTCTGTTTACGTAGAATTGCGTTGAAACCGCTGTTACGTAACGATAAGGCTGTCTTATTATATAACACAGTTATTAAAATACTGTATTGCTTTATCATATTCAAATTACATTGAACATATCAGGTGGCCTTCAAATTACGTCACTATTTAATTATTGAAATGAAATAAAAAAATTTTGGATCAATAATTTGCTTATGAGAATTGCATTGACGTTATCCAATTAATAACAAGGATGCCCTAAGCCAATGCACGTGATACTTGTCCGTCTGATATTTTAAATTGAGTTACAATACCTAATTATTATAAACAATTGCCGACTAATAATTAAGTTACTATACTTAAGTGTTATATTTCCACAAGTTTTTTTCACCTCCTAATGAATTATACTGCTATCATTGTAAGTTTCTTAATCTTATATAAAAAACCAGAAATTATTAATAAAAAGAACTAAATCAGAATAAAATACTATTTCAGTCTTACAATCAAATATTGCTGCAAATCTTCTTCGAAATTAAAAAGAGATATGTCTTTATATTGATTAAATATTGTTGAAAATAACGAGCAGGAGAGGCACAAAGAAATCAAAAAGATTTCACGCCTGAGCTACCATCGGTGGGAGTCTGGAACGGCCGTTTCGTCCTCTTCATGGACTCATCAGCCAGACAAACCCCTCGATGGTAAGCACAGAAGGTGCGGAAAGGTTAGGGATTCCACTCTCGAACCCTTCCCAAAAGGTGAAAATATAAGAAAAAAAAATAATAAACAAGTTTCAATTCTTGGCCTTCGCAAAATCGAGGGGTTTGTCTGGCTGATGAGTCCATAAAGAGGACGAAATGGCCGTCCCAATTCCCACCGATGATAGCTCAGGTGTGAAATTGTTTTGATTTCTTTTGTGACCATCTTGCCTATTATTTTAAATTCTTTTGGGGCACGTTAAAGCCCTTTTTTAAATATTGTTGAATTTGTAATATACTGTATATTACTTAACAATTTCGAAATATCTAGCAAATGTACGATGATTATGTTACTCAAATAATTACTGAAATACATTTAATATCGCTAATAACTGAATTCCTAACATAAAAACGTAGCGTAGCTAAAATCGCTAAATTGTGATGTTTGTAGAAGCATTGGACGTTAGAATCCGGGCAACGGAACAGTGGATACAGGTGGACAGTCCTATATTCGTCCCCTGTTACTCACGAGATGGCATCGAGACGTATTTGAAAGGGACTGGTAAAACCTTGAAACCCGTTTGGACGATTAATAATCAGGAAAAAAAAAAAAAAAAACCATCGAATCCGCCAGGGATCCAGAATATTCTCAATGAGCTATTAAGTGCATTAAATAAATTCTTGAAGAGCAAAATAAATTAAGGAAATTAAAAAGAAAAAGGAAATTTAAAAATATATGAGTTGTTTGCATATATAAAATTTTTGAATACTTAGTATTTAAATGATTTAATTTAACTTAAAATAGTACTTTTAATTTCTTAGTCTTTGCTGTTTTCCCAAAATTTAGGTTTAGCGGATTCAAAATATAAAGTCTAAATGTGATCATTCATTCACTATTTTAACAGCCAGAAAATGGATAGATACAGGAAGATCGTTTTCCACTGACCAATAGGGGAGTTCATGCTGCCAATAATTCTGATGTTAGGTTGACAGTTGAGCATCAAGTCATTCACGCACCCACATTTAGTATTTATGTTTTTTTATTTAATAATAAATAAAAAAGTAAAAATTAAAATGCTGACTTTTATTGGGTTGGCCAAAAAGTTCGTTCGTTTTTTTTTTTTTTACGTAAGTTGGCTCTAGTAGCACTTAGGTGTCTTTAACGTCATTCGACACCATTTTGTTAGATTGAATTGTGACAGCTGTCATATCAGTGTGTATTTAAAACAAAAACTGATGAAAATTGGTGAATTTTGGGTCGCCAGTTTAATATTGAAGATGGAAAACAATAAGCACTCAAGACCGCATGTTTCTTTGATGGCCAGGCAAAAACTGTTACAACTTGGCTGGGAAGTTCTGATTCATCCGTCGTATTCACCAGACATTGCACCTTCGGATTTCTATTGATTTCGGTCTTTTGAAAGTTCTCTTAATGGACAAAATTCAATTCCCTGTAAGACACTAAAGGCATCTGGAACATTTTTTTTTGCTCAAAAAGATAAAGGATATGGGAAGATGGAATTATGAAGTTGCCTGAAAAATGGCAGAAGGTAGTGGAACAAACCATTGAAGACGTTGCTCAATAAAATTATTGGTGAAAATGAAAATTACTGGTCTTTCATTTCTACTTAAAAACCGAAAGAACTTTCTGGCCAACTCCTTAATAAAAAGAAAGAAAAGAAAATTTTTTCTGTCTCAAGTTGGATATCTGTCTCAATGATTTTAAAGAAAGTACTGAAGATCAATTGAATTAAAAGTTTCTTTCTCGTACTGTATTACTGCGTCATTACAAATAAACCTGCATTACAAATACATTCGTACGTTGTTCTGTTTCGTAGGAATGTAATAAGTGGTTTTTAATTTCCTCGCAACGCTACATCTTATCGTGATCATATGATTTTCCACATTTGCAATCAATGGCCCGTGATGCATTGCGACCAAATGCCTAAATGGCTCAATAACATATTTCGAGGCAAAAGCAACACTACCCAGGGCCACACCCAAAGGAGACCTTTGAAATGATCGCCACAATGAAATACTTGGAAATAGATTAAGGAAAGCAAAAAGATCACAAACTAAGAATACAACCAGTCTTCTTGCTTGAAATTTGAGACGACTTCAGTTTAACGAATTAAAATCTTGGAAAAAGAATAAAGCAAGTATGAAAAAATTATTTAGGAATAATAGGGAAAAAAAAAACCCCAAAACAAAACAAACAAAAAAAAAAAAACCTCTCATTTGTGTCATTTACGTAATGCTAATAAAACAGGCCTACACCTTTTTTCATAATCACTGAAGAATATTTTTACATTAAGGTCCTGTTCTAACAGATATTTTCACATTCGTTACTTCTGTTAAGCTGTAGATACAAAAGTATCACACAAATGAAGTAGTTCAATATTGAGTTAAAACATTTTTACTTTAGTTTTAGGGAAATAACTAATTTCCCTGGGTCACTTGTCAAAATCCGTGAAGGACGAAACCGGTTGTGGTTCATGTAAAATGTTTTACGTGTGTTGGCAACTATTTATGAAGTGCATTTGCCAGACTTTGGTTTCGTGTTTTTCAATGTTTTACAGGTAATTTCTGTATTTGAACAATTTTTCATGAGTGTTGGGCCATGAATATCTCTAAACTATTTTTGGCAACCCTGTTAAGAAAGAGAAACATTTTTTCTATTAATGTTTCTTTTTAAAAACAATTAACGATCTGAACTCCTTTCAACTAACTAAGGAATTTATATATTAGTCTATTTCTTAAACATTTTCATTTAGATTGTTCATTTATTAACAAAAGAATTAATAAAATTTTCTACCATTATTTGCTGAAGGAAATGTTTACAATTCTTATGTTTTATAGCTCATTATTTTTGAAATGATGAAACATAAATATGATGATATCATCCAATGGTGTTGCAGGAAACAGGTTCCATCTTCTAATAATATATTTTCAAGGTTAGTTTCAAGGTTAACTTTTCATTACAATGCGGAAATGTTTACTATATAATATCTTTCTATAGTAAAAATTAATAATAGCATTTCCAAAGCTATATTATAATTATTAGGAAAAAAATTTTTGCTTTGAAATTAGAATTTATTCTATAAAAGATAAATAATATTAGGTGAAGTAAAACGAAATGAAAATAGAAAAAAATATAAAATAAAACCCGAACTAAAAAACTGAGGCCTTTAACAATTGATTAAATAGTTCTAAATAAACCCATTTTTAATTATTAAAATTTACAAAAGTTTTAACGTTCGTTAATACTAAAAGCAGTTAATACTGTACTTTTCACTGTCCAGAGTCAGGTCACAGTGTGAAAATTAACTTAGGAATCAACTAATAAAATATCTCATACAAAATAGTGGTTAATATCATTTCCAATTTTAGAAATTGTAAGTGATTAATTTGGTTTACACAATCAAAAATAACTTCTCGCATCATAAACTGTATTCAAAAGAGAAATGCAATAATGAAATGAAATAACATTAAAATGTAATAAATCAATTTCCAGATTATTCTCCAATGTTATTTAATACATCACTGCTATCAATACTATCAAACACTAATCAAATCAATATTATCTCAATAAACGCAATTAGTATGATTACTTTATGCAAAATTCTGTAAAATAAAATTCTCTTTAATTTAAAGAATTGGTTAAATAAATTCGATTTTTTTTTCATTACTTCACTAAGTCTTTACTACCTCTTAGCTTAGGATGATATTGGATATTTATACATACTAATATCAAAATAAATAGACTAATTAAATCAAACCTTTTATTTATTTATTTATTTATTTATTTATGAAATAGTAATTTTTTTGAAAACTAATTCAATTATATTGAGGCTGACGTAGAGGCAAAATAAAATAAAATAATAATAATAAGCTTTTTCTTTTTTAAGAATTTAGGTAGCTTTTTTTTTTTTATATATAATTACTTTATTTTTCTTACCATCATTTGGAATATTTTTTTCTGTATTACATTACAACTAAATAAATATTCACGTTTTAATATTACACCACTTGTGTTTTTGTGACTTATCAAGAACAATGCAGAGATCCAGCTGCAGGTAACAAACATATTGAAAAGCGGCATACTGCCCCACCTACGCGACGATGGCAAAGCAGAACGAACTACTGCAGAGCAGGCATCCGAGGGCCCTTATGCGAAGGGAGCCATTTTGTCGTGCCCTTCCTGCAACGGTAAGCTCCTTGGGCCCTCACCTGTCTCACTTATCATTTTTCGTGCTTCATCCGAATCTGGTCACACCCTCCCCTATCTCTGGGCGAAAGGGCACGGCCAGGAGTGCCCCTTCTCCTTCACAGGGGTTACGAGTGCAGGGAACACAAAACGCCGGCCGGCAACTGGAACTTTAAAGATGGCGCCTGGCAGCCTCCTCCTCCACATTCGTCTTTAAAATATTAAAACTCCGATTTGCGGGGGAGGAGAAATTTGCTGATCCCGAATTGAGACGAAATCGCCTCGTCACGGAAGCACCGAAAGAGCATTACAATTCGTGAGAAGATGAAAAAAGGCAAGAATGTCGGCCAACGCCTACGCCGTAAATGGATGCCACAAGTGTGGTTCAGATGCCATTGATCACTAAAAGAGAAACGAGCAATTCCTAATAAATTGGGATTCTTTTCCCAGCGATAAATATCTTGATATTAACAAAACATTAAAATATCATTTCCGAAAAACAGATCTAACTGTAAGTGTGACGACTTCATTAGGATACCCGAGAAAACTGAATTTTCTAGAAATTCTTAGTTAGGCGTATTCAATCACAAATCCAGACATTAAAGAACTATGCAGACATTTCATCCCCCTTTCCCCCCCTGCTCTCCTACTTACGTACTTATAGCATCTTTATCCTTCATCTTCTGCGCCGGTGAGTGGTGTCCGTTTGGTGTCTTATTTCCCCCCCCGAAAAGATGGACTTCCGTCCGCCCAGTGACCACTGCACTGCGCGGCCCTGAGCGACGACTAGTAATCCCAATCGATAGCGGTGGAGTCTCAATGACTGCAGCATAATCAGACAGAATCTAGGCCATCGGAGAGAGAGCGACCGACGACTGTGGCAAGGCCTGCGTCTGCGAGGAAGGCGGTTTCCGATTGATCAGTTGTAGGAGGAGGGAAAGCCCCATTCAGTGGGTAGGGAGAGAAGAGAGGTTATCCAATGGAGAGAAACGAAACAAAGGTGGAAAGTCAAAAGCGTTGAAAGGTTGATAAAAGGTTTTGTGGGCAAAACCAACAATAGTCACGAATCTGACGCCGATTTTTTTTTATTTTTTTTTTAATATAAAAACTATTTGAGAAAAATGATTCAACACTTTGAGATTATTGCTTGGTGGTTAAAAGATGGCGGTGGGCTGAAGTTTTCTTCCTATTAATAGCTGAAATAATAAAATGATGTAGGCCTAATCAATATTCATCTCGCATTCCGCTTCAGATTTGTGTGGATTCTTGGTAGGTGTCTAACAATGATACAAACGTATGCTTTCTTGCTATTAGGTCGCCACAACAATGAAAAGTACTTACAATTCGTTTATTACGGCGATCTAATAGAAAGATTCATCAGTTCATTCTGTTAATCATCTAACAATGATCTATGGAAATCTGAAACGGAATTTTTTAATATTTTCTTTGAATCTTAATCTAATCGAAGAATTAATTACATCAATCGCGTTGTTGGCACCAGTAATAATTTAGATACATTTAAGATTTCATTGAATAAAATAGAAACTCGGAAATGTAATTGTTTTGATTACATTTCTGTCTTCGTTTTCATTATTCTATAACTCTTTTAATTTTTGATTTCAAGTTTTCCATCCAATTACTTGTCTGACGAGCCTTATTATTTCTTATTTTTGTAAAGCTTGATTTTATTGGCACGACTTTTGGAATTCTTTTCTTTATTGGAATACAAATTTCCTTTCAATACTATTAGGACCTACGGGAAGTCGTTTCGTATTTTTGATCTCTGTTCAATCACATTTATCCAGAAATATCTTATTTTAAAATAAAGATTTTGAATTTTATATTATTTTTTTTTTTATTTTTTTAATGTTTAAGGTCATCTTTAAAAGTAAATCTTGTCTTTGAGCTACAGGAGCCAGGTTCGACCACCGCTTGGTTTATTTACCGTTTTATTTCCTCTCCAGTTGAAAAAACTTCATTTTATTATCGAATTTTCGGAAGAATTTTCTATCTTCCTTCTTCAAGATTACAATGTATAGTCAGGTGATATCAAATTACAAAAAATTTCTTAACATAGTTGTTAACAAAACTTGACATTTTATCCTTAAAATGCTACTAACATATTATTATATTTACAATTGCCAAGTTTTGTTAACAACTATGCTAAGAAATTTTTTGTAATTTGATATCACTCTCCAGTTGAGCCAAACGTTCATCCAATCCAACTCTGGCACATAAATTTCTTTCCAGAGCTATGGAGTGCGAGCGTCGGACTGACTTCGTAGGATGGTGATCACAAGAGCCTTTATCTCATGAGCTGCCCACGCTCCTTTAAGATGCTTTAACTTTAAAGATCCAATACTGCGTTGTTTTTTTTTTTATCAAATCAAATTCTAAAAATTAAGGAACTTCACTAATTTAGTTTACAAATTGCACCTCGTAGAACAAAAAAAAAGTGTTCAAAATGAGGATTCCATTTTTGTTATATATCTATATAATTTGGCACTTACTGAGTATAATATAAATCTTAATGTAAGAAAAGCAAAGATCGAAGTATAAATTTATATAAAGTTTTTTGAGTTTTCATTTTGTTCTGTTTAAGACTTAAGTTTGAAATTTATCGAAATAAAAATAGTTCAGTTTGATTACAAATGGTTTCCCTGTCTGCTTTACTTCAGTCCTGTCATTATAACTGAATACTGGATTGCCATTAAATTCAAACGAGACATTGATAAAACAATACTAAGGTTTCATCACATAAAACCTAGACATGATTATTGATCGTCCGTGAAATCTCACATAAAAACATAATTTCAAAGTCAGAAGACAAAAAAAAAAAGGATTTCTTTTTAATAATATCTAGAATAAAAGATTATCTATTCCGTACTTAAATTTAATCTAAAATGTTTAAAATGAAAAAGTTTAAAGAAATATGAATTTTTTTAAGGTTTTCTTAAATAATTAAAAAAAAAAAGGTAAAAATGACTTTCATCTGTCAGTAATTAAACTATAAAAATATCATTTAATATTTTTTCTTATTAAACATCGAGCTGCTGTTAAACATCCTCCATATTTGCATTTTTTTATTTTTAATCAATATGAAAAAAAAAAAGATCTTTCCTAAATACTGAATGAAGGTTACTCTTTAAATTAAAGATTTTTTTTCCTCATTTCATGACCTTTTGATTAAAAATGACCACTGTCAGTGTAATCGGTTTCTCATTGGACAGTTTTCCATTTAATGCTGATACATTATTTTCTAGCCTTTTAAGTTCACAGTGAATCTCATATTTCCAAGACAATCAAAAATTTCCATGTCAGCCTCTTTCTTTTCTTAAGCGCCAACTGCTGTGATGAAAACCATGAATTTTAGAAAAATAAACTTTAATATAAAATGAAAATTTCCGCATAAATACCACGTTTACAGACTAGCATAGTTTATTGATTATTTACTTACGGCAAAATACTAAATATATTATCAAAAATAAAAATTATCAAATAATAATTAAGCTTAGAGGATAGATATAATATGTATTCTACTGGTTTCCATAACAGTAAGAATATCATGGAAATAATTTCTGCTAGTGTTCGTTTTGCAAATCCAAATGGAGCACTATTCAGCCGCACCCACGCAAGTCACGAGATACACCCATGACCTGAGATACAATGAGCAGCAGCTGACCTGTACCCTCACAACGAACGCTGCTCCTTGAAATAAAATACTCGTTTGAAAAGATGAAAACACATTTACGCTTCAAAGTAAGTGAACTATTATTATTTGAGTATTAATAAAGCTTCTGTCTCATAAAAAAAAAACCCACAAAAATCACATTTTAATCTTATGAGTATTATTTACATGGAAAGGGAAGAATGAGGAATGGAAAATGAGTTTAAAAAATTTATTCACAAATAAAAACTAGGTTTTATTTTCGAGTAAATTTTTCTGAACATTAATTTTTCTTTCTTTTTTTTTTCTGTATTTATTTACTTATATTTTCAGGATATTTCAAAATTTCTGTAACAAAATTCATTAGCAACCTTAAAAGTGCATAATATCCCTGTGTAATTTACTGTATTTTCATTTTAAATTTTATTTAA
>JAFIDM010000001.1:59788727-59811606 GCA_023159025.1 Thereuonema tuberculata | reverse complement strand
AATATCCCTGTGTAATTTACTGTATTTTCATTTTAAATTTTATTTAATATCTATACTCATTCCTGTCGAGATCTTCAAAATAATTTGATCTTTTAGTTAGTTAATCGCGTTCAATGAACTATCGATTAACTTTATTAATAAGCTTAACGAAAATAGTAAATGAATCAATAAATAACTAATCTGATCTGCATATTGAATTGTAAAAAAAAAATATTCATGTTAATTTAAATATGAAATTCTGAATTTTAATTAGAAATATCTTCTTTCAAAAATTTAATTACCTAAAGTCCCGTGAAATAATCTTGTGAGGGTCACTGACATTACAATACAGTAATCAATGCTAAAGTTTCGATTCCTATAAACGACTTTATAGTAGTAAAGGATGGAGTGAAGACCTAAAGCACGAATCAACTACCTACACTTCTACATAATCTGTAGAAACCTGATACAGTCGATGAGTTAGAAGAATTTTTTATGTGAGCAAAATAATATGTAAATGAAACGAGAAACTTCAACCTCAAGAGCAATAAAGTTAGTTTATGATTAATATCAAAATCGAAAGTTTTATGAACAGAAAAAAAAAGCACATTAATCATTGATTAAAAACCTCAATAATCGAACTACAATAATAAACGATGCGCAATCAACAATAAAATGAGGCTGGCTAATTCCAGGCAACCAAAAAAAAAAAACATGATACATCCCAGCAGTGGAAGAACAGCAATTTCAGTTAAAATTGAATCAAAAACTATTAGATTTCATAACCAGTAAATTGTCTGGTCGCTTTAGAATAGCAAAATTTTTATTACAAAATGAATTTAGAAATAAGTTGTGTAAAAATATGTAAAAAAGAAAAAAAAAATAATTAAATAAATAAATTTCATTTTCTGAAAGCAAATTACTGACACCTATTTTTCTCATTTTACAGGTTTTTTTTCTGGACTTTTATCACTTTGTTAAAAACTACTGATCTACACTAAAAAGGGGTTTAAAATTCGCCAATATTGGACATAAGTTACCTTCCAAATTTCGGCTTTAAAGAAAAAAAGGTATGTCAGCTTTAAATTCCAGTCCGATTTCGTAGACCTTTTTATTTGCAAAAAAAAAAAAATCTTTTTCTTTAGAGGTATTTTTGTTTTCGTATTCAGCATTACAGAACTGCTCAACAGGAATCAACTGTGTTTCATGTAAGTTGTAGACATCCAATGCACATAACCCTTTATTACTAACAAACACTGTCAATATACCGTAATTAAAATATCTTCGACTACAAGCTCTGTAGTCCAGGAACGCCTTTCACTTCCAGTGTAGTTCGATTCTTGTATCTGCTGTCGATTGCTTATGAGAATGTTTCTAACTTATCAAACTCATCGAAATTTTGTTTCTAAATCAAATAAAGGAAGAGCATTTTTAAATTCATTTTGATGTACTTTGTTATTTGGATTACGCTAAATTTTTTGAGTTTCTTACGCAAGCAACACTATTAAACATTATTGATTAATATTATATATGTCAGTTAACAGTAATCATAATTTAAAAATTGTGAGATGTATGTAATAATATTTTTTTTAAAAATTTATACGCAATGCGGAACAATGCTCGAACGCAATAAAGATTCAAATTTTTAATTCAAGCCAGAATAATATTCTTATTTATAATTCTTTAATGTTAATGATAACACGGTAGTAATTCATAAAGGAATTCCCTAAACCTTCTACAGTTTTGGTTTGTCTTTTTTTTATCCCTTGATTAGAAGAAAAGAAAAACAAACAGAGCGAAAAAGAAACGCAGTTAAAAAAAAACTTCTCAACTTGTTTACAGAGAAGATTAGTTCTTTTGTTTATTATCTCCGAAGGTGGCTTCCATCAACCACAAACCACGTAATAGGAATTACTGTCTGTTTCTAGAAGATTCTTTCCAGAGAAAGGGAATGGTTTTAAATTCAATCGATCGGCTTCTTTCAAACGAATCCCTTCTTCTATGTTTATGGCTTCATAAATAGAAATGCAGTGCGTCTTTACTGTCTAACCTACAGCGAAGGCTGGGTGTCTACTCTAGAAGCAAAACCACCGTAGCTTTAAGCGTAAATGGAATATAAATGGAATATTACATTTTTCCTTTTGACCACATTAATTTCAGTGACAATGGTTGACGCCTTCGTCAATGTATCAGCAAATGATTTATTTAAGAAAACAGGGAGGGGGCGGAGAAAGAAGCCTTAACTGTTGAAGAAGAAAACTATTACATAATCGATTTTGAGAGGAATTAGAGTATCCTTGAACAAATTTAACATTCTAATTGACGAGAAACGCACGTAATATTTCACTTTATACGCTTCACTTAAGGAAACTAGAAGTTCTTCAAAGAACTTAAAGCCTACGTTTCTTGTCAAACTGCAAGGCTTTATGTAAATGTTGTGTATACAGGGTTATTCTAAAAGATGGACCCAATTTAATTAATTTGTATTTAATGAAGTGTAAATTGGACATGAACAATCTACATACTAATAAAAAGAGGAAGTTTCAAAGTTTTTTAACACAGGTTATAAATGTTTAATGTGTTCTCCCTTTGCTGCACGGCAAACATCTAAGCGGTAGCCAAACTCGTCCCACACGCGAATACGCATGTCTTGTGTTAACTACTGAGTTCACGGCAGCGGTGACATGGTTCCGCAGGTCGGCCAGAGTTGTTGTAGAGATGGGACGTAACAATCTCCTTAACATAGCCCCACAAGAAAAAGTCACATGGCGTGAGATCAGGAGATCTCGGTGGCCAGAAGTGTAGAGCCAGGTTTGATTTCCCATGCGACCAATGCATCGCTGAGGAAGGAATTGATTTAAAAATCCTCGGACATCACGAGGATGGGCGGAGCTCCATCCTGTTGGAAAATAAAAGTCTTGTGAATCTTCGGTAAGTTGAGGAAAAAGCCATTGTTCCAACATGCCCAGATACGTTATTCCACTTTTTTTGAGTGCTTTCCTCAAAAAATAATGGTCCATAAACTTTTGTCCGTGATAAGGCACAGAACACGTTTAGCTTCGCCGAGTTTCTCTCATGTTGTAATGTTGTAGGGGGATTTTGCAGACCCCGTATGCGAACATTGTGTCTATTCACTTTTCCACTAAGATGGAACGTAGCTTCATCGCTAAAAATTAAGCGCGGTAGAAAAGTGTCATCCTCCATCATTTCTAACATAATAACACAAAATTCAATACGCTTTACTTTGTCATTCTTAAGAAGAGCCTGCACAAGTAGCAAGCGGTAGGGCTTGTACAGCAAACGCTGTCTCAAAACTCGCCATACAGTTGGTTGGGATATTCCGGTTCTCTACTAGCTCTATTGATTGACTTTCTTGGACTACGAACAAAACTGTCTTCTATTCGTCTGACGTCATCCTCTGGCACACGCGGTCCGCCCGGGCTTTTTCCTTTGCAGAGACATCCAGTTTCTTGAAATTGCTTAAACCGACGGCTTATGCTTTTCCTAGTTGGTGGTTCAATGCCGAATCGGAGACGAAACGTCCGCCTGCCGACTCACTTCTTGCAAACCCAAGAACGCAGAAAACATTATGCTGCATAGTAGCCATCTCACTCACATCTGAGAGTGACATGAAATGCCTGGTTATTGGCGCGAGTATCCTAGCGCCGTTTACGTAACTATCACCGCCCAAGCGGTGGGAAAACAAAACTTTGAAACTTCCTCTTTTTATTAGTATGTAGATTGTTCATGTCCAATTTATACTTCATTAAATACAAATTAATTAAATTGGGTCAATCTTTTAGAATAACCCTTTATATTAGTAAAAAAGTAATAGAATGGAAAAGGATATATTCGTATTCATGATAATCGACGAATACATTTACTTCAGAATTGCTGTAAAATACTCAAACTATTGTTCAGCTAACAAATTTTTAAGCAAATTTTTAAGGTCATACCAACAAAATACGTCATCATTAATCATCCACTATTGATCATCAATTGAAATTCACTGTTTCCAGTAGCTTTTCTATAGCAATCTGTTTTAACGAGGGAATTTCTAGACAGGACCACAAGGAAAAGCTATGAAATGTAAGTAGAGTATATCTTTCGTTTTCTGTCCGTAAATATGCAGGTCAAATTTCAGTTCATTCGTTTATCTGGTTTCGAAGTTATTAGATGACGAAACACATACTGATACACTGAGAAACTTAATTTTCCTTGAAACTTACAAGTTTTCGTATTTAATGTAAATCATTTTATCAGCATTAAAAAAAAACCAAAAAAAAAAACAAAGACAAAAATGAAATAATTAACAGAGACCATAATGCACCTTTACACATATATTAACAATTGAAATTAAAACAATACGACGTTTCAAAGTTCCTGTATTCGAACTTTTTCGTCAGGCAAAGAAAACAAAATGAATTCAAAAATGTTGGAGATGGAACTGTCCACCAAATTTTCAGTCTAAAATGTCTTACACAGTTTAATATTTTTGTTTGCTGAAGCCAACGTTGTCTAAATTACTGATTAAGTTTATTATATCGTTACCAAAAACAATAAACAGTGAATGCAGATGAAATGCTTCCATCAGTTCTTGTGGATTCCCCTCACGACCATCGGATTCTTTGGTGCAGCTGGTGGTAAAACACAACGTCATCTGTTCCACCAGTTAATTAGTTCAAATCCTCCTTAGGAAATAAGATAGCTTCATTCACCCTCCAGATTAAAGAAAAGATTTCGGCAAAACTCTCCTCTTAACAACCATTAATCAACGGATTGTTTACTAAAAATATAAATATATATTCTTTGAATCCAATGCTTCCTGAAAAGATTACTTTTATCACGTCTCAGTTTTGAGCTGTGATCTACAATAAGAGAGAAATAAATAAACAATCGCCCGTGAATCTCAATCAGCCATCAGAACAAACAGCTTTTTTAAGCAAGTATTAAGTGGAGTCACGTGATCAAACAAGTGAATAAGTTCAAATAAAAGAATTTTAACTTTAATTTAAAAATGTAACTTAAAACTGAAAATATTATACAACAGTTGGGAAAAGAAGAAAACCATTGGTTATGGTTTAGTACTTCCATGAATTCTCTATCGCAAAGCATCGTAAATTAATTTTCTATTTTTCTGCAAAATAGAACAAGATTTTCGATATTTTTTTTTTATTCTTTGAATCTTTAACCTACCTATACACTATTATTATTATTGTCACGTTTTTTATAAATTTTTTATAAATGTCATCCATATCCAATAGTGGCTTCGGACGAGTAAAAAGGAAATGTCCGATCGAAGAAAATGAACTGCACCTCCCGTCCGTTTTCACTTAATGACAATTAATTCTCTTCACCGTCAAATGGGATAAATTTGAAGCAATAGCAGGTCTTCCTAGTAATCCAGAAATACATATTCCATCACCCTGACTCTTAAACTAACGGAAAACATTCCAAATTATACCTCTAGCTTGACTGTGCAGGCCTTACAGTAACCTGTTCTTATGGCCAACCCTCGAAAATTCGTGCCTAAACCAACTCGCAAATGGAAATTTACACTCGCTAGCTAATTAACAGGGGGGGGGGCAAAATTTCAATATCTATACTAGCAGCGGAACCCACCCGATTGGTAGGTGTACAAAATTTGGCTTCGCGACCTATCATTATATATATGTCCTTGCACATCACCTACCTATAAATTGACGAATGGTGATTGGTGAAGGGTAGAGGAAACTTCCATCATGAAATACCCCTCGCGGGAGTTCACATCCCGGTGAATTTGAATAGGCGGTAAATTTGAATTGGTAGCAGCCAAGGTTTTGAATTTAGGAAAAAGCCGATTTGCGAGATGATTTTTTTCCACTCGCAAGCGCCTAATTTCCACTCGCAAATTGCGAGTGGGATTTTCGAGGGTTGCTTATGACGCCGCCATATTGCTTCTGCAGCAATGAGTTCCAGGATCAACTAAGTGAACCGTTATATTCCTTTTATGGTCACTCTTCTTTCTCTATGCTTACTATAATAAACTCGATAAATATGAGAGACTTCATGATAATTCATGCTTAAATGAATTGTCTCTCAAGACAAATACTTAAGTTTTCACTTGTGTCTTTATTTTATTGAATCTTTTTATTTATGGAAATCTGAAAAAAAAAAAAAAAAAAAAGAAATGCTGCGCAATGCCCTTAAAAGTTGAAGATTCCTATTGCAGCAGCAGTGACAAAAATGGACGGAAGCCTATATCTTTATATCTTTAGTTTTAATAACTGTAAATAACTTCTGTTTTAGAGACTTTACATTATACGAAAGTGTATAGGGATCTTTTAAGTTCATTCTGTCCGTCTATCTCTCAAATCTACAGCCCAAACTATAAGTCGAACAGAAGCTGGAGAAAAATACGAGTTCCGGTCTGTGGTCACTTCCTGTCTCCAGAAATGACAGAAAACGAAACATAAGAAGTGACTATGATGTGCATTTATGAAACAATTTTTGCCTTGTTCTTAGAATAATAGTTTGAAAATAGGGGCACAATAAGTAACCGTAAAGTATGGATGACTTATAAAAATATCACTGATTTTTATAAACTTATAAGTAAATCAGCAATTAATTAATTTACTAATTCCTTTTTAGTTTGAAATGATAACTATGGAATACAATATCACAACTCCTTTATTAAACTAAAAACAAGAATACTTCTTCACCGATCCGATCCAATATTTCGTCTTATATATATTTTTTTTTTTTTTTTTATCGGTGAAGAAGTATTCTTGTTTTTAGTTTAATAAAGGAGTTGTGATATTGTATGAAGATCTCAGATTTTGATTGAACTATGGAATACAATAATTTTATTATAAGAAATAGAAATCTGTAGTTAGATGGTTTCTCGATTGAAAAGTATTTGAAAAGAACCCTTATTCTATCTTTTGTAATTCTTTGAATAACGGCCCACAGCAAGGATACCAGGACCCGTCCTTGTAAAGAGGCTATATTCTTAATTAATGCGTAGCACCCTCCGGATCTTTATTGAAATCGTAATAGCTATGCCAGGGCCCTAGGTTGTAAGTAGGGATAGAAGACAGAAAAGTTCCACATAACGTGTAAAAAGTAAGTTTCAAATGAAATACTTTCTAGGTTTATTGATTTATACGAAAGATTCAGTAAAAACCAAAATTCAGATTTCTTCTTCTAAGAACTTGACGAGTTGATATAATACTTAAAACTGACTGTATTTAAAAAAAAATAATTGTCTTCGATTTTCGTTCTGAGACGATAAAGAGTTGATATAAAAATAAACAATTTTTATTCTCTACAAAATTCAAATATTTCAGAATAAATAAGAAACGAAACGAGAGCAATAAAAGATATTATCTGTTTCTAATTATAAATGACAGGTGAAAACTGTTGCAAACTCATTTATAATAAAACCAAACAGATCGTCCAAACAAAAAATTCAAGGTCCTACTTTCTACTGAAAGCTGCTTTAAAATTCCACCTGATGGAGACTGATAAACGAACAATTAGAATGACTCAAATCTCTTTTTAAAGATTCCACGCAGACGACGTGTATTTATTTTTTCTAGACGACTGCAATGTAAACGTGTTCTCGAATTACGTTTCTGGATGCGAGCGATGTTTTCTTTGAAAATAGCCACGTCTTCAAGCAGGTTCAATATTTTGTTCCTTCCAAAAGAGCAATGGACGAGTCCAACTAGATGGAGCTTAACTACGAACTAAAAAATGGAGTAAACAATTATTTTTGATAATTACTGACGTCAGCTTCGGAAGTCGATCAATTGTAATAGAAAGAAGGCCTGAGTTTATCTTAGAGAATAACAGCAAACATAGAAAGTAACATCAACTATGGTAACTAAAGGGTGTCTGAGATCAGGTAAAACACGTTTTACTCATATTAAAATAAATGCTGAAACTTTATTGTTTTTTTTTTAAAATCTATTTCTAACAATAAACAGAAAACCGTCTTCGACACAATATACAGCAACTATAAATGTTTGGAGAAAGTTAATTTTAATTTTAGAAAAAAATAAAAGCATTAATACTTTTATAGATTGACAAATTGCAGAGAATTTTATTGAAATAGGAAATGGTTGACTCCCTAATATTTTTTTTTTTTTTTATTTACTAATTTTCTTAATCTTTAGAGTTCTTATTGTCGTTCTTACAATAAAAAGATGTTTAAAGTAATTAACGTGTATAAATTGAAATTAATGAAGAATTTTAGTTCACCACACATCACAAGTAAAACTAAAATTATGTACAATTAAAATACAAGAGTACTTTCGAAATGGTCTATGTTTCTTTGTCAAGACAAAGAAATGTAGACCATTTCGAAAGTACTGGTGTATTTTAATTGTACATAAATTTTATTTTTAATTGTGCTGTGTGGTGGCCTAAAATTCTTCATTACATTAAAAAAGATTTAATATATTTTATTAGTAGTAGTACGAAAGTATTTATTTTAATAGTTTACTGATCAAATTGCAGATCTAGTAGTAAAGTTATCGTTTTTAGTTCCTATAAATGTGAAGGTTAAAATTCTGTCAGTTTAACAAATGAGCAATCGCACATAATTAATGTTTCTTTACGCATCTTATTTTTCTCGCATCCATTCAGTAGCATCGTGCAGATAACAGTGTCGTTTTATCTTGTCTTGTGTTGCATTCCTCAGTTGCTTGTGATATAGCCTCTATTGATAAGATACGTAGAAAGCAAACAACAGTTTGGGCGATTGGAACTCCATCACCTCGAATACACTGAATCTGACAAGCTTTTATACTTTGTAAAATGAAATCGTAAATTGTTGTCTCACTGGATTGCTTTAAGTGAAATGTTTAACACTGCTTCTCCAGCATAAGTTCTCGGTAAGAATTTCGGCCCACAAGTGATCGTTTATAATGAGAACGGTGAAGCAGATGTCCTGATAGGAAGCCAATATTCCCCTAGCCAAAGGCCCTTGGCTGCCATTACGCCTAACCTATGGCGAATCAACTGGCAAACAGCCCGCACTTGATAAATAAATTCATGTTAGCGGTCTTCGTCAGGAAAACTGCTGTGCAATCGGCTTGAATAATAGCAAAACAAGCTTTTCTCAGCGAAATAAAAACGGTTCGCATTTATTGATCCGTCTCAGTACTTCTCCGTTTCAGATTTATTATAGAACCCGTAAACAGGTGTATTATTTCAATGGAAAATTCCTAAAGAAAATAACTAAGCTAAAATATAATTAAAAACTTAAACAAACAATGAAGGTTCGCGAAATTCCTTTTATTTCGAGAATCGAACAACTACGAGCTCAATATTTTTCCAACTAGTTACAGAAACTATTTTTCAATCAGAAATACTGTTATTAAATACTGCAATATCTTATTGGTTACTAGGTAATATAATGTCTTGACAGAATGAAAAATTAAATCGTCGAAAATTTGTTTCCTCAGCTCTCAAAAATTGATTTTATTTCTTTACTGTCCGACTTAACTTCTATCATGAAGCGAAGCAAATTCCTTTTTCTACTGAGAGGTATCTAGGAAGTGCAGACCTTAACTCTTAACCAACCACTCATTGTTCTTAAGCTGTTATAACACCTATGTAAAGGTTTCATGTAAACCAACTTTATAATAACGTAGTTTTAATTTCAAATCCATGCTTGTTTCAATGATGTGCTAGCCAAATTGTTAAATCCCCAACCCATATATGTGAGAGGTGATACACCTAATAAATTGGCAATTCAGTGTATATCTAAAAAAAAAAAAAAAAAAAAATTCATTGAGGCCGGCGGACTGCTGGAACATGAATTTTTTTCACTAATTTTCCATTAGATATTTTTATTGTTTATTTTTTTCTTTTGCGGCACCACTGCGCTTCGGACGGTTATTCACATTAGCCTCAGTACGGAGACCTCGTTGTTTACTGGACTGCTTCTAGCTGATGATCGCCAAAGAGCATGAAACAGCTGTTCCAGGATATCACTTGGTAAACAATTTGGTCTCACCCATTATTATTATTGTTCAGTGTATATCTCTCTTTAATTTTGGGCTTGATATTCGTTGAAGAAATAATATTTGATGTTGGTTTATTTTACTCAACAACAGTACAGTCAATTTCAGCTTATTCCCATGCAACAATAACTTCCTTCTATTAAATTTCAAATAAATGACAAAGGAAGATTCGAAGGACACTTTTCTCTGATCGTCTGCAAAATGAAAAAATACGTTCTGAAGCATATTTCAAATTATTATTTTTAAACTGATTTACAATTACGTCAAACTTAAAATGACCTTGATTGGCAAAATACAAAGAAGCTGCTGACGACACTACTATTTCAATCGAGCAATTTCCTAAATTCTTCGGCACAAAAGCCATCCACATCACGCCCATAACATGCGCGACGGCAATCGTAAGTCCATCAGTAAGACAATAGATGTTTGTCATACGAGGACATTGATCACAGGGGTGCACTGGGGCACTAGAGAAGCGAATAATGCTTTCACCCTAATAGCAACACAGGATCGAAGGGTGTAATAGGATTTCAGAGCAAGGCTTTGTTCTTCCATTCACCAAAGATGGTAAAGACGGTAATGAATAAAGAGGAAAGAAACACAAGCAATGGGATCAGAAATTACGTAATCATTCATGAATATCGAAGATGAATAAACAATATGCCTTTGTTAGACAATACATCCTCTTTTCTACGAGTTGTTTGCATATTTATTCAAAATAACAACTTAGTTGCTTACGGCTTGTGGAAAAAAATACTTCAACTTTCCAGGAAAAACGTGAGAATGTTCCTATTTTAATTGAACAAGTTAAAATTTAAAAGACAGATTCAGGTTGATACAAATGTGAACGTTGTAAATTTTCATATTTACGCCTGAAAACCTTTTGAGCTACTCCTCTTCTAATAAAACAGAATCAGAAATGACAAAAATACCTGGTTTCTTCTTCACAACGTTGTTGTATAACTAACATACAAGCAAACAATACTAAATGAAGCAAAGAATACTGAATTTTCAAATACTGAATTGGTTTTATCACATTTCAACTAAGTTGCGGTAAGGCTAAATTTACTTAAGTAATAAATAGAAGAACATGTTGCTAAGTCTTCATTTTAATAAATTTATTTCAAGAATGCCAAGAGTTTATTCTGGATAGAGAACAACCAGGTGAAAAGTACTGAGATAATTTTCCTAATCCTGCCTATTCGATTCGCTTGATGTTCCAATTCCAGATCCAAAAACTGAAATATTTCTAAAATTTTATGAAGCTAACGAAGACTACATTTCATCAGTTTGCAGATTACTTAATATTCTAACACTGATTAACACTGATTACTTAATATTCTAACACTGATTTTAAAATAAAACTAAGTGCTTTATAAAAAAACAAATAAGCCTTCAGATATAACCATTACTATTTTTCTAATATAACAAAATTATTATTTGTTAACATTAAAGTATATAAAATGATTATAAACTTACATTTTACCTTTAATGAAACAGAAAAACTGGAAAAGAAAATATCGTGTCACTTACCTATAAAAAAAAATAGAAAAAAAAATATAAATTACACAAAATTCAAAATGAATTATTCCATCTTAATTAAAGATAACAAATAACCTTAATAATAAAATAAAAACAAATAATCTTAAAATAACACGAAGTTTCATTGAATTATGATTATCACAGCTACTAAGAAAAATAGTTATTTCAACTTATGTTAGGCAATGAGTATAAAAAAAAAACAAAAAAACTTTGATCAATGAAAACAAACAAAAAATTGCAGAGTAACATAAATCTCTTTTGAAAATGTAACAAAAATGTTACGAAACATGTGAAGAGCTTATTAATAAACATTTTTCCCATAAAAATATCGAGTATGTATAAATTATATGATGAATAATTACGAAAAAATCTCCAGTGTTTACGCTTGACATAAGGTTTAGGATTTAATTTTTTAAAGTTATATTAAATAAATAAAATTAATTGTTTTTGAATTCATAAGTTAAAATCATATAACAGTTATTTCTATATTAAACAGAGAGTATATTAATAAATAGATCTCTTGTATTTCCTTTTCCCTGTATGTCTTACTTTAATTTGATAACAGCCATCACGAATAATCAAAACTGTCAGTTGTGTAATTACTTCTTTATGAATATTTTCCCATCTAAAAAATTTCATCTTTTTCTATCTCAATTTAAAGAACGGAGGAGGGAAAAAAAAACAAAACAGTAATACAGTGACTCCTCATCATAAGCAGAAACTGCTAAGCCCGACTCTCTCGTATTAAAAATCACTCCTTATTTCGGAAAATCTTTAAACTTATAAAAATTCTGAAAAGATGGTTCAAGGTTCAAATGTCAATCGAAGAATTCATAAATGGAAACAGTAAAAATGCAAGGGGGATAAAAATAAAATAATAATTCTCTTTCCCGCATCAATACTGCGGAACCCACGAGCTGCAATCAGTAACACTTCAAAATCAATGCAAATCCCTTCCCTTTTATTCGAAGCTTTGCGTGTTCACATTTGTACTCAAAATTAATGGAAAGCTTTTGAGTTTACGCAAATAAAATTAGATTATTAGTTTTGTTCTGTTCTGAAAATACTTAAGTTTAATTCGACTATTGAGAACACTGAAAGCTTTTAGAGAAGTGTAAAACTGAAATAAAACTTTCGAGTAATTAAAACCAATCCAAACCTAAACTAAATATATTTTTTTCAGTCTTACAAAAGTGGATTTGTTTTCCCTGGCGATTTTGAAAAACTCTAAAATGAGAATTTAAGCCGTTAAAAGGTTTGAGAATTTTTCACTAGGTGACATCCCAGGTTGTGAAAAAAACCTTTTTAGTAATCATCGGCTGAGAATAATCATCAGCAAAACAACAAGATCTCAATATGGAGGTGATTATAATGTTAGTCAGAAGGAATATGGGACCTCAAACAAAAAATACACATTAAAAATAAAATATAGACATTTCATATGCCAGCCTCCGCTAGTCTCAAGGAATTTTTTTAAATAAAGCGCCTAAAAATATTAACACATTAAAAGGTTTTGAGACCCAGTGATTTGTTTTCGCTGATGATCGTTAAAGAGCTGGGATGTCACCTAGAAAAACACTATGTTTCAAATCTTTTAATGTGTTAATAATTTTAGGCGCTTTTAAATGAGCATAAAAATTTCATTGAGGCTAGCGGAGTCTGGCACATGAATTTTCTATTTTTTATTTTTAATGTGTATTTTTTATTTTTAGTTTAATTCTTGGAGGTTCCATATTTCTTCCGACTATGAGAATTTAAGCGTCTGATAACACATTTTAAATAGTGTAAAAAGAGCTATTGTAATCACAGCATATTTCACACATAGGATTATAGTGAACTTATTGTAACCAGACTTTTACTCTTATCGTGTACGTGGTAGCACTAATATGATCCAGATCTTAAAAGAAAGACAAGAAAATGGTGGGAAATCAGAATATATTAAATCAAAACGACAATTACGGCCACTGTTTTCGTGAGCGGAAACTGCCAATGGCACACTTTTCCTTAATGATATTGCACAGTACAATATACGTTATTTTTGCATTTTTCTCATAGAAGAGAACTATTGCATTTTCCGCACTTTATTAAGAACAGCTAAATGAAATTAAACGAGGGCTTTTCTGGCTTAAAATGATAGCTATTACAGAAGTAACCGGAAAACTGCTCTTCAATTTCTTATTCATGAATCGAGATACAAACTTGCCACATATTTTGCTGCTGGAGCAATCATAAACATTACCAATTCCCGAAGTCGGAATGTCTTCATTATTTCCCGTGTCTCTGTTTTGGTAAGACGACTCTGCGCTGGAGAAAAAGAGCTACGACGCCAAGGTTTCCACCACGAAATCCAAGCCTGGCTGCATTGTTATTTTTAAGCAACAAGATAGAGTTTCAGAGGAGACTTTGCCAGCATTCCCACGCAGCAGGATTATGAATTTAAAGAAAAAAAAAGATAGGTCGCTTTAGTTATTATCCGCTGAGCGCAGATGTTTCATGCATAATAGCGGCGATTGGCTGTGTGAATTGCTATCACTTACATACTAAAGGACTGTTTTTCTTTTTCTTCCTCGTTTTAGTGTGAAAAAATCTTAATTTTTACGGCGCCTCGTTTCTTCTTTTAAACTTATCTTTCAAACTTGAATTACGGAAAATATTAAGTTTGCATAAGCACTTAAAAAAAAATTAAATGACTCTACGTGGTTTGTTTTTTTCAAGAAAAATAAAAATTCCTTATAATAAATAAATTTAATGTGTGTAATTTAACTGTATCAAATAACAAGCTAACACACACACACACATTAAAACGACATGTTTCGATCAGGCTAGCTAATCATTCACTTGTAAATGATCAGCTAGTCTGATCGAAACATGTCGTTTTAATGTGTTAAACGTTTTTTTATTTTTAATTTGTGTGTTGGCTTGTTATTTGATGTAATTAATTTATAAAGATTTCTTGTACGTTACTTTTCTAAATTAAAGAAAAATTGTCCATAAACTATAATTTCCATATACTTTAAAACTAATTAATTTTAAGAATGAGAAAGTGACCTACAGTTCTCTTCTCAGATGATCGGACATTCCAAATGCTTTTTTGTAAGAAAAGAATGGGAAGTGAACTGTTTCTTTCATCAAACTTTGTATTTTAATAAAAATATTTTAACAAAGGATTTTCAAGAAAACAAAACAAAAAAGGACAAAGGCGATTAAAATGGTAACTTTATTATTTTTATTGAAAAAAAAAATGCTTTTTTTAGACGAAGTGTTTGGTCATCTTCTAGCTGGCAATAGCCAAATACTTGGCCCAAATTATTGTATGTTTAACGTTTTTATTAAATATTAATTTTTTCATCAAAAAGATTAGATCTTGTCATCATTTGTCTATCTTTCTTTCTGTCAGGTTTGATTTGAAGTTTTATTTAACTTTTACTCCTTTCACTCACTTGCTATACGATGAAAAGAAAACAAAAAACAAATAGTGAAGTTTATTATCTTCATAACACTGTTATTTTGAGTGTATTACGTTATTATTATAATAGTAAGTGTTTATTATTCTCGTGTTTCAATTTAAACAATTTCAACATCTTT
Source organism: Thereuonema tuberculata (assembly GCA_023159025.1). NCBI lineage: Eukaryota > Metazoa > Arthropoda > Chilopoda > Scutigeromorpha > Scutigeridae > Thereuonema > Thereuonema tuberculata. Next base: position 59,796,487 of record JAFIDM010000001.1, on the reverse strand, counting down.
GGATCATTCCTTCTGTTACGGTTGCTACTGTTTTAATTTGGGTTTCATTTGGAAACAAATAATTATGAGGTTGCTATTTTTTATGTATAATAATTTACCACGTATTCTCCTTTTGTCGACTTTTAGCTTTTTATGTTTTCATTCTCTGACTGAAGATGCGAGAATTCATCAGCCTGAAAAGCAGCAAAATAAGCTCAGAATAATAATCATATCATTTTAAAGCCTGGAGAGTAATTGATGCTTCCTAAATGCCATTGGGATCTGAATCTGAATTGAAGTGCATTCCTGCCCCGAAGTTCAGAATTTATTGCATGAAATAATACAGTCGTTTCAATTGGAACAAGAATTCGTATTTAGTTTTTAAGTGTTGTTGACGATTCCGACATGGTTAACCTTCTCCTCTGCATTGTCATGGTAAATTAACTGACAACGGGTCTGGTCCGACGCCAACCAACTAAAGCCATCAGCAAGTCGTTCCTAACACATGTTGACAAACTAATAAAGCTGAAAGTTTCTTTTTCTCTTCTCGAAGTTTTTTTTTTTATTTTCCTCCTTCGTAAAACTCTTAATTATTAATATTCAAAAATGTCTTAGTTAATTTAACTAATTGTTGTAGATTACGACAGCAAAGAAGATGGAACATTAAACTTCCTATTCTAATATACAATATTTATAAATTCCTTTTGAGGATGTTAATTAAAAACTACAGAACAATTTTTCATAATCATATTAATAAAATGTTTAACAAATAATTAAAATGACTAGAAAAAGATAATTATAACAAGTAAGCATATTATTACTAATGATAAAAATAAAAACATCAAATAAGACCTAATAGGTCCAAATACAATTCTTCTAATTGTATCGCTGTTCCTGTAACTTCTATTTTTTTAACTGTATCTTTCTAATTGGTATTTTAAAATAAGTTATAAAAAAAATTACTAATCCGAATAATTAACAAAGTAAATAATAATGGTTAGTGTTAATCTTATGATCTAGTTTTTTGCAGCAATTTGCTGTAATAAAAGAACTTCGAAAGTAACAATAGCAATGGCAAAATATACAAAACTTCCTCCGTGAGGAAGTACTACAAAACTTTGGTAATTTCAAATAATGCTGGACTACAATGTGTGAATTCCATCATCCCTAACAAAAGATTATGTCCTTCACTATTAATATTAACCAAATGAATCCTTAGAGCTGTTTTAGAATCAAAAGTCAAATCAAGTCTATGATAATTGAAATCGATAGTAATTTCATTAAATACAAAAACTAACGTGAAAGATTCAATGTAATATATGTATATTGTGTTTTGTTTTTTTTCGTTTACATTTTAACATTCCTAATCTTAGAAGCTGTTAAATAAATATTCGCTCCATTCCTCAACATCAGTTTGTGTTGTTTCCATCCCTGTTGTTTTCGATGGTCAGGGACGTGTAATAATCGGCATTTAAGTCACCTTACAGCAAGTCTTAAACGAGAAAAGAAGGAAAACATTTTATAAAAATTCTTTCAGAAATACTTCGATTGAACAACTTCCATCTAATTCTATTTATCTCTGAAAGTCTAAGAACCTATTTCGAAGTGCATTACCTATATACAGTAATGAACACAGACTTTACTATCTCTTGATACACCCATACAAGAGTTCTGAGAATCTTACAACTTTAATTTTAGTTGAATTTCGAGTACTTTAAAAATTTCTATTATCAATATACAACCACTGTGTTTCTAGCATCAGGTTTGAATGACCTGTATATGAAATTTATTATTACATCGCTTAATAGGAGCATAGTTTATCGAAAAACCTTGAACAAGATTTGTTAATGAACTACGTTTACATGATTACTAAACTACAGCGTGAGAAAGTAAAATTAATATAAATACACTTCCATATTTTACTGTAAGAATAGTTTGTGTTTGTAATGGTCTGTATGATTGCAATGCTTTCTCATTTAGCAGTAAGGAGACAGTAAAGTTGATTTATGTTTACAAGTATTACTTTGGAAATGACAATTAACGTTAAGTGTTAAGTCTAATTTACATGTGCCTCTTTCAATAACAAGAGAACGAAGACTGTGTTACTGTAGGAACAATGTCATTCCCAGCGGTTTAAGGATTATCGAATGCAGTTGTCGAAATGCAAGAGCAATTCCCTCTTTTCAATTATAGACTCACTGATCAATCAATATGTAAATGTCCGCCTGAGTCACAAAGGAAGGTGTGCTAAGAGCATGAAGACAAGTCAACTGGAAGCAAGTAATGATTTCAACCAACTTCAATTGAAGGCGGCCAAGAAAACAGCACTTTTGTCTCATCGATGAGTCATCAACTTCTGTTCAATCGGATGCATCTCATCCACAACATCTACCAACTGAATAAAGCAAATAAAAAAAAAAGGGAAACAAGTGTGTCTGTTTAGTTTTAAATTAAAGCCCCAATGTACATCTTAAAATTATATAAATAATATTCCCAATGTTATTCCAGAATATGTTACCATATTAAATTGAAATGATAATAAAATCTTCATTAAAATAAAGCATGTTTATTCTAAACTAATTATTCAAAATCCAACAAATACTATATTTAACTTATAGAGGATAAAAGAAAGATAATTTTTTGGAAGTTACAAACTTCACTATAATCAATTTAAGCTTCTTTGCCGTTATGATAAACATTACTAATATTCATCCAGTTCCCGTCGCTTATCCTTACCTTTAACAGTCTTTAAAAAGAATGAATATTTTAAGAAGAATGAATCTATTTTATGGGGGAAATACCACTTCTTGTGTGTCTATGCAAAGGGCTTATTGTAGAAAATAAGCAATAAAAATTTTTTATTGCTTATTGTAGAAAATAAGCAATAAAAATTTTTTATTGTAATAATTACAAAAACTTTATGTAATGAAAAATCGTTCTGGTTACAACCCGAGAACGTAATTTACAATATATTTTACCTGATTACATTAATTAAGCGTAACTGGGAATCGACCCACACATTTATGCCCATTGTTGATCAACATATCTACGAACTTTTGATCTTTTCAAACCACTTTAAAACAATGTTGTTAGCAACAGCTTTTTAAGACCTGATTGGTTTTTTTGGCGATGACACATTTTATAATAAGGTTTTGCGTGAATATTATTGTAGATTTTGTACGAATCACAAAAATAAACTACGAAAATCATATATTGCTATTTGTTGTGTAGTTATCCTAGTTTCAAGGCATTATAACAATAATTATACATTAATTTGTTAATTGCAACTTAATTACAATACATAATTTAATGAACATCTAATGAACATCAAGTAACGAGGTAATCATGAATAAGCATTTGTGAATATTGGGATCTTCTAGTCAGAGGAAACACTGCAATTATGGAAGTTCATCTTCATGACAAGATACTGGAAAAGCCTGTAATGCAACCATGTTTATAAGTTTGGTTGAGCCTAGCTGCAAAATAACTTCCTATAATTCTCAATCTAATTTCTAAAGCATAATTGTTTTTGTTTGTTTTTTTTAGAATAATTTTCATATCCAAATAGGTATATCCAGCTATCTAAAATAAACCTACTTCTTCTGAGACGATCAAGTTTTGAGATATTCATAGAAGATTCTAATTCATTTTGGTATAAACTGTATCTATATTTATAGTATGATGACTGTATTCAAACACCGTTACTTAGATATCAACATCATTCCAAACATTCTTCAAAAACCGGTACGTCAACTATAATTTTTTCGTTACTTGGATTGTAACATAGATAAGCTTTTACTTCATAGTAACAGAATAGACCCCTCAGTTACAGAACATGAGCTAATAGAAAAATTCAGAAGGATGTTTAACTATTGTAAAACCTTCCTTTAAAAATGGATCCTCCATCCGATGAAACTGTCATGTTCAAAAACCACAACGACAAAACATGTCATCAGAGCATGCGTGTCGAGATGCCATAAAGATGATAGATGTCAAACACACAGCACTCTTTCAAACCCAGAGAAATGGTTCAAATTATCAAACAAACACGTTAAAAAAATCAATAAAAATGCCCGATAAGGAGGAGGCAGGAATGATTTTCCCTAAAATATTCTGCAAATTCACTTGTACAGTGTCTTAAAATTGAAAAAAAAATATTAAATAATTTACAAAAAAATTTACATTAAACTTTTTTTTTTTTTTTTTTAGTAAACAGTGGAACTTTCAAATTTTTAATTTCTAAATGTTCTTAATCTATTTCATTAGGTAAGTCAGACCCATAAAATCACTACTTGGTTTATGGTATAATCTATGTAAGCATTATAGATGGGTAATATTCATGTGTGTTGACCTTTCATTATAGTTTCAATAATTATTTACAAACGTAAATTCATTTCTTTATATGTGGATGTGTATCTGTTTTTCTGTCCGTCTTACAAATACAATGAAGAAAATTCCTTTAAAAAGCGAAACAATTACTTTGTGGGCGCAAGAATTGAATTTCTACTGGCTTCTAACAATGCACTTACAATCCATTTTAAAATTGCGCGTTGCTTGATTTGATTACAATTTATTGAATTTAGGCAACTTAAAATAAATATTCGTAGATTTGATTAATTTTCAACAAATGAAAAATCTGAACATAATATTAGTATTTGGAAGATATTCTGGTTTAGAAACATGGAGATTTTCCTTTTTTTGCAGATTTCACCATTTTAGAAACAAAGAAAAATAAAAAAAATAAAAATACTAAGGAAAATAGACTATTCCATTACTCTGCAAATAACAGAAGCTTCTTGCTGAGTTTCCTTAGCAGCAAATAAAGTACAATCTGATTTATGTATTTAATTATCTCTTACTGTTTTTCCAGGACTGCGTATTTTTAGATCATTATTAAATAGACTTGTTTACAAATAAAATATATGCTCTGCAGCTGTGGGTCAATGTTTACAACATTCAAATTTAACCAACTTTCATAGTTTTTCAGTAACATTACATCAATTTGTAGCGGTTTAAAAAAAAAAAGAAAGAAAGGAGACAAGCAATGAAATTCTAATGCACGAATTTTACTGTAATAAAACGCAGTAGATTCTCAAAGTTTCAACATAAAGGAAATAAAGAAGACATTAAGGAATTGAGGAGTTAATTTAAATATTAAAGTCAAGGACTAAAAATGACTAATAATCATTAAAATCAAAAACAAAAAAGATAGAAAGAAAATACAAGACATGCGAATTAATGTGCTGATTCTCATCAACAGGCCACTGATATCATGGATCACAGCTGCCAAGGAATGCGCGCGTATTTGACGATAGACTTAGGACAGGAATAAGTCACTCAGTCAATTGTAGAATGGCATCAAAACCGCAAGATCTAATTAAGAGAAGCCCTCAATGATATGGCAAACCACATTAAATAAATCTTGTTATGGGAATGTGATTCATGATCTTTGACCTGCGACTTATCTAACCTCAAATTTACATCGTTTGAGAATACTGGAAGAATACGTAACAGATCTTTACGTGTCACACAAAATACCCCCTTACCGCTTTTTCGATAATTAAATAGCACATTCTTCTTGGAAGTTTGCTCTTAAAGTAATTGTATAAATGGATATAATTTACGTTATTTGGAACCACTCTACCTCGAGATAAAGAGTATAATGACGCTCTGATTAAAGGAGAAAAGTCGGCTGGATTATGATTAGGCCTACTTGAAAACTCATTATAGCCTCTTGAACGAGTCAAAAAAAAAAAATCGCCGTCTTTCTGGAGACATTAGGTCGTGGGTGTTTGAGAATTTGATGACCCTAGAAGTGTTGCAATCCCCCAATGATTTAATCAAAAGTTGGGAATAGATAAAAAAATAATAATAATCTTCTGAAACTAACGGCATGAAAATTCTATTTAAAGAACCAAGGCATATTCAATTTTGCATCAAAAACACGTATTTTATTATTGAAGGATCGAATAATCCTATTTTTTTTTCAAAAACAGAATAATATTCAAAGCCTCTCTGTTCCTGTTCAAAGCTAAAAATTCTGCATCAATGTTAAAATATAAAATGATAATGAAATCATTCTTTTCCAATTTCATTTTCTAGTAATGTTTCAAGATCTAGTTACTAGTCGTTGTGAGTAAACTTTTCCAAATAGTTAAGATGCGAATAGTAAGAAATGGCCGAAGTTTAACCAAATTTTTAACTAATTTTATCTATTTCCATTGATGAAATTACAGTTAAAATTCGTCATAAAGTACAGTAAAACCCCGTTATTACGCTCGTCAAGGGACTATGACCTACAAGCGTAATAAGCGGGATAGCGCTATAGACGGTAAAGGATTTATGAGATGGGGAAACATTTAGACACCATTTTACAGGAAAGATACTTGATTCTGCAATAGATATGGTGCAAATATGAGCTTATTTCCTATTAAAAAAATCTTTGATTAGGGTTTGCCGTGTGTGTGTGTAGGCTACTGTTATGGATTATGGCATTTTCAATGTGGTTCAAGTAACTATTAATATCAATTGATACACCACTAGGAGCAACGCTAATATATTTTCGGAGCAGATTTAGTGCACTGCCCGCTATTTCACGGGCCTTTTCTTGAATGATTGCGCCACTTAATGGAACTGATGCATCATGGGACTGATGAATCCATTCAATTAGAATTTCCTCGGCATCTTAATATTTTTCACACTTTATTTTTTTTACGTTTGCAACCACCCTTCGCTGCATTGGTAAATCCATTCTTATTTTGTATTATTGTTCTCAGATTGGATGAGGGAATTCCTAGAGATTCTGCGAAATCCTTCTGACTTAATGCAGAATTCTCGTCGTACTTACGGAGAATTTGCAATTTTTCACTTATAAAAAGGGATTTCCACTTCGACATTTTGCACTAACTTACTGTATCACAGACCCGCACTTCAAAGATTTCAAAGATTCCCTCCTTCCAGGGAAAGAAAAGAATCTTTACAGTGTTACATTTCTTTCCGTTACAAAATTTCCGATATAAAAATAGCGCTACAAGCGGGATTTGAAGCGTCATAAGAGGGTAAAAGTCTACAGAGTTATACAGAAAATTCCAGGGACCGTATGAAAGGAGCGTAAAGAACGGGATAGTGCTATAAGCGGGAGCGTAATAACGGGGTTTTACTGTATATGATAAAAAATGTATTAATTTCTGAAATCTGGATTGATAGTTTATCTCACCTTCCAATAAATTCTAGCCGACAATCATAGAACTAGTAATGCGTCAAATCAATTAAATTAATCAATAAATAATTACTGATAAACATTTTAATTAATTTGAACTACTATTTTACTTAAATGGCTTTTCCAGGTCAAAGTAGATATGCCTGATAGAATTTACGGAAAAATATCTAACAAAAGATGAATTACAAATTCTCATCTCTAGCTTAATAACTCAAATATAGTTAACGCATTTCTAGTTAATAACTCAAATATAGTTAACTCATCTCCAGCTTAATAACTCAAGTATAGTTAACTCATTTCTAGCTTAATAACTCAAATATAGTTAAATCATTTCTAGCTTAATAACTCAAATATAGTTAACTCATTTCTAGCTTAATAACTCAAATATAGTTAACTCATTTCTAGCTTAATAACTCAAATATCGTTAACTCATCTCCAGCTTAATAACTCAATTATAGTTTACTCATCTCTAGCTTAATAACTCAAATATAGTTTACTCATCTCTAGCTTAATAACTCAAATATAGTTTACTCATCTCTAGCTTAATAACTCAAATATAGTT
>JAFIDM010000001.1:59751752-59788327 GCA_023159025.1 Thereuonema tuberculata | reverse complement strand
AAGGCAAAATAAGTCCAAATTCTTAACACTGCTCACAATTAAAAACACATTTCCATTAATTAAAACATAGAATATAAAATGTACAACATTTCAAACCCTCATCTTACGGACGAATCCAAACATGGAGGATCAGTTTTTAAACAAGGAGTAAGATACTTGTAAAAGGACCCCGCAGAAACAAGATGAGGGTTTGAAACGTTGTACATTTTATATTTTATGTTTTAATTAATGGAAATGTGTTTTTAATTGTGAGCAGTGTTAATTATTATAACGGCACGTTAAAGAGTTTTTAGTTAAGTCCAAATTCTGTTTGAGTTTCCGCCCTTAAACAATTTTTCTGATATTTATCGACCGCTTTGTACATCTTTACTTTACGAGCAGTTCGAAATTGCCATTTATTAGCAAATATTAGCCAGTAAAATAGATATCTACAAGTATTAATCAAAAGCTTTTTTTACTGAGACCAAGTTCTTGATCCATTAATCAGCATCAAAACAGAAATTCAAAATAATTAGATCTCATATCTACTGAACCTCTGCAGGACTTCGTACCGTTTCTGTACATTTTGTAATTGCTTTATTTTTAAAAAAAAAAAAAAAAAAAAAGCATCGTCACAATTACTGTTTCAACAATATCCAGAAATTAAAGAAAGAAAAACGAAAAAAAAAAAAAACTTTTAACTAACTCTCAAATAACTATTTTTCTATTTTTTAATAGTCCACTTCTGAAAATTAGTTACTAGCAGCGGATTTCTTGAATGACATCAACTTATTTCAAAAATAGAAAATCTTAAAAATTATGACTTGATCTTGATTACAAAGAAAAGAAAAAAGCTGAAACAAAAACGTTGTCTTGGGATAAATTCTAGCAAGTTAAAGGAAAAACGGGGCCCAGCCGATCGATTTTCTATCTTCATTACCATTCTCATTACAGATGATTAATGTAATAAGATCTAAATAAGACGAAGACAATTTTTTGGGATAGTTTCAAGGCATATATTTGCTTTAGAAATGCATTGGAAAATTGTAAACTTCAATTGCGTATAATATGTATGCGTATAATTTGGATGTATACTGTAATACGTATGCAGCAAATGAAAAGAGGAAATGAATTATCAATTGATATAGAAGAAACTAGATAATTAAATCATAATAATTATAAAATCAAGAATGTGGGCGGAGTCGAAGTTTCTAGAAAGTTAATCTGAGATTAATTGTTTTCTTGAAGCAGATATTACCTTCCTGATACCATTCGTATGTGAATCTCAGGAAATATTTCATGGTTAATTATTTGGGTAAATTTTAAAGGGTGAAAGATGCATTTTGGTGATAATTCTACTTGGTGGAATGTAAAGATGAAATGTAATCTGACAAAGAATGATTAATTTATTTGTTTCAGCGAATTTTGTGGTTCTATGGTTGGTTAATTATAAACCAAAACTTAAAGTTTTAGATTTATGAATGATATATTTTACAGTTTAGTTATATTTTTTTTAAAAACTATATTTTCTGAAATTATGTCGAAATATGGCGGTTAAGTTGAATATTAAATTATTATCAAAGTTAAGAAAAAAAATTAAAACTACGATTTCCTTCCTTTCCTACACAGTAAGTTTAATAGATTAGAATAATGATCTTTTTCATGTTGGCAGTGATATGGTGCGGACACTGTTGGCTTTGGCAGAGGGAGTGAGCAGCTAAACAGGATGTGGCCCAGTTCATCAAAAGAAGTTGAATGAGGCTGGCATCACTCCAAAGGCGCTCGGACTTCCCGTAGCAAAGAGCGGACACGGTCCCATGGCTGTCATTAGACTAACTAGCCACCAGAACGACGAAAGAGAATGCCCTCCAAGACACTGGTTCTCCAAAAATATTCCCAACTAAATGACTTAACTGCAACTCTACCACCCACCTACCTCCATCTGCCTATTCACAATGTGAAAGAAAGAAATAAAACGCATTCGGAAATGAAATATCTGTGACTGATTTAAGTTGTTGGTCATAAACCTCTAATTCCCTAGATAACAATGCAATATAAATTTACTGAAATTTACAAATTGTTCTCATAGGAAGGATTAATTGAATACTTATTAAAACAAAAATATTTTTCAGAATGAAAACAATTTTCAAAACAATTGTGACCGATTTTAAAAAAGAATTTTAAAATCTCTCAAATTCTTTGAATATACAGTATGAAGTATTTCATTCTCGTCTTTAAAGATAATGGGAAATTAGTTGAAGGTATGTATTAATATAAGGTTCTATGCAATAAAAAAATTCAGTCTACACACTATTTAAAATTTTTAAAATTCTATTTAGCCTACATTTAAAAAAACAAAACATACATACATTCTGCCCATTGTCTATGGAGTTGACAATGGACTCTGCCACAGAGGCCTGAAAGCTCCAGAATGTGTGTGTATTTTCTTTTTAAATGTAAACAGAATTTTTAAAATAGTGTGTATTTTTTATTGCATAGATCTTAAAGACAAACTGTAGAATTTTAATAACATCCAATAGAGCTACATAAAATGAAATAAAAGTAAAATAATGCTATCCACGAAAAACTTTTACTGTAATAAATGTAACAGGATTTTGAACCGAAATTAACATTTATTATTATTATTATTAATTTTCATATTTACAAAAAAAATATCTTTTACAATTGTATTCACTAAAGCAAAAGAAATACAGGTAATGTCCTGAGCTTTGTCCTTTTACAAAAATGGACAACAACTATATTCTAAAAATATACATGTTTTCTTTTGTATTTTCTTATTGAAAATAGATTTACTAGATAATAATAAGCAGGAACAGGCTGTTTTGTTTGGGAGTTTGACTTCCGACAAAAGCGCAGAATGTGGAGCCATGTCCAATGCCCTTATTACAATGGCTTCTTTTCTTCTTTTATCTGCCATGAAATCCATTGTTGTTGAACTCGGAAGCCAGGAAAATGATGGGAGTATAGGGAAAAGAATAGGGAGGAGCATCTCGTTCACACAGGATGCAGGCACCCACGCCTATAGTGCCACATGAGGGGATGTAGGGAGGGGGAAAATAGCCAAAGAAAAAAAAGAAGATAAAAAAAAAAAAGAATCTCCCATGGTGCTCGGGTGGAAGCTTGTGATCACGAAGCGTGAAATTATGCCTTAATCTTTTGGCCAGGATTGAACTGTAGATAAGTTGTCATGCACGTTTTGTTACAAGAGTTCAGATTCCAAAAATTCACGCAGTTATAAAAACGAAATTGCAACGACTGTAGCAGATATGGAATAGACAGCTGCAAGCAATATCTACTTTCAAAAGATGAGCAGTAGCAAATACGAACAAGTACTAATTTTATATCTACTTTTCGTTAATGTTACAGTAGAAATTTTGGTATCTAAAATGACGCAATGGGTCGTACGTATAATAGCAACTATAGTAAGAATTTCTTTTTGTATATCTTGTTTGTTTATATGCTTAGTTTCTAGAATGTTGGAACATATCCCATCACAGTCAAATGAGAAGAATTCGAGTCGATTGTGACTAAGCAAGAATAAGATCCTAGAAAAGAAAACAACAACAAAATGCAAAATCTGAAATTTAAAAAAAAAAAAAAACCTTCATCAAAACTTAATCCAGAAAAAAGCAAGTCTTAACAATAAATATTTATCCGCAGTGTTACGCATATTTTGGACAATGACAAATTAAATTACAAGAGTTTCTGATAGTTATACGGCTTCGAAAATAAATCGTTAGTGTCAAATGTTTAAATGTTTGTAAATAAATAAGTGTGGTCAGTGGAAGGGTGTGTGTATGTGTGTGTGATAACTTTTGAATGAACCTTCTTCAAACATGGCATGCAATTATGGAATTAAAAAAAGGTCTAGTTTTTGTCACCTTCTTGGAGATTTTTCAAATGGAATCCATACGAATTTTTTTTTCTTGTGGATTCCTCTGAGAAATTCCATGAAGATGACAAGAATTCACATTAAAAGCAAAACAATTGATTTCTATCGATATCAAGCGATGGATTAATTCATTGTCATTTGCATTCGCTTTTATAATTATTATTTTATAATTTAAATTAATTGGAATTAGGCAATCTAAGTATTTGCGGATTTAATTAATTACATTACTTCTTGTTTATCACATGTTTACCTCTGAATATGCAAGGTTCAACTTCATAGACACTTCAGTAATCGTGAACGAGTTCACCTGATACATTTTAGCAGCACAATCTAATTCATATCCAACCCTATCGTGAATCGCAACCATTCAATGATATTTTTTTTTCCCAGATCCAATTCTACCCGGGCCAAACCCACCCGGATTTTCAAAGCGAATCACTGAAATTAAAGTGGCCTAACAGATCATTAAAGAAATCAGTTCTTATTATGCGATTTAGATAGTATCGTCGAAAAAGCCATTCACCCAAACATTATCTCATTACACCCAAAGCGCCATTATGTGCTGTCGAAATGGACACAGGTAGAAGTAAATCAACTGAGCTTCCGTAGGGCGACTTCCTCTCATTAAAGCCCGCACACTTCAGATCTCAAAGATTCAGAAGGAAAATCACACAAAATGTGCGCGCCATACATTGGAAATGTCACCAGCACAGCCTAATTGGGTCTTATTTATACTGATGGTCTTTTAAAAGAGCTGCAACTGTCACCGAAATTTCACAGAAGAACATTATTTATCATCTAACGGCTTTTTCAAAGAAATCAGATTGAAATTTCGGTAACTGTAAATGATAGAAGGAACTTTTTCTTCTTGTTGAATTTTCTAAAAATGATATACGCAAATGATTTGCCAAAACAAAAAACAAAGCCGAATCAAACGCAGCTACATTCTGTCTTAAAAAAAAAATGTCATTATATCAATAGTTTAAGACCAATGATCATATAAAAATTCAATAAACTTTCATTTATTTAATATTCGTAAATAATAACAAAGGAGTCTAACCAATCATCCAAAATAAGGTATATTCTTAGAATATACAAACGGATCTGCATCTTATTCCGAACCAAGTTGGATTATGTCGTCGAGAATGAAAATTGTTATTTCCCCTAAAACTCAAAGATGGATATTGACGTTTGTATAGGCCAGGGATGCGGCCCACCGGTTTCGGCCCGGTAGTGTCAAACTTAAAATTAAATTTGAGTCTTTCCATTGCTGCCAACAGATACACTGAAAAATGTCATAACTTGCAACTGTCTCAGACTTTACTATTGAAATGTTCGTACGAAATACAACTAGCACAGTTTATGTAAATTACATTTATTACTTATTATTATTATAAATGACATTATCAAATCATTAATTAGTAAGATATAGTAACGGCTGGGGGATTGGAAGATGGGACGTTGCGGCCCTCCATCAGAACTTTTATAAAAATATTGGCTCTCAGACTTCCTAAGGTGGTGCACCACTGGTATAGGCTATACCTAAAATTCGATTACCATCGATATTTTTAGAACCCACAAATTATCCAAATTTGATATCAGAAGCCGGATACAGAAGCGGACACAAGGACTACCAGATGAATAACTAAGGGTTGATATTCTTGACTCTGTCCTAAGAGATAATGATATCAGTTATCCAAGAGAAAAGTTCCCAATCTATAGCTGTCCAGGTATCTAGGTACTCAACAGATTAAACATTTTGGCCGCTATAATTTTTTGTTTTTAAAAGCGACTCTGATCACTCCAATAAAAACTGGGCTCTTAGATTGTTCAATATACAAACAGTCCCCGGAGTGATAGATTCGGAGTTACGTAAAAAGTCTAAATTGCCGAACTTTACACAAGGCTCTAAAGTAAATATTTGGGGCACATCCTCCGTATGCGATACTATGTATTTTGTCAAAATATTTTTTTATCTGAAAGCTATATTGAAAGCTATGTCGAGATAGGGGTTCTCCGACCTACGTAAGAATGGAGAGATCTGCGGTCCGTACGAATCCTTACGTAAGCCGGGAACTGTATATATGTATGTATGCAATGGAGTATGTCTAAACTGAACTCAATTCTTTTTCTAATTAAAGAAATAACAAAACTGGAATAAACCTAATATTAATTATTATAACATTAATTTTCGTTTCAAACTCTTCGTATCAGACGTTGCAAAAAATTACGAGCATTTACTTTTAGAGAACTAGAAATTAAAAAAAAATATATTAAAATAAATGGAAACAATTAAACTTTAAAATAGAAATGTTAAATAAAATAAGAAATCTAAACAACAATCAATACAAAAAGTAAAAGCAACATCACAGCTAAAAGTCACGTGACAAAGGCACCTGCAGATTAACTAGTAAATATTTCAGCTCTGAAAAACTTTTTTTTGAAGGGGTAATACGGTGTTGCATGAGCTCATGCGATGAAAACAGTCATTCACCTCTAAATTTCATTTCAGAAATTCCCAAAACGTTGAAAAACTAGAAATTTATTTTTCTGTACAATAACAAAGGTCATCGGCAACTTGAAGGCCACACCTAGCGTAAGTCAATTCTTTAAAAGTCCATTTTTTTTTTCACCTTATTATCCCTAAACAAACATTAAAGTCTTTCAGGCTGTGGCAGCCATTTCCCAAATGTAATTTTATTCAACTCTTGATAAAAACCACAGATAAATCAGAAATAAGATAACAGAAAAAAAAAAAAGTAATCACAGCAATATTTTATTATCAATAACAAATACAAAATAATTACCATGAGAATTAAATCAAATTATACGATAACCATTTTAATAAGGTCATACCGTGAATCTAGAATAATAACCACATAAACAAAATGACTCACAATAGGGTTCGTGTTCGACTTTGGAAGTTCAACAACTCGAAGGCATTATCTCCAATAATTGTCCAATTTAATTGTGTACAAGAACAAGGGAAAGGTTGGTAAGAAGTGGACTCAAGTGCCTTTTATGGTTCCGACTGCAAAGTAACATCAAGGGAATGGGTTTCTTCTTTCCCAATCTCAATTATTGAAAGACATTGATGTTACCATGAAAAACAGGTTTAGAAAAAAAAAAACACAGTCCACTTTTCCATCGGCCACTTCGATTTCTACGCTTATCGAAAATGAAACAGCAATTCGCCACAAAACATGATAGATATATTTCAGGTATGAATGGATTGAAGGATAAAAAACAAACGAATAAACAAAAAAAAACAAGCTATCAGGGGTTGCACGATTATCTGGGTAGCGTTGTGTGACCAATCACAAATCGCTAGGCTAGTGATTACCTGTGCGTTTTATGCACTCTAGTTCTCAATCGCCCATAGAATTCTAAATTAGATCGTAACCATAAATAAACAAAAGTTGTTATGGAAACATTGCCCAGATGGCGGGAAATCGAGCTTTATTAGTATCCAAGAAAATTCAAAGTCATCTTAATTATCAAATACTCGAAATTCTTGATAACGGAACACCAATAGATGACTAAGAGTCTTTCTTTTTTTTTTTTTTTCTTTTGTTGTGATTCTTATTTTTTTAAAAATATCCCACGATCTTAATACTATTTTCAGATATCTTTAATCATAGTTTATAGTTGAAAAAAAAAAAGCATATCAATACAACTTTGTTTTATTAGTATTTATCTCACATTAATGAAATTTTAATGACATTCTTAAGAAATTGAAAATAGGGATGTAATTTTTTTTCTCTAATCCTAATGTTTTAGGAATTATAGTTTGACAATCACAGTATTAAACTCAGGAAATTAATCCTTCAGAAATTGACTGTATATATATACACTGAAGCTCGGTTATAACGCGACCTTTCGGATCCAAGATTTCGAAGATCGCGATTTAACCGAACTTTTATTACTTCGCGACGTCAAATGTCGTATATCGCACCCTATTATCGCCCATACGATTCCAAATCGATTTAAAATGGTCATTTCGCGGTTACCTACATCATTCAGAGCTATGTGAGAGAATTTTATATTTATAAATATATAAATCATTACCTTTTCAACACTTTCAACACTTATAATAGGGTTATATTAGCCAAAATCGATTTGGCGCCGCCATCTTGACATGTATTTTTGCTTGGAAAATGCAGAGGTCTTACTTGATTCATCGAAAACTTGCGTAGTTTTATTCAAAAATGGAACACGAACAATCAATTCTTAGACAGTTTTGCAGGAAAACATGCATTTTATCTAGAAATTTATATAATTAATTCATGATTAATATAACAACTTATCTGTAATATTTTTGCGTCGCCTGTATTGTCATCCAAAATGAGTGTGTGTGCCAATTTGCAGCTCTGTAGCTCATCGAAACATGGGTGAAATATCGATTACAAGATTTGACCCGGAAAGCAGACAGTGTGAATTAATAAAAGCGTGGTAAAGAATAATAACTCCTAATAAGCACGCAAATTTCCTATCAAATGACAACACACGTAGTAACTATTACTGATTCGGACCCTAGATAAATCATTACCTTTTCAACACTTTTGATGGGTTATATTAGCCAAAATCGATTTGGCGCCGCCATCTTGGCATCTTGTACAAACGACGAGTCACGTGGATCGAAACTAGGTATTCATACGCCTATTAGACTACAAGGGCCTCTTTACTGGTTGTCATTGGGAGAAAAATAGATCTCGATATTCATTTTGGTTAAACGAAAAAGTTCGCGATTCTGGTCTTTTTTTAAAAAATATATTGTATTTGACGCATTTTTCGTGACATTAGGGTGGGTATAGAGTCTCAATTACTGTAAATAATAAGGAAGCAAGAATATTAATTTACACCTTTGATTTGATTTTAGGCTAAAAAACGGTAAATTTTGCAATTTCACATTTACACACCTTTTCCAAAATAGAAGGGGTCCAAGACCAAATCGCGTTATATCCGAATTCGCGATATAAACAACCGCGTTATAACCGAGCTTCAGTGTACTTGCTTATTCATCGAAGTATTTGTAGACGGAGAAATTCATTGCTACAGATATTAAAAAAAAAAATACTTTAAAGTTATTTGTTTGCTCCTTTTATCGCACATATATTTCAATAAGCGATTTTTAATAACTGTAACAGGAACAATGTATGAAATCACGTCGTTGAAAGGAAGAGAAACAAAAAAAGAAAGAAACATTAAGCCCACACCGGGATTTCAATATAGGTTCTGGGTATCAGTTGCATGACAGCACATGACTAATTTAATGCGACCGAACGGCAAATTAGTTAACTTTTATTACTAATAGATAAATGTAAAAAGTATTTTCTTTCTTCTTTCCCTTAAGTCGAAATGAGATAATTTTATTGTGTGTGTGGTCGGTTCGCACCGAAGTGCGAGCTTCGTTGCCGAAGCATCCGTGCTCCAGGGAGCGCTAGTGTTCCCAAGACGGCGAACCCCTAGCAGACTCCCTAGAATTACAAGGGAAAGATACTGGGGTGGTTTCCCGTGGCCTTCCCCAGGACGCCATTAAGGAATGACGTCAGACCGAAGAGAAAGTGAAGAAGAGGCTACAACACAGGAAAGGAAATTTTTGAAACATCCATGCTCGCTACCGGGATTTGAACCCGGGCGCTGGCACATTGATCTCACAACAGACCGACGCCTGAGACCGCTCGACCACACCAGCGCGGCATAATTTTATTACACTACAGTAAAATCTAACAAAATATTTCGCATAGACATACACTGACCTTCCAATATTGCAATTGAATTTAAAATTTATTAATAAGACTTCCATTTAGATTGATTTAAAATTGAATTTCATAGTTAAAAAAAATGCATTACGATGAGGCCATTTCTAATCAACTAACAGCGAGCTATCGTATCACGCAAGCAACGCGTGACAAATTAATCAACTTCAATGTTAACTCACCGAATTAAAAAAAAAAATGTTCTAAATATAAAAGATAGTAGAAAGAACAATTTTGTTATATCGTAAATATGTTAACTGGAATTAAAAAAAAAATAATGGTTTTCGTGGTCGACTAATATTTTTTTAATGTACGAGTAAATGAAGAGATTAAAGCGGTATTTGAATTAATAATGTTAATCAACGTGTGGTAAACCTTAGAATTTTGTTATTCTTGTAATTGATGCTGGGTTGTTATGTTCTTCTAGTTTAGAAAATAGAATTTACTTCTGAGGATTATTTAGAAAGAATAATAATAATGACAGGATATGTCTAAAAGAACGTAGAACCTAATTTCCCTTGGCAAGATTAAAATGGATTCTGAGACCTTTTAATGAAGCCAATTAGCGGTTATCTTTTTAATTACTTTAAAGACCAATCAGATTGCTAGTATTAAAAAATAGGCTAGAATATAAGCTAGTATCTGTCATCACACATTTCACGAGTTCTTTTACGTCAAATCCATTGAAAGGAAAGAAATATATTTCACATAGAAGGTAGAGAATAATCTCTTATCAATGAAATACGTATGTCAAGTTTCAAAATAAAAAACAAAATCAACCTTTCACTGGTTCAGAAGTTCATTCACTGGACAAAACATACGAAGCAGACAAGAACTTTTAAATCTTTCTTTTCTAAAAAATACTCTTAAAAAAACTTATAACAGGAAACGCAGATTAAGTTCATTAATTTTTTAATAAGTTGTTTGAATATCGTTAAAAAGTTTCAAATAGATTCAATGACTATTTCAGTAATTAACCTAAAAAAAAAACAAGTGAAAGTAGGATAAGAGATCATTTCAATCAATTAGTTTGCAGATGGGACTGTTTTGTGTGGCCTAATAAATTCAACGAAGTGTTTCCTGTGCCTGATATATTTTCAAGCACAACTTCCATTTCCTTCCGAGAATGGCGCTACGACCGCATGTGATGTAACAAATGACATAGAGGAATAAATGCCAACCGAAATGGATTGTTTATTGGGGCCATAACCACGCATTCAAAATAGGCTTTCAATTCAAAATGACTGAAATAATTTAAATGACTGAAACGTTAGACTGAAATAATTTAAACTATTCGATTTAAAGCTGTAGTTACAGTTGGGAACAAAGAATTGAATACTTAAAACGATCACGAAGAAATTAACCGATTAAAATAACGTGGCTAGCTTTCCATAACTGCCATTTTTTTAGATTGTTTACTGCTTTTTTTAAAAAAAAATATTAGGTCAAACTTTTTTTTTTTTTTGCTGAAATTTAGGAAAACAAAAAACAAAAAAACAAAAAACTTCTACTTATACACTCGTTTATCTCAATTTGATGGAACCTCGCAGGTTCGGATAAACGAAATTTCGGATAATCCGCAATATACTGTATTAAGCATGTACTATACATTAAAAAATTATACAGTAGAACCTCATTATAACGGACTAATAGGGGCTGAAGGTTGTACGTTTTAATGAAAGTCCGGTTTAAAACAAATAATTCTTATAGGGGTGTAATGCACCAGGGTGCACATCAATGAAAATACAATAGTTAGCTATAAAAAGTGTTTATTATATATCAAATAAGAAACAGCCTTCAGCATAGTAGGTTGATGTGAAAAAGATGCGTACATATACACTGCATTAATCTTTAGAACAAGAAAGTCCTGGTTCATGTTGATTGCTTACATTCATTGGTTTGAAAAAATAATTTATTTTCTGCTGGGTTTGTTTGCTGCTTATTTCTTCAGTTAATAACCGACGGAAATGCCGTAAGTTTTCATAATATGCAAACACATTTTCATTTGCCGATTGTTCAACATATTGAATAACAAAATTTAAATGGTCTTTCACTTCGCTCACCTTAATTGTAGGCTGACAATTTTTTTTAAAACTGTCCGTTATAAGCGACGTCCGTTATAATAGGGTCCGTTATAATGAGGTTCTACTGTAGTGAATTTGACACAATAAAAAATAAACTAACACGATACCCCACTGCAAATTATAGGTTCTACAGTACTGATATAATAATTTGTAAACCCTTTTCAGTATACTCTGTACTGAATACGTTATTAATAGATTGGCAGTTACATTACATAATCGCCTGTTATTAAATATTGATTACAGCGACGGTAAAATGTTTTTGTATGTTTTTAAAATAAGGTAAAAATCCTTTCGGATAAACCAGATTTTCGGATAAATGCGATTCGGATAAACGAGTTTTTAGTGTATTTTTTTCCTGTCAAGGGATGCATGCTGTATGTCTAGTTTAATATTTGTAACACTCCTTATTTATATTGGGTATCAACACAAGTTAATTTCCAATTTCCAGTCGAAGTATTTAAAATAATCAAGGTAGATACAGCTCAAAAACTATTGATCGTAGCGACCTCAAATCGTAGTGTTTTTGTTACTGCATGAACGATCTTTGTTGCTTTTATAAAACTTGGATAAAAATGTAAGGTATGAAAGGCCAAAAGCCGCCAAAATATGTTAACCTTAAAACACAATATTTCAATAAGCTAAATGTATAACATGCTCTCTTTATATTAATTTTGATAGAAATTGAACCCCTATGCAAAATCCACAGGTATGCGTGATTTCTTAATGCGCTATTATGATAACTAAACATTAATTACAGAAAAGCTAAAAGTTATTTTGGCAAGTTGAGACAATGAGCCAAATTGAAACACCATTTTATGAAACGAATATTTACTGGATCTAATAATGCGGTTTTCAAAACTAGCACCCCACGGTTTGTTTTCAGCAAACGCTTCTATCGATTTTTCCGTACGAAATTCAATAAGATATCGAAGAAATTAAGTGGTGTTTTTAGAAAATATATTATCTGCAGACTGTAAATGAAACAATTTTTTTAGGTTTTGACGATTGGCACTGAAATACGATAGAAATATAATTATCACTTATCTATGAAAAATTATCTCATTAATTTGAACTGTTTTTCAAATGCTGATTTAAACAGTGTCCTATTCATTCAACAAACGAGAGAAAAAAAAAAGTTACTCAGGAACCACTCCATTTCTTTCAGCACTTAAGCTTTCTGGACAAAAAAATTAAAGAGTTCACTCATCTCCCACGCCTTCATCATTACCATCCCTTCCGTCAAGTTTTACAGCTCTTGTGATTTTTTTTTATTCATCCCAACCCTTATCACAAAGCGGCAAAAGGCCTCTCATCTCTTATCTACAGAAGTGAACAGCTTCAGATCATAAGCGCATGTGCAGTTCCACATGGCCTCAACTGGAGCGCAATCATTAATTACCATCAGAAACCATCTGTTTCACCTGACTGGGCTTTCCACTGCCAGCGCGTCAGTTACTACCGATGAAGATGAATAAACCTTCAATCAAGCTTATCTTAAGTATTTATAAATAGAAAACAATATTTTGCTATGTTTGTGTACGTGCAGTATCTTGTCATGTGGCTTATTCTGTTATTATTATTATTATTATTATTATTATTATTATTAATTTAAAATTTTAGAAAATTATCACCTAGCGGTCTACTTGACAAAAATCACTTGAAAAAACAATACTATATAAGTCTTTTGATATTTTTTAACAAGTATTCAAAATTAATTAAACATTTGTAGTATACCTATATTCAGAACCTGTTGATAGGAATTTGTCATTCCTAACGGGACTGTAACTTTTGTATTTAGAATCATAATAATAAAAAAAAAAAAAAATGATAGAAGTGATTTCAACTGAATTGAATTCTACGTCTAGTACAATATGCCTTAAATAAATTTCAGGATTAGGCAAACCAATATTCTATCAACATCAAAAAATTATTTCGCAACTGAAAATGTCTACACTATTATTGCATCTTATAATGCAATGTGTCTGTTACTTATATAGGGACATACGAGGCATTACTGTTAAAGTGTAAGCTAATAAAGCTGTTATGTTAGTCAAATTGCCAAATATTAGAAGAAACTCGATCCATTTTCTAGTATTTTAAATAATCTTGATCATAATTTCGATGCCTTACTACTTTTTTTTTAATCTAGTATTATTCTGTTGTTCTTTCTTTCACACTTCTTCCGGATTCTCCGATGTATTTTTTTTTTAAATTGATTACAGTTTAATTGATAGATACATCCTGCTTTAGATCGTTACAGTTTGCGAGATACAAAAGAACCTGCAAATTTGCTAATACAATTTGGTAACTCATATCACGAAGAGCTGTAAGTACTTCTGTTAATGACCTATTTAAGATGGCACTAAGTAAACCCGATTGTACTCTCTGTACCTATCAAACATTTGCAAGTAATGCAACAAAGATTCTTTTTTAATGTAAAGTTACTTAAAAACAAATTCTTCAGCACGTTTTGATCGCAAACAGACGGCCCTAACAAGACAACAATTTTCTCTTTATGACATTCAAGTAGAATTGAAGAAGCTACAAACCTTTATTCCATTGTTTTAAAAGAATGGCGTACTTAATAATTGACTGTCTCACTACAAAAAAAAAATTAGATTCTCCCATTTGACTCCATCTCTTAAATTTGTAGCAAATTTCTGGAGTTTTACGAATTTCTGGAGTTGTGTGGATTTTGGATTAAATCTAATGTGATCAGATTAAATCCAATTTTGTGGATTAAATGGATTTTGAATATCCTCTTTTATTTCCCATTTCGTTCTCAACTAATCCAAAATCTATATCAATACAATAACGCTTAAATAGAACACAAAATATTCTTTAACAAAGCTTAACGTTTATCTGCAGTTTTCATTTGATGTTTTTATTAACAAAGATTATCATCTTCAGCAGGAAAATATGCTTAAAAGTTATTTCTGGACCATCTGCTATTTTTCGTATGAAGGTTAAAATTTCACAGCAGTTCATTACGTGATAGCTCATAATTAACTAAAATTCATCCAAACTGCGCACAGTTGACCTTAACGAATCTTATCAACCAATGGACCTCGAAGCCGCTTTGTTTGTGATGGGAATTACGGGTCATTGATTCTGTGTCACTGTCAAAACCGAGATGCTTCATTTCCAATGGGTTTATTTCATTTTCACATCCAATTGAATTATGAATATTGGGCTTCCATTGTACATTGTGACAAATCTTCGAAAATTATTGCTTAAAGTAAATGACTGCATTTTGAATAAATGAATACATTATGATTACCATAGAATGTACTCGGTTTTAGACAGAATATGTCATGAAGAGAAGCTTCCAGAATAATCAAATTCGGATCCGTTAAACCTTATCGTTGGAAAATTGTCCTCGGAATTCAACTATGGCATTTGGATTCTATCACCATAATCATTATTCTAAAGCCTATAGCTAATATCAAATAACAGTTTTCGATAAATTGCTGTAGGTAGATATGTTCTCTTTGATAAATTCTAAATATTTAATAAATTATAATGTCAGGCAATTTGGACGACTTCAAACCTTGTATTTCTTTTACCAATACAACTAAAATTCTAAAAATGGAAATATGAACTTGTGAAGCATTTGAGATTGATATTTTCTTGTTTTTAATTTTCAAAATTTCTGTAGTTAATTAAATAAAATTCAAAATAGTCAATATTTTTGGCCTTCAAGACACTCAGGCTTTTCAACTAAAAAAATCTTGTCAAAACACCTCAAATGATAAAAAATTCTTAAAAAATGTTTTGAATGTAAAATATTTATTATTAGTGTAATATTAATTTTTCAAAAAAAAATAAAAATTGCGCTTGTTAAAATTATTTGAGTTTATTTTTTTTTTTTTAAGGGCTATCAAGTAAAATCAATAAAAGTATTTTCATTAACAACTTTCTACAGATGTTATTCGTTTCCAAAAGTCAAAGTAGCGGAATAAAAGTTTTTATCTTTACAAAAGCGCTGTTAGAAGAAATACTGTCAATCTAAAAATGCCTGTAGATTGTTTTACTTTTTTGTTTACAGATGAATTGTTCAAATGAGGTTACACATCCTTTCATTTTCTAACTATAACTGTTCTAAAATTTCCTGTCCCATTTTATAAAAATTGTTTTGCAAGAAAATTATTAAAATCTAAGACTAAACTGTAAATTCTCGTTTGTAATATTGGTATGGCGCAACTCAGTTCACGTTGCCAATAAATCACGTTGTCCGCGTGATTTGCAACGTGAATTGTAATTCTCTCTCTGACAAATTATGAGATAGAAAGCTTAGTAAAATGAGCGTTTCCGAAATTCGGAAACGAATGGTGGAACTAGTACTAGATAACTAACTGAAGTTAAAGTAAAAAATTCAATAAAGAAACGAAGCAATTAGAGTAGCCATCATTACGAGACTTTCTGAACAGTGTGGTCACGTTTGGATTATCTATTGCCTATCCTAAAGAGTGCTGCTTCAAGTATCTTTCTTTTAATAAAACTAGAACTTGGTTAATTTGAAAACTGTACTACGTTAGTAATAGCAATATTAGTCGAAGTTTCAATAAAATAATGATAAATAAACAGGTTTAACGTGCAATTCTGAAACATGCACAAAAATAGGCAAAAAATTCCTATTTAAATATTGAATAATTCGAAATTTTCCATTTAGTAGTCTAGTGAAAACAACTAAATGCACAAAATACAGATTGATAATGTTAAAATGAATTTAGTTAATGTTCAATTTAAAGCTATAACTTTTTGCTAACTCTAACAAATATAACAATTTTTTACTAAATGAAGCAACAGAGATGAAGACAAGGCTGATGTCATAGAATTCAAAAGATTAAAAGATTTTAGGGTTTACAACACTAACAATTTTTCTCTTATTGTTGTTCTGTTCATAAAGTTGTTTACTCGATGGGATTACTAAACATCTGATGAAGAATGTGCATCAACAATGATAAATAAACTACAAAATAATGAATGATATATTGCTTGGAATACTTTTATAGAAGCAGCGTTGTGAGCAAAATATCAATTAATTTGAATTTTGAAATAACTTGAATGTTGGAATCTGCACATATTCGTTGAACTTTTATAAGTTCAGTACATTAGTAACATGCACTAAAAATCTCAAAACCTGAGTTACTGTAGATAAACTTATCTGTTATTTAGAAGTTTTCCTGTTTTATTTTTTTTATTAGATTTTTATTTTAATCACGCAAACATCTCAAAACAAAAACTTAAAAAAAAAAATAAAAACGCAAATAAGTTATCCAAACTAAAAAAAATATTTATTTTGTTTTTTAATAAAAAACATAATTGTAAGTTTATCGAAAACTTATTGGTAAGTTATAAACTTACACCACTCACTTCTTGTCCGAACCATTCCCAATTAAATTGTTCTCATTCCAATGAATCTTCTCTAATATTAAATTTAAAAATTAACATTCGAGTGTTATTGATCGATTGAAAGTTATTTCAAACTGTAATAGAAAATGTCTATAAGTTTGTTGAGGTTTTTTTCCTTACCAAAGGACAATGTCAAATACAAATATAATTTTCAAATCAGTTTAATACCAATTATTTCTTTAATCAATACTCATTATCTCCCTTCAAACCACTAAAAGTTCAGCAAGTTCGAACTCCTTCCCCAAACTACAGACTGAACTAGGAAGCATATTTCACCTTTTTTAAAACGGAACTAAAAGTAATTTCATGTTTCCTAATAGATGACCTTCGAAGAGCTTTCAAACTTCGCAGAAAATTGATTGTCGATATTTGCTCACAGAAAGGTTATTGACAACAACTATTCTGAACGTAGAAGATATTGAATTCCAATTGTGCGTTATGAGTGAGTTAACAAGTAAATATTTTATGTTTTTCTTTACTTATATCATTTATCTCAAACCCGCAACAAATCAGATATAGAAAAGTAAGGTAATTGCACAGATTCATATTAGAATTATAACTTGTTTATTCCCGAATAATTTACGGTGATTGCAATGCATATTCCAATATCAACTACTAGCAAAATAATCGTTGTTCGTACGGGTTACAAAGAAGTGATGAGAAAGAAATTTTAAATTGTGAGATCATTTCGAAACTTTCCCAGTTGGTACAAAAACCACTTGATAGGTACAAACTAATGTTATATTTGAATTTTGTAACTCGAGATCCCTAAATATGAAATTAAGATCGAGATCGGAGAATATAAGACTTCCCACCCCTTCCTCCCCTTCCCACATTCCTATCACTTCAAACCTTCCCTAGTTCATAAAAACTCGTGTAATCATTACAAATCTATATCTATCCCGAAAACCCCGTAGAAGGTCCTTCAACAATGTTTGCCCATCCCCTCACCGCCCTCCCGTTTACTCCCCGTAGTTCTAGGTTTTGCCTCCAGGTTAATATGTGGCATTATTATACACAACAATATTTTAGTTCCAATTGTCGCCTCCAGCTGCATATGTGGCTCTTTCAAGAAAGTTGGCCCTCCCGTTTATACCCAGTAGAACGCCAATATCGAAAATTCGTCGAAAACGGTTTTTTTTTTTTATTTTGACAAAGAACATTTATGTCAAATTTCGTGTTTCTAGCTCAAACCATTTCCGAGATATGCATAACCTTCAAGAAACTTTGCCTTCCTCCTCCTCCGTTTACACCCCTTAGAGGTGATATTTTTAAAAATCCTTTCTCATTGAGCGCCTACGTCATAAGGGGAACACAACCCGAAAATTTCAATAAGTTCCTAGGTTCAGAGGTTTTGGCTGTGTGTTGATGAGTGAGTCAGTCCCCCCCATCAATAATGAATGTATTCAATCTTTTTTTGAATCTCAAGATTGTTTATTTATTTCCGATCCCTCTGTTTATTTGTAATTCGAAATGACAATTAGAACCAAAATTGCCGAAACATTACAATATTTTAAATATAATATTCTTAGTTAATCAAATTCTATGTGATATAAAAAAAAAAACAAAAACAAGCGCATGTAGACGGGGATGGCCTAGTTAGGATAATTAAACCATGATGGCTATAAATATTTATATCACTATGTAAAACAATTCATCTTTAAGGTTCCTTGTCATAACAGCTCATGAAGTTCATAATAGTTCACTTACTTGAATTTCATCATTGATATGTTCATTCACCGATATTCTGAAGATAATTTCCCATGTAAATTTAACAACACCCCGCGTTATCATCCTAAGCTTCCTTCTATAGCATTAACATGTTCTTTTCCTTTTAGGGAATCCGTACGGCCGTTATATTTCCATCTTTTTTACAAGTCTATCTCCAAGGAGATCAATTGTTGAAGAAATGCATCTCATGCCTTTATTGTTAACATTGCTGCTGTAACATCACATTGTTACATTTAACAAATCTTTGATTTTAAAATTAACTAACAGTAATAAATTTCGTAACAAAATAAAATTAAATTTATTTACAACGAATCTCGTATTACATTTATGATATCATTCAAATAAAGATTACAAACTGATAATTTTAACTTAATGGTTAAAAAAAATAGTCTAAGCTTTTCATAAGAAAATAAATCTGAAAATATTATAATAGCGATGCCTAAAATATAAGGAATAAGAAAGAGCAAATTGATATGTATTATTGTTTAAAAAAAATTTCAAACTTCGTTAAAGTTAATATTGTAAATTTAATTTTAAAAACGAATTCTTACTACAAATAAATTCTGAACATTACACAGAATTTAGTTTTGATGTTTTTTTTTTAATCTATGATACCAAGCCATTTTGAAAGAGAGTTTAAGATAAGAATATTCATGACAAAACACAGATGTTCCCCAGCATAATCACTGATGTATCATTCAACACATGACTGTTGTTCTATTTGCTGCAAACTGATTGCTGAAGGATATTTTCTATTACTCAATGAATTGTAAGATATTGGCCAGAAGAAGTGAGGAAATGAAGAATTGAAGACGACAATCACTAGAGAGCGATCTAGAGATAAAGAAATAGTCGTACTCTAATCAGACTTCGGGTTTCGAGAGACAAATAATGTTTACAAACAATCATTATGGAGTCATTCAGGATTAAGACGAGCCAGATGTAACAACAAATGAGAAAAATATCTTCGGCTTAAGCTCAAAGCATCACTAATTAACTCTATCTTAGCTCCTTAATCAATGACAGACTTATGATAAGACAAAAAGAATTCTTTGATTATTAGCTTTTAAGTGGGGGAACTGTTTAAATGACAATTTTACTTCGCAGACGATGACCAATGTAGAATTAGACTGACAGACCGCAGCCGTGAAGATCAACATTAAACCACACTATAGATTAATTGCATGTTCTTCCTATACCATCGACTGCGTAGTACATTCTTGGGATGGTATAGGAAGGGCTGTTTTATCCGTCCAGTTCCATTTTCTCTTCAGCTGCAAATCGTTTCTGACACACACTTCCTGGATCACCTCACAAGTTGTACAACTGCGGAGCTTGTATTGGAGTGAGAGATAATATTACATCTTTTTAATGGTTTGATTTGTGCTCCGAGAGGAATTTGAGGCTTGAATCAATTTCAGAAACATACAGCGAAGATAGAAAATTGGATACTCTTTGATCAATGAAATCAAGTAATTAAGTTGTGGAATTTTAGTTGTAACCTACTATACAAACACAAATCTTGTGAACAGTATCATTCATGCTATTATTTTTTTTTCTTTTCATAATATTGTTTTGTTTTGTTTTTTCCTAAAAAAATTTCAAAATCTAAAATTTCTAAGATAGCGTATTAAAATGAGACAGTATTATTGTAATATCAAAAAGAATAAGGGAGATCTGTCAGTAATTCATACTGCAGTATTATTCATATATTAAATGAAGTAATATGTTAATTACTTCCCAATCTGTAGTAATCTTGTGTATAGTCATAAGATATTGGAATGAGATGGGTTATGATGATCTTAGCTGTTTAATCAAAAAAAAAAAAGTTCTTTTCCGGATAAAGGAAAGGTATTTGCAAACAAAGAGATGAGGTTTGCAACCAAAAAGCACAACAGATTCAAAAGATTTTCTTTCATTTTCGGATGCAATCTGGGGAAGGGTTTTACGACCCCTATTAATATTTTCCTTAGTAGGCAATATGTATAGTCATTATGGGCGGACATTTTGCCTAAGAAACTGTGTCTCTTCAGATCTCAGATACTTGCATCAGAAAAAGGCTGTAGTTACATTAAAATCATTCAAATAGCAAAATCCTTTGCTTGATTTGGTAAGAAAGGTTGGAACCATTTCGTTAAAGTAGATGCTTAAATGCAATCAGAAGGATGTACGCAACAACAACTGACAGTTTCACGTTATTAATCAGACAAGTATCTAATATTACAGCCAACCCATTTTACATTTAAAAAATTTAAACCCATTTATATTTAAATCAATAACTCTCTGTAAAAGATAAGATACTTATAATTAGATCCTAAAAGTGCAATTAATAATTGTTTATAGCAATCCCTTGCTCAAAACCGCAAATGCAAATTAAATTTACTCCACAAAAGCTTTTAGGTGATGCAATAACAGCAAATGTCCACCGCAATGTTTTTCAAACGGTGCGAGTTGAAAGCTTTTCAGGTGGGACGAGAGAGAAATTAAACAGTGGCTTCATAAGCATTTATTTTTTTCATGAAGAAGACAGCGAATTGTTTGGATGAATACCTCATCCATTAATTCATTCATTTAAAATATGAAGCAAAAAAATAAAAAAAACAAACAAACAAAATGGCTGTTCCTTTTATTCTAAAAACAAAGTAACAAATTATGAAATTAATCCTATATTCAAAGGTTCTTACAAGTTAGAAAATTGAAAAACTTGCTTAAAGCTAAAAGTACATGCGGAGAACTTATTAAAAGTTATCTCAGTTAAAAAAATTATACCATTTCCTTCCACATATCTTTGGGAAATGAGTTTCTCTGTCGTGACAGCTTTAAAAAAAAGAAGAAGAAAAATTGTTTTCAATACCTAGACTTGCCTTTCCCTACATTACGTTAAGAATAAAATATACAACCTAAGGTTTCACACTATTCAAAAGCTTTTTTGCATTTCTAAAACGGATATCGTTTTTATATTCATAATTTTAACTTTATAGTTAATTATTAGTTATGGTTGATTGCGGGTTGGAGGAGCTGGGCTCAATTTCCAGCGGCGATCGGGAATTTTTAACACTGATTTCTCCTCCAGATGTTCTCCTATGTAGAATGGGAACCAGATTTCTTTTTCCGAGGATTAAAGGCGGGCGAGCATCTGTTCGACCAGACGACCTCAACTTAGTCCCTTTGGAAAGACCAGGAGCATTATCTTCCGCGATCCCAAGGGTCACATAGGTCTACGATATTACATTACAAGTTCATGAATCTCTAAAAA
This sequence comes from Thereuonema tuberculata, assembly GCA_023159025.1. Classification (NCBI taxonomy): domain Eukaryota; kingdom Metazoa; phylum Arthropoda; class Chilopoda; order Scutigeromorpha; family Scutigeridae; genus Thereuonema; species Thereuonema tuberculata. Next base: position 59,766,190 of record JAFIDM010000001.1, on the reverse strand, counting down.
AAAATAGATATATACTATCACTAATAGGCAATTATATATTTTGAAAGGTTGAGAACCACTGGTCCACTAGGTTTTGTGATAACCATTACTGAGATGTGAAATAAAAAAAAAAAAAAAGACAACAACTGGAAACTTATAAAAAGGTTTACTTTCTCATTTGAATTAGCAATTCATCATATGTAGAGGAACTTCGGTTATTATGGAATGTTCGGGCAGTATGAGATACTTGATTTTCTCGTACGTGCGATGCTACTAATTCAGTAAGCAGCAAAACGACTTCAATAAATTCCTTCCATGCAATAACTGGTTGTTATTGTCAAACCAGTTGTTTCGTTACGAATTCAAATCAGAATTTCCTGTCTTCAAAACTTCTGCAGGTAAGTTTATTAAAATCGGTATTAAGTTGTAGATGTGGTATAATGTATTGAATCATTGTGCAATGCAAAGTTAAGTAGTTATTGTTATATCTCTGATAGTTGTTTTGATTCTTTATTTTCATGAAGTAGGGTTAGCTACGATTTCATTCAGAATGGTGTGTCGGGTAATATGGAATAGTTGTATTTCATATCATCTTTCCCTTTCATTCTGAAATCATTCCTTAATGATTTCCTGAAGAAGGCAAAGGGACACCACCTCAATATCTTTCCCTTGAAATTCTACAGATTCTTCCAGGAATTCGCCATATTGGGAACAATAGAGATCCATAGAACACAGAGCTTCGGAAAATTTGATTACATTTGAGACTTTTGCAAGTAACACCATGAGAAACAATAGAATAAACATTTTTGACATTTATTTGTAACTAAGAATTTTTATTAGGTCATTGTACATAAATATTGTCTGTTTTTCAAAAACAATCATATTTACTCGCCATTATTACTTTTTTTTTATATATAATTAAATTTTTATATAAAAATAATTATAGGTATTATTCAATTACGACTATAGACAATTAATGTCAAGTAATCAAGGTATGCACCAGTCTACATTTCTATTTGAGTAAAAAAATAATAACCGAGTTATGACAACAAACAAAAGTGGTATTTCATAATACCAGGAGTTCCCCTACGAAGATATTCATTCAGTCCTGCTCACAGTCGAATGGTAAGTACTACATCCACACACATGCAAGATCAAATCAATATCTATAAATCAATACGCCCTATGGCTAATAAATAATGAGAATGAATGTTAACAAAATAGTAGGAAACAGCAACTAGTTGCACTGCTTGTGGGTTCTTCCCACTATATGAAGGAATAGTATTTCTTTAGTAGTTTTTAAGTTACTGTTGTCACAACAGCTTTAACAACGCTGCTGGGACATTGCGTCCTATTCAGAGCTTCACTACATAGCTGAGACTTTCCATCAGATGTACGTGAAATAGTTTCTATCAAAGCATGGGAATACAGATCTCCAGAATTCTTTCCCCATAGTCACCCGAATGTTTCAATGACATGACGGCCATACAGAATAGAGTAACGCATCATTCGAAAGAATTACTAAGAAGCAGTTCGACAATATTTCTAAAGCTTACTTTGTCATTGAGTTTTGGGTTGATTGTTTTTGAACATTTGATTGAAAATCTTGACACTGTTACAAATTTTGTGTGTCATTACCGTATGTACATCTTAAGTAAAACAATTCTTTAGAGTTAATTAAAATTAAATAATAATAATGTAAGATTAACGGTTTTCGAACTTCTAAAGGCAGATTAACAACGATAAATACAATTTATAATTTAAATATTCTAAGACATCGCGGGATATCTAAGAAATAGATCTTCAAATGCAAAATTGCTTTTATACTCAAAACTAGAATACATATGTCTTCTTGATGATCATTTGCACTGTAAATTTCGCCCGTTCATTCAGAAAAAATGAAATAAGGAAAAAAGTTAGAAATGGTGGAAATCTGTGGATCTTTAAATTATTTTTTTTTTTTTTGGTTGAACGGCTTATTTCCACAAACAACATGAGTAATACTACAAGTATCACGTGATGTATAACAATCACTGATTGATTGATCTTTCTTTTTATTATCAATATTTCAACTTTAGAAGATAATTTCAATATGTCCGTGGCATTTTTAGTTCTTTTAATCCTAAAAACGAAGCTTTTCTGCAAATTATTCATTATTTTAATTAATTTTACGGAACTTCTGTTCTTAGTATATTGTCGGAACAGAAGCACAATCTGCAATTTGCTAATAACGGTTTAATCGTTCAAAAATTTTCAAATTCTATTTATACGATTAAACATGATAGTGTTGAGATCAAATCCTAATCATATTAAAATCTATTATTATTATTATTATTATTATTATTAATTTGATTTTCGCATTACAAACATGGAATAAAAAGGGAAAGGTAATGCTGAGCTTATTTCCACTTACACTTGTTAGTAAAGCAAGATCTCATTCCCTTTGTGCTAGAAGGCAACTCTTGTGATTGCGACCCATTTTCTGGATCTTTCCATATAAGGCGTGCATGGTTGCCTGCGTCTTGTAATCTCAACATGGACTAGTGATGGCCCTATCTATTCTGGAATCTTAGATCACCCACCCCTCCATCTTCATTTCATTACAACAGCATCTCATGCGACCCAAAACTCTAATGGCTGACATGGAGTTAGGGAAAATACGATATAGCATGGATCAACAGCCTTTCTAAAACACAAGACTCTACATTTTACTAATGGCAAAGATTAATTTATGACAGAAAAAGGAAAGCTAATTCTTAAATAAAAGAAAGTCAATGATAAAATACGCATTAACCGCATAATCATTCTTAAAATATATAATCAGCATTTTAACAATTTACTGAAAATGATGTAAAGATTGTTTAAAGAATTATCAACTTTTATGGCGATAAAAATTAGCAAAAGTTACTCCTTATTGTAGGTTCCTAAAAATCGACAAACTTAAAGGATTCACTACTGCTGAAGACTCAAACGCTGACCAAAGGAAAGACTGAAATAATTAAGTACATTCTGAATTTCTTTACATTACGGAGCTTATTATATTTGTTCGGTAAACTCATAGCATTTAATAAGAATTAAAATTATACAGAAATTAATTTTGAGCTGTTCAATTGGATTTACTTGTATCTTGACAACAGTAATATTGACTCCTGCACAATTCAATGATTCGATTTTACCACATTCCGAAAAAGAACTTTCGGATTAAAAACTTTATTGAGATTCCCAATAGAAAACTGGAAAATTTAATGTTTACTAACTTTCTGCTCAGTAGTTGATATATCAGTAAATCGTTTTTACAACATCCGAACTGTACAACTCTTTCTAACTCTTTCGAATGCATGGGTATTCTCTATAGTGTGGAATAGTGTTTTGTGGTTTTCCGTTAATTTCCAGAATTTACGTTGCTGGAATGAATGTGGACATTACCAGAGGTAGAGGCCTGAGTTTTCGAAATGATAGAACATTTGAGTCATTCATCGGGTTTGTTCTGGGCGACTGCCTTTTGCAAATAAAAATTTACATTTTCCTCGTGAATTTTGTTTTCAAAAAAATTGGTGAAAGCTAAAAATTAAAAGATCTAATCAAAGCAAAAATCTTAATTGTGAAAGAAAGTAATTAGCATATCAAAGGAAAAAAGACATTTTCGTAGTTTTACTGATTAAAAAATTGATGAAGTTTTCTCAGTGTAATAGAAATTAACTTCTTTTTGCCCTATTAAAAAGATAAAGAAAAACCAATCAGGACTGTCAAAATTAAAATTAATGATTATTAATTACACTGAAAGTGAAATCGGGTCAAGTTCCACCCCCTGGTGTTGGTCGGTGGGTGGTTATAAACTCTCCATGACACAGTTCCTGTTATTGCGGTCAGGTGTGTTAGTTTGGTCGATCAACTGGACCCCGCCCACGATGCTGTGGCTATTAAGTAATGGTTGAAGACCTTCAATGCACATCGCAATCCAAAGACCTGTAACAGGTGCATCCGCTTTGATCAAAATCCCCATCGCCACAAAGAAATACCAATCACACTTATAGGAGGACCAAGTGAACATCTTCCTTTGAGAATATTTCAGTTTGATCAGATTTCATAATTAGAAATTTCTTCATAACTTAAATACACGCAAGGAAATCCAAAAAAGATCAATTAATTTTTTTTTCTTTTTTTTTTTCCACTTTCTTAAAATATAAAATGGAATCTTTGCTCAAGTTACTTAATGAATTTGTTACAGTTGTAGTATTAGAGTTAATGATGTCAGATTTGTTTTAAATATAGAATTACAAAGAAAATCAAGCATTTTGGAAGTCAGTAAAACTACTGTAACTTTCCTTAACTTGCTCAATTTGGCGCAGCTTAGCCGCAGCTGCTTTTGCGCCATTAAACACCAACCAACCAACTTGCTCAATAAATAGTATTATTTTAAGATCGACTTCTTTATTATTTTACATTGGTGCACATATAATTCCGGAAAATAATAAGAATAAAAATCACGAGAGTTCTATTGAAAATCTATGAAATTACTACGTATATAGGGTTTCATGCGATTTCCACTTAGATCTTTTTGTTTTAGTAAATCACGGAGAAAACCCTTCATATCCCTGATCTGAATTTGGGTCCTTCCAATCCCTGTAGCTACATCAGTAATCACTTAAACCAATAAATTAGTATCCACAAGTTCATAGTACATATTAACATCGTGATACATGATAAATGATAGATAATAGTATATATTTAGGTACAGAGTACTATATAAAGTAGATTAAAAATAAGCAGCAATGTATAAAAAAAATATTTTACAAATTAAACGAATTAACAATTTACAGTTAAAACAATTTTTATGCTAAAAATCCATTTCATATATAATTTTCAGATTTAACTTTTTAAAGGGTATTTTATTCATTTTTATTCACTTTTCACAAGGCTATTGGTATTTACAAAGAAAGCTTACAAAATTTTCAGATTTATCTTTAGCTCGAATTGGCTTTTAATGTTTTTGAATTTTGTAAATCGCCTGAATAAATAAAAACTGAAATTTGCCTTTTGATCTATGGTTATATCTAACAAAGCCTACATGAAACTATTGCTGATGAAAATAGTAATATAAAACAGAAGCTGCCTTACGATATTTAAGGTTGAAAATAAGGTTTCAGTTTAAACAAATTAATATATTAAGAATCAGCCAGTAAAGAATGTGCTAGTTATTGATGGTTATTATTAACTACTTTGAAATGTAATCACCTACAATCGTTATTATTTAGGAGAATGAATGAATTCTGGGTTTATAATCATTATAATATAAGTTTTTATAAAGTAGAACTTCTAGAGATACTTTTCTAAGACATCTTTGCATAAAGGTGGCTGGAAATGAACATCAAGAATACGTACTCAGAAAAACATAGAAGAGGATTAAAAAAAATAATAAAAGTACTAGCAGTCTAATTGTTTATAGCTTAAAGACTAATGATTGTGTGTTGTGTCTTATAATTACAAAACGAATGATTCTTTACCTTCGCAGCCACTCTCTACTTTAGGGATGCAAGCCCTGATCACTTGTTTGATCTGTCCCATAATTGCTCACGAAGCGATCAAGATCGAACGTAGACAGCAACAAGACTGTTGGAGCGTTGATCACCTGGACAGATGTGGTGGTGAGTGACCACCTTCACTCCTTCACGTCGTCCGAAATTGGGTTAGCCGACCGTTGCAGGAATAATAATAGAGGGAGTATGCTCGGAAAAGCTGCAGTGGGGCGAATCCAGCAAAATCAACAGCCATGTCAACAAAAAACGGGTCATGGTTATCAGATTTTTGGGATGATTAGGTAACTCATCCCCTAACTTAAAAAAAAAGAATTCGTAACACAGTTTTCTTAAAGAGCTGCAAGAGTCAGTTCTATTCATTAGAAAGAATATCTTAGCTAGATGTAAAAAAGAAAACCAATGAAATTAAAGGAACTTCAAATAATATGTGGGAAACAATAATAAAAGAACTTCAAAATTAAACAGTTAAAAACTACAGGAAACATAACATTATTTCCAAACAAAGAAGATTTCGTTTCAAAGACCTCAATCATTTTTTCTAAGTAAAGCCATGGAAAGATTCACAATTTTCCGATTCTACATCCTATCTCTCAATTGATGATGCTTTGTCCTGTATAATGATTTGTGTTTTTTTTTTTTTTTTTTTCTTTTTCATTAAGCTTATTTTAATTACAGATTTTTCCTTATTGATGTTAAAAAAAAAAAAGAAAAAAAGAAAGTATTTCCACTCTGTCTTGATTGTTAAGAAGCAGCGTCGAAGCACAACCATACTGACAAAATATGCTTCCAAAAAATTACTTTTTGAAGTTAATGAAGTCATTCGAATCTGAATTGTGATCGAATGTGGTGTAGCTATTATCCAGATCATTCTGATATTTGGAAGTTTGATCAATGTTTCAATATCTTTTTATTTCTTTCATATCAATTAACTAAGACAATGTACAGTTAAAGGAAATATCTTAAGGAAAAATGAGCCACAATGTAAAGAATAGACATCATGTTGCTTTATAATACTAAGTAAATTTAAAAATAACACTTCACGACATTTTAAATATATAAAAATCGGCTTTTGTTGTATTTATTTGACGCTACACTGCAAACCACTGAAAAGAACTAACCAATGTATATTCCCAATCTTGATATATTTAGGATAGAAATGACAATGACCATAAAATTCAGAGATTGGAAACTGCATAAAGAAGTAATCTATGGAAAGATATATCTTAAGTTAAATAATAGGACGTGATTACAAAAAAGAAAGTTTGGATGAAAGATTAAATTTATTGAATTCACGAAGTAAGACGAAACGATTATAAATGTTCTAAACCAACACCCTCTGTTTGTTGGTTTTGGATATTGTCTAAACTGGATTCTAAAGAATGAGAGGAGACAAAAAGAAAGTCTAAAGGCAGACGAATAGTTGAAATTAAAGCGTCGTTGGATTGAATGGAAAAAAAAAAAAGAGGGAAAAACTGGAGAGACTTTTGATCTTTCAGTGGATTGGAAAGGGATGATGATGATGACATGCATACAGTACTGTACAGTGAACAGCGTTACACCTCGGAGAACCAAACATAAACAGAGATCTTTTAATGTAAGTTGAAACTTGTTTTGTGGTTTTTCTATGACAACTTCATTTGAAATCTAGTGAAATTCTCATTAAAAATTTCCATTCATTTCAGTTCTTAAAACTTATCAATTGATTTGGAAACTGGCGAATCTTAAGAATTTCTCCGCACGTGCGCTGCGAAAGCAGACACTCGAAATGCCAACGTCGAACATCGTTAGACACGTTCACTCAAGAATTTCTGGCAGCCAAAGCTATTCGAAGGGGGAAAATTGTCTTTCCGAGTGGGACAACATTCAGCATTCCTAACGACGAATAGGAAATGAAGCTGGCGTTATAATAGTCAGAATCAGAATAGATGATTGTCTGCATTTCAATCCCACAAACAATTCAATGCTTTTGTTTGTACTAAGTAAACTTCGCGAAGTTGCACAAATTTCGATTAAGGCCGTGCTGCCAAAAAAATACAAAGTGGCTTTCCCGAACATTTTAACAGTTTCACATATTTTTCTAAAACTACCAAAATGGTAAATCGCTCTCATTAAAATTTGAAAACACAACTGAATCATGCTTTTCTTAAAACATACTTTTTTTTTTTGTTCTTTTTCTGAATCTTTAGTTCAATCCATTTCCGTTAAATTTTTCTATAAATGATTCATAAGAATCAACATTTACACTTTTGCTATTAATAATATAATAGACTACTACTTCCCAAGAAACCGCTGGGTAATGGAAAGACGCTTGAACTTATTCCTTTTTGCTATGATAAGAATCCAAAATTATTTACCTGAACTCCTTGTCAACGTTGTTATACAGGAAGCGTTTCATGAATTTTACGCCCAAAACATTGTTCAGAACAGCCATGCACCAGTCACCAATTTCACTCTCAAAGGCAGGTCAATCTGCATCTTGTAATAAAGCAGAACTATGACTCACGAAGCTACCGTAATTGAGAAGCACGTCCAACTTTGAGATGATCTGTAGAAACATTCCGAAACTTTCAAACATATTAAGCGCACTACAAGCCGCGCGGTTGGCGTTGTCGCTAAGACATTGGCCTCTCATTTCGGAGTGCCGGGGTTCGGTTCTCATGTGGGTTTCGTGATGGTGGACGATCGGCACTTGGCAGGTTTTCTCGGGGTTCTCCCGTTTCCCTTGTACTTCTCCCACTATACTTTCTCAGTCTTTCTCTCCATCTGACTTTACTTCTGTGGTTTAGTGCAATAGACCTCCGGTCGCAGTGCGTGGCTTCCCTGCCACCCACAATCATCACATAAACATAAGCTCATTACAAAATAAATAAATAAAGGAGAATTAATTTTAAATGACCCACTAAGCTGATAGGATAACTTATTCAATTTCGGAAATATTTCTGAAACTTTATTGGAAAAAAAAATGTCAGTGTCTAGTATTTGCTTCAAAGGAATGTCAAAAAAAAAAAAAAAAAAAAAAGACTCACACTGAAGATTCATGCTCAGTTTAATAAATTCAACTTCACTCATTGTTACTGAAAAAAATCAACCGTGAGATTTAATTTAGGTTCAAAAATTGTTAGTGGGATACATATATACACTTCCGTGCAGCTAAATCGAGTCACCCCTTCAGAGCGCACAAAAAGGCTATATTTTTTAAATGGCTTGACCGATTTTCAAAAAACTTTTTTTTTTGAAAGCCTAATGTTTTTACTTTACAATGACACCATTATCATTAAAATCTGTACAATATTTTGTTTTATAATGCATTTTGAATGAAAACACAAGCAAAATGCACGCTTAGGAAAAAAAATTGGGGATACTTTAAATTAAATTACAACAAAAAATTCAATCAAAACAAGGAAACTTTTATTAATCAATACTTGGTATTGCCTCCCCTTGCCTTTACGACGGCTTGCATGCGGTTCCTCATAGACCCTATTAAGATTTTGACAAAGTCTTGGGGGATCCCATTCCACTCCTCCTCCAGCGCAATCTTGAGCTCGTTTTTATTAGACGGTGCCGGATTTCTGGCTCGGACCCTCCGTTTGAGCTCGTCCCACAAATGCTCAATCGGATTCATGTCGGGACTGAGGGCTGGCCACTCCATCGTCTCGAGACCAACCTCCTCCATGAATTGCCGAGTGGTTCGTGCTGAATGACACCGGGCATTGTCATGCACCAACATGAAGTCTTCCCCGATATATCCTGCGTAGGGCACAACATGATCCAGGAGAATGTCCTCAATGTATCGTCGAGCAGTCAGCCCCCCCCCCCCTCCGGCCTCCACCAGGTATGAAAACAAGATCTGTTTTTCCCTCAAAAGATATGCAGGAACCGCATATCTTTTATATGCAGGAACCACATCATGCAGGAACCGCCGCCGTACGAGATTGTTTCAGCAAAACAGCACTGTGAAAATCGCTCTCCTGGACGCCGGTAGACCCGGCCTCTCCTATCATTACCATGGAGACACATTCTGCTCTCATCAGTGAATAGGACGGACCGCCATTGCTCGATGCTCCAATTGACGTGTTCCCGAGCAAATTCGAGTCGTGCTGTGCGGTGACTTACGGTCAATTTTGGGCCTCTAGCATGGGATTTTATAGGGGATTTTATAATGGAGTTAGTGGTTTCCGTTCAGACTGCATTTTGCTACGCTTACGTTCAGATCACATTCATTTGGAAAATATTGTACAGATTTTAATGATAATGGTGTCATTGTAAAGTAAAAACATTAGGCTTTCAAAAAAAAAAAAGTTTTTTGAAAATCGGTTAAGCCATTTAAAAAAATATACGCCTTTTTGTGCGCTCTGAAGGGGCGAGTCGATTTAGCTGCACGGAAGTGTAGTACACATACACCATACATAAAAACTGACTGATGTTGTGAGTCATAGTTTCCTATGAAAACAGGCTAGTAAAAAGATAAATGTATTTAAAATTACTGATCGTAAAAGATCTCCAAATAAATATGTCTAATAAATTCAGTATTTTATATCAAATAAATAAACTAATCAACTTAATTAATGAAGTTTATAACAGTATTACAAAACAAAACTATTGAAATCTTTTCGGAATATGTCAATATCTGCTTCTGTTATTAATATTCTTGATTCTTGAAAAGGACACAAACATGATGCTAAGTAAGTTATAAGTTAACTTGTTAAGAAAACTGTCTGCTAACCAGTCAATAAAGCAGAAGAAAAGAGGAGAAACCCTCCAATTAAAAGATCTACTATATACTGCAGTATTAAAAGAGTGATTGGTTTCAATTATCTGAGCATCAATGATTCCATAGATAAAAGTGCCATCAAATTAGTGATACGTGTATTTTGATGATCTTTTACAAGACTTCCTAAGAGATGATAATCAGCATTCCTTATAGAACAAATATTACGTTCAATAATACTTGTGTAAAATCAGCATTTGCAGTACGGATGTTAAAAGTGGCTGATGAATAAGAAGTGAGAAGAAAATTAGAAATTCCTTTGTTACCTGACTTTGAACAAGTTGAACGCATTTGGAGGTATTTCAAACTGGCCAGAAACTGGTTGCAGAAAGAAATCGCTTATAAATACAGGAATGTGGATCAGAAAGTTTTGTTGGGTGAGCTTACCTTTATCGAACTTTTAAAGCATCTTACCATGGAATTTATTGACTTAGAAACTGATGGAGATTTTTAAAGAATGCAATAGAAAAACAACCCGAGTTCTTGGAGGGACGCAGGACTTTATTAAACTTGGCTATTTCTTTCTTTTTTCTTTTTTTTTTCCAAATAAAGTAAAGGACGTTGCTTTATTGTCAACTATTCATTATAACTTAATAAATAAATAAATAATGTACAAAGAGAGGAAGGATTATGCAGTGATCAGATTGTAGCCATCTTGTACAAACATTTGATTATCCTTCATTGTCTTTCTTCCCATATTTCATGGAATTTTTGACAATAAACTGGAGGAACTGAATTAATTTATTTATATACATATCATATACATCACTCAAAAATAAAAACATTATTAATTTCTTTATAATGATTACAATTTTAATTACTTTCTAAATTAAAAAAAATGGCATTTCTTAAATCTTCCACTGTAAGATTCCCAGTAATTTTCTTTTAAAACTGTTGAAATTTTCTTTAACTATTAATTAAATTAAATCAAACGTTACTTTAGTTTGTATAAACTTTAATCTTGTAGCTGAAAGATCTAAATTAAGCACCCTTTTCTATTGAAGAGAACTTCCATTAAGACAAACAAAAAACAATTTGAATAGCCGCAACATCGGTTTTAAAATCTCCCAGTACTTATTAGCACTTTACTTCCAGTGAGTCGTTATCTGATGTAATTGGACGCCAATCCACAATGGCACCTTGTAGTGGGAGCAATCGTAGGCGGAGCAGATGGGAAACCAAAGCCATTCCAACAAGCTTGTCGTTTGTTTTGAAGCAGATGACCCTTGGTCCATCGGGTGCAGGAAGCGCTCTCCACTCCAGCGCTTCTTTCCTGCCATAAATTTGTTCGCAAGAGATGGCTGCAGGTGGACTGAGCCAAATGCCTCCCTTCTACCACGACAACTGATTTGCAGCCATCATCCAAACGGTTGGAAGTCTTCCCGCAGACCATTCATGTTTGGACGTCAACATCGCGTTATATTTGTACTTCCTCCTGATATTTTTGTGACCTATTAAATATGACTGAATCACTTTCCGGGCCATTTTTCATTGAAATATTTGGTGGGACTCACGTTTTTATTTTTAAATAATGAACTGAGGACACAGGATGTAACTTCAAATCATAATCTTAAAATTAAAAAAAAAAATTCCTTATAAAGAAATGTATACATTAAAATATTAATAATAATTGGCTTTTCGTGTTTTAAATCAGAAATTGCTACTTTCTCTATCCTCGACAATCAAGAATAATCTTAATGTAAAAATTCACTTAACTTTACCATCCTCAAAATTATATCGATTACAGACAGATGCGTTGTTAGAAATGGAGAAGCAGCTGGACCAGTTGACCAGAATCCTAAGAAGCCTCGAAAAGTTCACTTTTATTAGTTATATTAATTTTTTTCCTCACATATTTTTATGACTTTTCAAGTGATTAATCGCCACATCTGTGACTGATTCGGCCTCTCTCACTTATCCCAGGTCTTGTTTATTTCAATTAACAAATAAAATATTTATTTATTTATGTCAATCCCAATATAGCTGTACTTGGAAAACAAAAATATCATTTTTATGAGGATGTAGGCTACGTTGACTTTTGCAACATCGTACGCAGACTAGTTTATTTTAAGTATGTTGAAGTTTACAATTAGTCCAATCGAAAGAACAGAACCGACCTCTAATTTAAAGAGTAAAGTAAAATATATGTATGGAAGGTTCTATAATATAGTTATAATATAACCTGTACGGTAGGTTCTATAGTATTTATTTCAGGAACTAAGCTAATAAGGCAGACTGATTAATTGAATAATTGGCTTCGGATTTTAAATTAGTGACGTATGCCTACTTATTCTACAAAATAATTACTGACGTAATATTCATATAACTTTTATTTTATAAACATTGATAAAGAAAGCCCCCCCCCCCTCCATATCTTTTAATGTTTCATTTCGAAGCTTGCTAGCAAATGTTAATCTTGTCATTACTACTTATCGAAAATACAAGCAATATAAGAATCAAATCAAAAGCAGGTCAAAAAATATTAATAAGACCGAAGAATATCTTCAAGAAAAATTAGTGAAATAATTTCGCAAAATTTTTCAATTTAGATACTTGTAGGATATCTTTTAATTGGGTTTGTTCATTTCATGGTTTGGTTTTTTAATTAATATAATCTGTAACATTGTTAATGGCTTCTGTTATGAATTTTCAACTTTTTATTCCAGTATCTGATGAAAATTTTTTTAACCTGATTTAAGTTAAATATTTTAAATTTATACTTTTTGTTTTCTTTCTTAAAAAAAAGAATTTAAGAATTATTATTTTACTTCATAATATAATATCATGAATCGCTGTGTTTGTAAGTCGTTATGTTTGTATAAAGGAATAAAATCTGAAAAGGCAGTGGGAAAAAAAAAATCAGTATGAAACTGATGAGACTGGTCCTGACTGATGAGGGCCAATATGCGCGAAACAGCTGTCTCAGAATATTGTGAACACAATAGTTAACACAAGACCTGCATTTAAATTATTAGAAAGGAGTATTATACTTTTAATATATTTTTTTAATTACTTTTTACTCTAAATTACAGATTTTTATATTAAAATCTATAATTCGATATCTCAATAACTGCAGAATCTGTTTCTTTTTATTCAAACGTTATTAATTGATACTTAGAAATAAACTAATTAGTTAATTTTATTTTACTTTTTTTGAACTTCATTTTTTTTTTTATCTTCCCGATATTACATAACAAACTTCGTAAAATAATAATAACAATCAAAGGTTAATAAAGCTCATACACAAAATTATTATTAAAACCGAAAAATCATACGTAATACAAACAAAAAAAATTATTATTTTTTTTTACTAAATTTATGTTTCCAATATGGGGGCAAGGATGTGTCCATGCCCAAAAGAAGGTCCACAATACTCTGAACTCTGCATTTCGCTTTAATGATTTAGATATAAACTTTCAGAGGAATTTAGTTGATGCTTTATGTTGTTGTTTTTTCGAGCTTTGTGTTAATATTAATGGAAGTGGGTATCACACGCTAACCCGCATGCTATACAATTAATGTAGGCAGGAATTCATCCAAAGGTCGCGCCAACTTAATGTTCAACGCCAGATGCGCATTCTTTGCTTACAAGGGAGCAAATCCTGTCAATATTACAATCCTGTTAAACAGCAAAGTCATGCTGCTTACTCATAGAGAAAACAGTTAATTTTATATAAAATTTCAGCAGTAAAAAAAAATAAAAAAAAATAATCAGGCATTTTTTATTTTTCGGAAATTAGACTAGGGCTAATCTTACAAACCTACTGAACATAAATCGAAGTGTAATAACAAATGAAATTGATCTTTCTAATATCTATTCTGCAGATCAGTTACACAAGACATCACAAGTGAAACAAAGAAATCAAATAAGATAAAATACGAGAATACTGATAAATGCCTTAACAATTTTAAACCAAAATTTTACAAGCAGAAAAACATAAAACATGTATTTTAGATAATTTAGGGATAAATTTATTAGAATAGCAACCATGAATAAAATGAAAATTTTAGTTGGGGGGATATAAATAGTTAAATTAAAAATTAATAAAAAAATAAGACATAGATGGTATGCCAATTTTCAATTTAGTAAAATCCACAGAATAATGGACTAAAGGTCAGTGATAATCTAATTTACCAGCAAGGTTTCAGTGTTT
>JAFIDM010000001.1:59690792-59741520 GCA_023159025.1 Thereuonema tuberculata | reverse complement strand
GCTCTACATGAGATCTCATATCTTTTTAACACTGAAAGCGTTATGAGCATGTGAGTCTTGGCAACTTATTTTACATGAAATGTTTTGGGTGGGATTTCATTTCTTTTTGTAAGATGAGATCTGATAACTTTTTAACAGTGAAAGTGTTATGAGCATGGGAGTCTTCGCAACTTATTTTACATGAAATGTTTTGGGTGGGATATACCTATCAGAAATTGTTATATAATAAAGAACCGGAACCCCCTTTATGAGGGGTTGGAGGGTGAAAGTTACAGATTTCTTAATTTGTTTGTTGTTTGTGTGTGTGTTAAACCTAGCCTGCATACTAAATTTCAGCTTTCTAGGACTTCAGGAAGGACCCTAGAGGTTTTGATGATCATGAGTCAGTGAGTCAGTCAGTGAATCATGGACGAAATCGACGTATTTTAGATATTAATAAAATCCAAAGTATAAAAGCTAGATAAATGAAACGTAGCGTATTTCATTAGTCTGCTAACTGCATCTTATCCTGAAAATTTGAGCTCTCTAGTATTATCCAGGCCGAAGCTATGAGGGTTCGATAATATATAACCAGACCCCCCCCTTTATGAGGGGTTGCAGGGTGAAAGTTACGGATTTCTTAATTTTTTTGTTGTTTGTGTGCTAATCCTAGCCTGCATACCAAATTTCAGCTTTCTAGGACTTCAGGAAGTACCGTAGAGGTTTTGATGATCATGAGTCAGTCGCACAGTCAGTCAGTGACGGAATCGACGTATTTTAGGTATTAATAAAATCCAAAGTATAAAAGCTAAATAAATGAAACTTTGCGTAATTCGTTAGTCTGCTAACTGCATCTTATCCTGAAAATTTGAGCTCTCTAGTATTATCCAGGCCGAAGCTATGAGGGTTCAAAAATACGACGAAACGCTTCCAGAAAAGGTC
This sequence comes from Thereuonema tuberculata, assembly GCA_023159025.1. NCBI lineage: Eukaryota > Metazoa > Arthropoda > Chilopoda > Scutigeromorpha > Scutigeridae > Thereuonema > Thereuonema tuberculata. Next base: position 59,740,599 of record JAFIDM010000001.1, on the reverse strand, counting down.
CGTAGTGCCCTTCCTGCCTTCGGCTCGTCTTGGCGGGGGCACTACCGTGCCCCCAGATAACAAAAAAATGGCTTATATCTTCTAAATCAAACATAATCTTTAGAATGGAATCTTTGAATAATTGACTACATAAATATTTACAAAAAGGGTTACGAATATGTTACTTTACAGTTCATTCATGCACTTTGTCACCATTCAAAATCAACAATTATAAAACTATTGTAATGAATAACTATTAATCATCAATTTTAAAATCAACAATTATAAAACTATTGTAATGAATAACCATTAATTTTTTATTGTCAATAATAATATGTACGTATTAAATTCCTCGATTCTGATCGTTTGGAGAACAATCGTTACATTCCTTCCATCATTGATTATTTTTGAAATTTTATTTTGATAATTTATTGTCTCTGTATGTTCAAAGCAACTTGAGAAAAAGATACCGAATTCCTGAAAATAAATGAAAATATTGGAAATGTTAGAAGAATATTTATTCATTTTCGGGGTATTACCGTGAACTGGACTACGTTAACTAAAAATTAAATAAAACAGTAAAAAAAAACAAACAGATACTCAAGAACATACAAAGAAAAATATCCCTCTATTGATGCGTAACATCTTGAATTTAGCAAGTTCTAGCCAATGGCACCCGCATTACAATTACGAAAAGGACAGGTGCAAAAACACTTCAAGTAATCTTTATGGATGGGGGAAACACAACAAAAAAAAATCGCTTCCCTCTATGTTGAGCTTATAAAAACATGTCACAGCCCTGATGTTGGCGACAAAATTGGGAAACGCCATATGGGAACGATAAGTGAACTTGAGTCCACTTCGTTCGTTAGTGGGTTAATTTAGGATTACAACGGCAGAGCAGATGACAGAACAGATGGAAACAAAGTTTCCCTCCAACTATTTGTGGCTTGAGTAGATTTCGTGGGCGTTAGAAGGATTGACATCAGCATGTGCTGGACAGGTGACGAACTTCAACTCATTTAACTCAGCACAGACACAACAATAACTATTTTTTTCTTTTCTTTCTAAAGGAATAATTCAAACTCTTAATGAACTAGACAGGCCTTCAGACCTTTTCTTTAAAGAAAACGTAACAATATACAGACAGATAACATTATCGTTTTAAAAATTAATTCTTAATTTTATAAAGAACACGACTTCTCTCTTGACCGAATACATTCACTGTTTTTGTTTGTTTGTTTAAACCAGCGGTGCACAATCCGCGGCTCGCCGGTACATTTGCTGCGGCCCAGTAGTGTCCAACTTAAAATTAAATTTGAGCCTTTGCATTGCTGATTTGCAATGCAAAACTGATTTGCAACAGCAACTGTCTCAAACTTTACTATCGGAATGTTGATATAATACACAACTAGCGCATTATTTGATAATCTGAAGGTTATGTAAATTACATTTAATATTAATTATTATTATAAACGACATTATCAAATCATTGATTAATAAGATAAATTAAGGGTTGGGGGGTGTTGGAGGGTGGGACGCTGCGAACCTCCATCAGAACTTTTATAAAAATATTGGCCCTCAGACTTCCTAAGGACTAAACTGAAGATATATAAATGTATGTAATGATTACTTTTGCAAAATATACCGCCTCAAGTTTCGAAATGTAAGCTTTGATAGAGGGGTTTTTTATTTAGCATTTACAAGGCAAAGTTGATTTTTGTCTAACTATTCTCGAGATCTCCACGTAATATTTGATAATGTATAAAATAACAGTACTATCAATATTAAATATATTAAAAATATATACAGCAAGAACATCTCGAGATCTATTCACAGATTTCTTTGCCGAAATAATATCTTATGTCGGTGACTAGATCTTGATAATGTACAGCGTGGCCGGGAAGTTCCCGTACCCCTATTATGTTATTATTAATTTAAGGGGTACAGGAACTTCCCGGATATCTTGTATATTTTTTACTTATAATATGTAATTTTAATTTGTTTAACTATAAATTTTATGTAATGTCGTACGTTAGCTCTGCAATTTAAACAATGAAGTTGTTTTATACATTTTTAAAATTATACAAATATTAAACATCTTTTTACTTCCTAAAATATTAAAACTTCATTCTGTTTTTTCCTTAAATGAAATTTCAAAGAATAGCAACCGATAAAGAAAATAAGCATATCCATTATGCAGTATCCAGAATTTGCCTTTCAAAACATTCTTACACCAGTGAAGCTTCAGCAGATGTTTGAAGTTAAACAAAGTTTTTTCCGTCGCTGAAGCTGGTTCGAGTGAGTTTTGAATTTGAGATAAATAATGATAATCTAAAAGAACACTTCTATGATATTCAGAGAAATTAAGATTATTGCACTATAATAATTCTAAATTTTTTGATGAAGACTGCAAAGATGTAAGAAATGTTATTTTTCTTTTAGAATTATTACAAAGTATAACATGCTTACTTTCTCTAAATACATTCATCTTATTTTTCTCTTATACCTCTGCTTCTGGAATCCTTTTTCATTCTGGAATCCTTTTTTTTCGACAGAACATAAATTCAGATGTGAGGTTTCAATTGCCAAGTTAAAAAATTGCGAGGATATTAAGAAAAACATAAGTTCACCATTACATCTACTTTAAGATTAAGTATTAACTGTAAACAGTACAGTTTAATCATGTTTCAGGAGTATTTGCAAAAAAAAAAACAAGCACAAACAAGAAAACTCATTCTGCGAAAGCCTTTACGTATGTCCTTTTCATTTTCAACATCATTTTTAAACAGGATGGATTAAGATTTGAAAGTCCTTCAATGGAGCCTCGTTATCTTTATGGTCTCCTTACTTTGGTAACGTCTGAGATAAGATTTCGCACTCCAGAGTTCTTTAGAGCCTTTGAGCGGATTAAGGATAAGACGGTGCTTGGCTGGCGGAGGAAGGATTGATATCCCGATATTTAAGCAACTGAAAAGATTCGAGACTGTTAGGGTGGCTATTATCATTTGTTTTGGTTTCAATTAAAAGGATCTTAATCAAATTTATGGGCCCCAATGAGCGGCTCAGCCTCACGACGTCAACGATAAAGATCTAGTTTTGTTTGTGAAGGATAACTCATCGTTGTAACACGAGCCTTCATTAGTGTTTCTTCTTGGATATCATTAAACAACTCTTTCAAAGTTATCAGAGTTAAAATGTATCTCTGTTTTAACAGACAAATAAATGTTCAATCAAAATAGTATAATGAATTAATCTTCAATTATGTTAAAAATAGTATAATATTCGCATTTCTTGAGAATTTTAATCCTTTTTTTATTTTATTTTTTTTTTCAAATGAGATCTTATTTCGAGTAAAAAAAAGGCAAAATTAAGATATAAATAGCGTAAATGTTCGTTGCAATTCAAATATTTAATGAGAAACCAATGTTAATGGATGATGATGTGGCTATTCTCAGTACTTCTGTAAAGAACAAAGGAAAAAAAAAAAAGAAATAAAAGAAGGTTTTTATCGAATTCTTTGATTTGGATGTTTTCGTGATTTAGTTCGGGGTTTCTCACTTAAACAAGGTAGGATAGCGATTAGTAAACCAATCACAGTGCTTCGCAACGGCTTCTGAGTCACCTTTACTTTAGAATAGACTGCGCCGGGGTGGTCTCTTTGCGACCCCATGCTATCTTACCTACCCCTATTTATATGGAATAATCGTCATTCTTAACTCAAACCTTGTTAATTCACTGAATTCCTAATAATGATTTAAAAAAAAAAACTTAAGTTGAGAAAGTGTGAAAAGATTTAAAATGGGGAGAAAAAAATGAAGAATACGAATTGCCCTTGAGGGGATCATGACCTTCGCGTTATTAGCACGACGCTCTAACCAACTGAGCTAACAGGCCACCTACAACATTCAAGAAATTTTAAAACAGTCGCTTCCTAAGTATCTACTTTAAACAACCTGATACTAATTTTAGAGAAAATAAATAAAGCATTTATCAAAATTCCAATTCTAAAGGATTACATAACCAATATCTCATAATGTCATAAGTTGAGAAACTGTGAAAACATTTAAAACGGGGAGAAAAAATTGAAGAATAAGAATGGCCCATGAGGGGATCGAACCCACGACCTTCGCGTTATTAGCGCGACGCTCTAACTCAGCTAACAGAAGCCGTTGCGAAGCATTGTGGTGTATGTGTCCACAGACAGACAGACAAACCGGGGATATAAGGAGTCTTTCAGAAGCCTAAAAAACAACTATTCTTTACTGTTCTATTTTCTCCTGTGTGTCTGTATGTATCAGTAAGTATGTATGTACGTATATGTAGTTGTATTTTTTTTCCTCTTTTCTTTACATTTTGAATTTTCAAATTAATAATATCTAACCTAAGAGATTTCATAGGAAATGTAATAAACTATGTTCATTTCATTTCCTATGAAATTCATTCCTCAGGGTTAGCTTATTGAATTTGATGAGTTGGTGGCTTTTGATGATAATCTTGATTTGAAAATATATATATTTTCAATATGACATTATGAGATATATATAAACTCACACACACACACACATATATATTTGTAGTATGATTAATCTGGTATACATGGTAAGACTGCAATTTTATTCTAATTAAATTACACTATTGTAGGAATTGAAGTTTTCTTGTCAAGAGATTGAAAACTAACAAATGGAATATTCCTATAACTATAGGTAATATTCCTATAACTTGCTTTTTCCCAAACAAGCCATCTTTCATTATTTAACACTGAATTTCAATCGTAATTTTACAAAATGAGTTTTCATTATTTCTAGTCTGACAGTCCAAGGAACTTTCCATATTAAACGGCTATGAAACACTGCTTTAAAAACTGATTAACATACATTTTTTATGTAACAAAGTTTATTTCGCAATTTAAGGATATGTAATTCTTTAATTTCTTGGTTCATAAAGCCAATTAATTAAATGAAATTAAATTCACAAGATTCAAAATTGATCATTTCAGCTAATTATTATTAATAAAAATACCAGATACTTTTCCATTATCCGGAAGCCACGTTGCAATTCCTTCCCTAGAACAGCACGTAAGGACAACTGAATTACAAAAATATTTGGAGGTTGGAAAATAAACAGCTTCAAATGGCTATCAACTGACAACCTCCAAATATAAGCTTTCTTTTGCTCTTATATACTCTTCTAGTGTAGGAATTTCAATGTGGCGTCAGGAAAAGTACCAACAGGCAACAGCTGGAAATATTAAAAACATCTTCAAAAATTGCTTAACATTAACGCTACACGTTTACGATCTTACCCACCTTCAAACAGTCGACAACTTTGATGCAACCTTTAATAATATTTGTGTAATATTTCTCCAGATATTTGTATTTAGTTTGTAGATGTTAACTTACTGTATTTTATAATACTGTGCACTTTGAGTCCCTTTGGAAAAATATTCACGTTTTCTCAAGTTAGATAAAGATAAATCAGACCATTAGGTAAACCTTGTTTGAATAATTAGATTCGTCAAGGAAGGCTTCTGCAAGTCAAGTGGAAGAACTCGTCCTATTAGACAGGTCGCGTGCATTACAATTCCTGTCAGTGTCTTGAACCCACCAAAAATTTGCTTTTGAAAGGAGGAAGAGACCTGGGTAGAAAAACATGCGGTCATCTCACAACCTGAAGAACTTCTTGTTGAACATCATCACCTTTTCTTACTTCTACAAAGGTTAAGTTCAAATAAGGTGTGACGAATTCCTTTTCGTCATCTAAATATTTGCACAGCAAGTCAAGCCTAGGGTCAAAAACCCTTGTCCATTCGCAGTCCTTTGTTAGTATCATTAATTTACACTGTATTTGATATTACTACTTCGTTTCAATTTAAAATGAATTCCTTCTATGTTTTAAATATTGAGAAATATTGAACACTGTCAAGCTTTATAACATATGAACATTTGTTCAATTTATAAAAATGAATTCTATATTAACTGACAAAATAATACGAAAAACTGTTCAAATATTTTTTTTTAACCTAATTTTTGAATCTCTACAATAGATAACGAAATGGCAGCAAAATCTGCAGCCAAACAGTGCTGCACCCACTGCTGTACTTGTCAAAAATACAATAAAAGAAAAATAAAGTACAAACTAGCATTTTAGGCATTTAGAGTCTAATAACGCTGTTACAACAAAATTATTTTTAGTGATGTTTACAATAGATTAAAATGTAAGCATTTTAGTACGGATTTTGTGAGTACTCAATTTTTTACTGGGAAAGGAGTATTTTTGGATTACTTACATCGTTCTCATACTATCTGTACTTAATCTTTATGTATATGTGTTGAAGAAAGACAAAACCTCTATTAATTGTTTATTTAATGGTAAATAGTTTTTATGTGAAAGATCTGAATTGAAATCTCTGATTCCAAACTTAGAAATTTTAAATAATTATTGTACTTGTAATGATAGCTTCAAAATTTATAATTGTTCAAAAAATAGCATGAAAGCTATTACCAAAATGTATAATAATAAACGCGTGTAATTTTAGACAAGAAATTTAACGTGCGTTAGAAACATTTTACAGTAAAATAAAACAAATAACGCACATAACTAAACCAAACACAAATTCTCTGAGCTATTTTTTGTTATTGTGCTGGGAATCGGAGACAGTACTGTTTCGAAATTAAATCAGAATATTTTTGATGTTGGTGGGAGAAATTCACTTTGGAGAACGAAGTGTATTTAATAATCAAAAAACCTAATGCCCAACCTTAAAATTCAAAATATCCTAAGGACAATTGAATTCGATTGGCTGGTTCTTTGCTGTTCTCTTTATTTCATTCAGCAATAGTGTGTAACTTGGAGCGAGAATTCCTTTCTAAATTGATTGGATAATTGAACCGCCCACTCTTAAAGCCTACAGACAAACAGTACATCACGTCTGTAGTTAAGTATTTCGTTCTGTAAATTATCTCTTAAAACCGTTTAATTGATTTCTTACTTACTTTTATCAATGTTCCATTTCAAGGAATGAAGCCTAAAGCAAGACACTTAGTCAAAGATGTGACAGTAACAAGGTCAAAGAAAAAAAAACCCTTTGGTCAAAGAAAGGGAGGCATTTTACAGAATTTATGCCGCCTCCGAACCTTTTAATTTTAATTAAAAGTCGAACCAACACTATTAATTAAATGTTCGGTTGCGGTTAATCGCTTAAAGACTCAATGCAAATATAATTAATGAAACTCATATTTTATTTAAAACGTTATTAATAGATAATGTGTTGATTCACTGAAATAAATTAATAGATTCACAGTGAGAGATAGGCCTAAATTGAGATTTGAAATAGTGTGAAAAATACGTGTGGGTCGAGGTTTTCCTTCATCTGCCCACTTATCAGTTGTTACCAAAAACCGAAACACTTTTAAGCTGAATATTATCTTCTGCGTTTCCTCTTTCTTATTTGTACTAAGTTTTCTAGTTTCGAATGTTAATAGCATGTTTAACTAATTATTTGAAAAAAGTTCTTCTTCAAATGGAATTTCTATATATTAATTTATTAATTTCTAAATGTCTATATTTTAATTTTTTTAGGATATTAATTTCTGAATCAAAAATTCCTCGGGTATCTGGAGATATTTTTTAAAAACGATTTACTTTTCAATTAAATTAAAGCGAATAAACTCTATTATGCAATAATTATAATATATAACATTTAATTACATACTGTTAGCTCTATTTATATAAAGTATAATTATAAAAATGCATAATAGATGATTAATTATATTCCGATTTGACTTTCTGAACATCATTACGTCTACAGCAATAATTCTTTTATCATTTTCCCCCTAATATTTAAGCTACTAATATCTGTAATGTTATGAAGATATAACTTGTAATTCGATAAAAACGAGCTTCTAAAAATAAAGAAAAACTATATTTCGAATAGGTGCTGTATCGATTATTGCAATTCCACACAAGAATTCACAAACACTTTGAAAGTCTAATGAATAAAAAAAGATAAAGGCTTAATTCCTATCTAAATAGATCATCATTCCGCAGGATCATCGATTCAATTCAAGCTTCAATCCTGAAGTTGATGATGCAGACCTTTGCTGAAAAGACGGCAAATCTTGGAGGAATTGACTTTCTTAATAAAGGAACCTTTTATTGGAAATTAAGGGAGATCTTTTGAAGATCTGGGTTTTCATAATCTCTTAGGACCTAAATAGACGGGAAATGATAATGATTTCTAATGCAATACTACACGCATCATTAGTCAAGCGAAAGATAAATCTTTGTTGGCTTCAGGCCAAACTAACGGTCTTTCCTCCTTGGAATAGTTTTTTATGATGAGGCATCGAAATGAATATTCATGAAAAAGATTAGGTATTATTCCATCCGTCTGTAATCATAGAAAAACCAACGGAGTTACGCTTACACGTTTCCACTTCGCACGAGATCAAAGCAAGAATTGTATGTAATTATACCAACGGTAATTCTCGTTCAAATGGAAAAGAAAATATGTGAAAAATTAGAAACAAGTTTTGTGCAAAGAAGTAGGTTGTGGAAAAGGCGTTAGATTAAAATCTAATATATATTTTGGAACGTTTGTCTGTTGTTCCGCGATAACTATAAAGCAACCACCATAAAACTTTAGGGATAGTGTTAGATAGTAAACTCACTTATTAAAAGAAATATACTTCAGCTAGATCCGTTGCTCGACATCTGGTTCTGATGTTAATTTGAGAAAACGTAAATTTTTGTTTTTCATTTCGCGAACCTCGATGAAAAACTTGCAAAAAAAAGATTTAAGTAAAATTAACCGGAAAAAATTTCCGGTTAATGAAACTTTTCGCTTATTTATTTTTTGCATGATTTCATTACGAGAGCTTACTTTTTTCTAAAATATTATAATCAAAACAACTTAAATCTGCATGTTTTACTTACAAAATACAATAAAAAAATCTACAGTAAGTAATTTCGAAAAATTATCGCTAGTACCTACTCTAGTTTAGTGAAGAAAATACAAAACTGCACATAAGTAAAGAAAAGGTTCTCGCACCCAGAGCTGTCATATCCACCTTTTGTTTACTTATGTGCAATTTGTATTTTCTTCTCTGTATCATATGCCTGCACGTTAAAGTTATTTATTTATAAATCTACTTCAGTTATTGGGAATTTTTAGGAAATTTTAATTATTACTTACTGATAATTTGTTTTATTCATTTTCTTAATTAGTTTTTTAATTATGGTCTGTCCGTCAAACAGAAATAGCAACAGGGTTTCACCAAACTAATTTCTGAATTTTTTTTTTCGGTGTTAATAGGTTTCTGAAATCAGAAGAAATAATGGACATCTACTTTGAAAATGTTTATATCAATGTTATCAAAATCAATTTATATATATATATAAGTTTAATACTCTTCTATGATCAGATTCTGGCTGAGTCAATGTTCAGCAGAATTCTTTTCTAGCTACCAACTGTATTTTTGGATATATTCTTTTTATCCAATATTATTATTGGATATGTAAAAATTTTGACTGGTTTTAATCAAACTTTATTGTTATTGTTGAGAAGGAATTACATAAATACTGAAATTTTATAATGTCAACGATGTTAAACAGTCGATCCTAAAAGTGATATGAAATTACTTTTGTAGAATATTTTTCTTCTGTATTCTGAACAAATATATTAGGAGAGTCTTACATTTTATTTATTTGAATTACAGTAACTAGCAAACCTGGTTCATGTGATCTTGCATTCTGAGATAATTATCTCAGAACCCGCCAGCGCGTCTCGGAGACATCATGTCTGATCGTAAGTCAGGTGATGTTCAGTTGACTCACGTAGAATTAAAAGGAAATGTAGCATTCTCAAAACTATTCCTAACCTCATTTGCCACCTTGTTTGTATTTCTCTGTCTTCTGGTTTCGGAGGAGATAGGGCCAGGAAAAAAATCAACTTTTCTTTTTTATATATAGATGTAAGTCCGAGCTTTAGATTAATTGCGTTTAATCTCTATATTATTTCAGAAAACCTGACTTACCATCTTTTCTGTTAACACACAGTAAACATTTCTTTCAGTAGCGATAGACATTGTGTTAAAACAAAGGATAAGAAAATAATCAAAAGATTTCAACATTGCAAAAAGGGGAGAGAGAGCAAATTATCAGTTCTTTTTATTAGATCCTATCTCAGCGGCATTATTGAAATTTGTCTAATTGGTCTAGGTAAGAGATCACCTTCGCTATATTCGATCATCAGTGCTATCGCTCTTCATTGTTTCTCAGAGGATCTTCTAATTGATACAACGAAAAACAAAAGTTAACCGGTCGCTGAATCCATGTTGGACTATTTATTAATTTTTCTTTATTCTGGTTTCTCATTAATTTTATACAAATCTCGACAACAAATTCAATTGTCTTAATGCAAGAAACTTCACTACCTAACTTTTAGGTGCCACATTTCTATAAAATAACTTTATTATGAAATCAACAACTTTTTGATATGTTGTGATAGCATTCATTAAGAGGCTGACTAATACTCACACAGCATCAAATATTTAGCAGCAATTGGAACAAAGGACAAGAATATTATTTTAACGAAATAATTTAGAGCAATGAGCACTTGACATGGCTTCTCGTCAATAAGCTCCTATAAGGAGAATTTATCATAAAAACAGTTAACGGGAAGTTGTCGACGAAAAAGAAATGTTTCCTCAATTTTTAATAGATTTCCAAACCAAGAATTTTAGTTCATTCAAAACACCAGTCTAAGGTTTTTACGAAACTATTAATTCTCTGACATTTCTTTGGTTGAAATATGGTCTAAGTTGAAAGATCAGAGATAACGCAATAACAACTGGAGAAGCAGCTGTGGAATTTTAGTTTTTTTTCCTCCCATGAATATTACATTATGGAATGATAAGAACTTCCAGAAATCAAATAACCTAGTTTAAGCCACTTGTAATTTCTCCATAATATTTCTGCACAGTTAATTATATAGATAATAAATAAATACAAAATAACAATTTTAAAGTTATTTTTATTTCATTTGTTTTCACCAGACTACTATATATTACCTAGTAATCTGTATTAGGTAGTGTAATAATAATAAAACAGATGCCTAAGTACAAATTCCAATACAAATTCTTGTTTTCATAAAACACATGACTACTATCTTGGCGTTGTGTCTGTCCACGTGGGTGGAAGCCCATACTTAAATATACTTACGCATATTTACTAAATTTCTTGAGTTACATTATTAATTACACTTAGATTCATTAAATCATAAGAATGACAATGACAACGTCTAGCTACAATAGAGCTAGAACTAGAAAAAGTAGTTGTTCTTTTTCTCTCTCTCTTATATATATATATAAGGTTAAAACTGTATCGTTACAGGCCGTACAGGCCCTTGGGTGCGCGGAGGTTTAGAAACCTAGTCCCTGCGATTCTAGACCCAATGCAACTAGGTGAGGTCGTATATATGCATGAAATTCAAGAAGAAAAAAAATCATTAAAAATGTACAAATTCAATGATTTTTTTTTTTCTTTTTGAATCTTTAATTAAGGAAGCATTTTAACCTTTTTGAGAGCCTGGGACATCTGTTTCAAGCTTATTAGGTTTTCATCAGCGAGAACTATCCAAAATGCAAAGAGAGGAAAGGGATCTGAATCACAGAAAGGAGAGTAGTCTCTTGAAAAAAAAATGAAGAACATTGAATATATCATCAATGAATGCAAGTCCGTGGCAGTTTAAAACCAGATATTTTTTTTTTCTGATTAACACAGTTGAACTTCTACATAATTTACAATTAATGGAAGAAATTAAAGAAAACTTTCTGAAGATTGAAGTAGCTGGGTTTTTTTTTTTAAATAATTATTTATACATCTGTTTGTGTGAAAGATTAGTATTTGATTTAAGCTTTTTAAAAGCTACTTAACAAACTCTTTCCCAATCCTCGCATATGCTTTTTTTTAAGTCAAATCAATCTTCTAACTTCAAATGAAATTGTAATTAGTGATGCTTCGTGGTTTTTAATCAAATCTCAATTTTCACTGAATCCCTTTTTCATTCAGTCGAAAGTATGGATTCATCGTTCTACGGTGTGACCTCTTTGTTCAGTTTTTTTTTCCTTTGTATTAGTATTATTTCGCAAAATGCAGCTCATGATAAATTTCTTACCTAGGATGCAACTCCTACCTTCATTAGTCATGGTTTTAGTCATTAACTTCACCTCATTGGAAATAAAAAAAAAAAAAATGAAGTGTATCTAAATATGATCGTACACCATCTGGATTTCATAACTTGCAAAGATCTCGTCTGAAGGAAAAAAAAATATTTTTTTAATGTTAACTCATTATAGAGTTAATGTAGAGATACCGCTTCTTGGGTGGTCGCCTTAAGTTTATTCAACAGAGGAACTTCTGGCTTTTAATTTTACTTTTATTTTAATAAATGACTTCTTCAAATTGATCTTCATGAATTCCGACTAGTGTATTCTATGCAAAAGTATTATCTCTACAACAAAAGAAAGGAATCACTAAACTTAATCACGTTCAACGTTTCTTTCCTGATTAACGAATCAAGATATAAACAACAATGGGTGATATCAAGTGTTTACTAAGTGACATTCTAGAAAAGTTGTTTCACCCTCTTTGGCGATCTCAGCTAGGAGCAGTCACCAGTAAACAGCGAGGTATCGGTGCTGGCACATGTATTTTCTCACTAATATTTTATTGGTGAGTTTGTTGTTGTTGTTTTTTGCTTTTGAGATACCATTGCGATTCCGATGATTATTCATAATAGTACAGAGGGAAAAACAGTACCGAGCCATCGCTGTTTACTGATGATCGCCAAAGAGCATGAAACAGCTGTTCTAGGATGTCACTTATTAAACACTTGGTATCACCCATTGTTGTTTATTGATAATTCAATGAGCAGATTGACTTTTCTTTGCATTAAAAAAAAATCACTGAGGCCGGCGAACTGCTGGCACATGAATTTTATCACTATTATTTCATTAGTGAGTTTTTTATTGTTGTTTTTTTCTCCTTTTCAGGCGCCACTGCGATTCCGATGAATGAAGATGTAACTAATTTGAATAAATTCAATATGGATGATATCTGAAGAGAAGGAACCATCAACCACTGTCAAAAAAAAAGTTTTTACGAAGGATGCAAAGCTATGGTTTGGTAAGGTTTTTACTGGTGGACTGCACTAGATGATAATTGCTTAAAGATGCAGAGATGAGGTCCCTAAAGCCTTCAGGAAATGCAATGGGGCCATCTTTAATTTCATATCTAAGACAAGGCCAACTAAATTTCCCGACTTCAAACCCCCTATCATCAGGTTTAGTGGAAGTTTATGTATTCTGCTATCCCGTTTCAATGGACCAATTACAAGCAGAACAGATCTTTATACCTCACTCTAAAGCATTTATTAGCAATTCTTGCAGAGTGAAACTCAGTTCAAGATTTTTGAACCAGTTGATGTTTCCTCGTTCGATCCATATAAATTTTAGAATATATGATGTAACTTTCAAAATTCCACAATCTACAGTTCTTCTTCATTCCTGGAAAATGACCGAGAAGTGTTTACAGTCGGACCTCTATTTAACGAACCTCTATTTTGCGAATGAATTTCTCTATTTTGCGAACTTTTCTTTGGAACCAAGAACATTTTGCTAATTTCTTCGTAAAAATAACCTCCAAATAGCGAAGTGCATTTTCTATTTAACGAACTTTTTCATGGTATCTATTTTATTTTCTCCTTGAAATGTTTTTACAAGGCGCCAATCGCTGTCATTCTTTGCATTTCAACCAGGAAGTGCAATCCCCAGTCCACCCCATATCCCCCTTTCATCCTCAATGATCATGGAAATGATCATGATGCAGAAATAAAAAAAAAAACCTTCGTGTGATGAAATGCTAAAATCATTTAAACATTTCGACGTGGATTACAATTTGAAGAAAATACGCCTGAAGGGGTTTTTGGTGCATTGCAAAATTTCAAAATGTACTATGAGTGAAAATACTTTTTCAAAAAAAAAACTTAGACAAAATTAACAGATTAAGTATGCTTGTGATAATATATGCATTATGTCATTAAAATTATTGCTTTTTTTAATAATATTTATTGTTTAAGTATTTTAAATCTGTTTTATGGAGTTTACAGTAATTTTAAAAGGCGAATCTCTATTTAACAAATTTTCCATATAACGAACTTTTTTTTCGGGATTTAGCGACTTCGTTAAATAGAGGTCCGACTGTATTTCAGATCAAAATTCTCTTATAACTGCATTTTAGACACTTTGAATAGTTAGGAGCGAATATAATTTTGTTGCTAGGAATCAAAGTTAAATAGAATTTGGTTAAGAAAAGAAGATCTAAGTAGTGTTAGGCAAAATTACAGATTTATTTTAAAAAATACTGCTGATGTTGTTATTATTGATCTCTAAAAACTATTGGATTTTTCTGGAATAAAATGTTCCAGATTTTAAGATTACGCTGGAAGACCTATGAGCTGTTATTATAAAGAACTGTAGTTCTGAAATTCGGTTAAATTTCGGAGTCGAACCATCACGATGTCTCTATTACGGAAAAAAAAAACCTGACAATAATAACAGCAAGTATCCCCTCTAAGAACGAGTTTTTGAGAACCCTTAGGTCTTTCAGCGATTAAAGGCCTTTACGAGATGAGGGCAAATCAATCTCAAAATAAATGACGGGTCACGAAAAGCAATAGATGTAAAGTGATCTCAGCTTTTTAAGTTCAGCTTATTGAGAAAAATCCAGGACAATCTGTGTATTAGAGGCTTTATCCCAAGAATCTTTCGGAACAGAACAAAAGTCAAGCAGATTTATTTAAAAAATCAAAAATGTACACAGATTTTGGTGGATCAAATAAAGTTTACCATAGAGAAAACCTCGACTTCCGTTAACACTTTGATTAGATCTGAAATAATAGTCTATTATTTCTAAGGCATAAAAAAAAATTAAAACAATTTCAGGAAAGTTTGATCTAAGATAAAAGTAATATTCAATAGAATTGACCATGTTTTCAACAACTGCAAGAAAAAAATTATTCAAATACAAAAATTGTTCAGGTATAAACAATAGAACTTCTCTTTGAACTTTGAACTTTTCTAAAGTACTTATAATTTAGACGACAATATAATTTTATTGCGAGTTCTACAATGGTGGTTATTGACGACAAGAAACCTGCCAAGGATCCAATTTAAACTCAAATCTATAAAGACCTACACTGATTGATAACAAAAAAAAAATTTTCAGCATTCTAGACAGTAAATACTCTTTATATTATCGTAATTTTGATAATTTGTTTTAGTTCTTGGACTTTAGCAGGTTATTTAGAGATTTAGTAACAATACTCTTTTTAACATACTAATGACATTTCTTTTTTAGTTATCGTGATTATAATGCTTTAACAACAAAATATTATGCCAATTTTTTGCCTTTACGATTTCAAATTACAATAATAAAAAAAGTAAATAAATATTGTTCTAACCTTTTTATCCGCCCGAGGCATTTTAATGGATATTATTATTATTATTGTCAGATCAACCTATAATATACTTTTTATAGCTATATCTACAATGAAGATTTAACAACCGATGAAAAGGAATTTGATGTTATGCTTCACTTTTCAATATTATGAACATTATTAGCTTAGAAAGAATCTTAATTACATAAGGCAGATAACAATTTGTTTCATGGTCAAACGTTTTAAAACTGCTTTTAGAGCAAAAAAAAGAAAACAATCTCGTGATAAACAAACTGTTTGGCCTTTATTTAATGCGGTTTAACTCCCTCGGAAGCTTCTTTAACTTGTTTTATTTTCACGCAGGTTTTAAACAAGAAAAGGGCGGCGTTAAAGAAACCCTAAGATCTCAGAAAATGTTGAAGCATAAACTTTCTTTTCCGCTCACGCACTCCATCGGTCAGGGACAAACGCTGGCACACTTTCTTAACGACCCATTTTCTTTTCCTTCGTCTATTTTTTTTTTTTTGCCTTTCTTCTACATTGAAAACATTCCTCAGCTGTTGTCTTTGCGCTCCTAGATGATAATGAACAAAAGTCATCTTTTCCTGTCGTCCACATTTCCTCTGTGATTTACAATGAAAACATATTATTAAGTTTTCTTCCGTAAAAACTTTATCCATAAAGAATTGCTGTTGCTATATTTCTCTATAGCATTTCGTCATTTAAAAACAAAACAAAACAGAAAAGATGAAAAAGATTTTCTTATGATACAGAAAACTAGAATTCCATTAATTAAATATCATAGTATTTTTATTTTGTTTTTAAAACCTTTACCTTACAATAATCAATGGCATATGATACGAAAGGTAACATGTGTTCAAGAAATCCTATTAATACAATAACAACACTCCTTTAATTCCCTTTGCGAACATATTTCGTCCTTCTTTGCGAACGACTTCTTCAGGTGATACCAGAGGATAAGAAACTATTCTCCTTCCTCTATATTTCATAAGGATTACAAATAAGAATTAACATTTTCGTATACAAAACAACTGAAAACTATCATATTCACTAGAATAGTTATTAATAATGAGAACAATTAACACATTAACAATAATGATGCTTCATAAATAACAATAATAATATTACTAACATTACTCGCATTACATCATTAATATCTAAAAACTGAATCCGAAATTTCACATTAAACCCGGACTCGAGTAATTTCACGTGACTTCTGATGTCTGAATCGAAGTCTGCTTCGTAAGATATCAAAAATATCATCGTGGACCGGCAGCAAAGGGTTGTCAACAATTTTCTTAAATTCACTGAGCGTCGCAGAGGAGCAATAATGTAAGTAATGCAAGTGTAGATAACCAAAAGTTAAGGTCGCCTTAACAGTATCTGAAATAATAAGCGTTGTTTGGTTCAATTCTGTGTCAACAAGATTAATATGACGACTGTTAAGACACATTGAGGAACAGGACTCCGCCACTGGTAAACTAGGCCTACGCTAAAGATCTCAATGAACATTCTGATGAATCTCAAAAGTTGATATACACAGGTTTTAGCAAAATATTATTTTCATGTTCTTAATTTAACAGCAATTTTAAGCAAATGTTCTTTAAAAGTTAACGTCCTAAAATTACTCCAAGATATTTGGGAAATTTATAGGGTAAGGGAGCTTATTACCAAACTGTACTCGGAGTTCTCTATTTGCCATTTTCTAATATTTCTCGAGGAATAGGGATTGGAATCTCTGTACCTAGAGGAACAGGTCGTTGAGCTGATGACTTGGATGCAAGATAATTTATTATTTTTGGAGATATACCCTTCAACATTACAAGAGCAAATATAGCAGTCATCAGTGTGTGTGGTTTTTTAGTAGTTTTTTTTTTTTTTTTTGGTTCCCTCCAAATAACTGGACACACCAGTGGCTTTCTTTTTACCTTTCAATCACTTCCTCAGATCCTTCGCGCAAACAAAATAAACTTTTTGTGGAATCCTCGGTTTATCTTGATCTCACAGCTGCATTCCGAAGTAGACATGGTATACCTTTTAATAAATTCTGTAATGTTTCTTTGGTGTTTCTTTCTTACAAATTCACCATAAATGTAACAAAAGTTATCTGGCAAGTTTAAACGACCACAGCTTACCATTTTGACAACACAACACCATCACTCTCACAATTAACGAGGTTAGAAAATGATAAAGCATCAAAATAATAGTTTCACAGCCTTCTAGTTTTTACTTTCATTGGCCAAAACTAAAGAATAGCCACTGCAAATGCTAATATATGCTTGATTTTAATTTCTGGCAGTTTTATGATAAAAATCCGTAATTTTTAGTTTAACAAAACTTGTATTAATATGTATAATATTAATGAACAATCTGCTAGCTAAATTATTGCTTTTTAATTGCCAAATTCTGGAAATATCTCCCAAAATTAATAAAAATAAATCGTGTATAACCTCTTAGTATATGTATAATGAAAAAACTGTATGTGATACGAAATTTCAGTTGAATACAGAATCCAAAAATACATAACGAACAACTAAGATTTTTAGAAAGGTTTTCTCATCACAGGCCTATGTTACTATTAATATCCAATCACATTTTTATTAAGATTTTTTTTTTTTTCATGTAAATGATTTCCATTTTGAAAAAAAAAAAAATCATTATGGATCAGAAACTTAGAAAATGCAAATAATTATCCCCAAAAAATTATTAAAATAAACATGATAACTTGAACTTCAAACTTTGCTTCAAAGATAAATATAATAGGTCTAAGAAAGATTGCAAATGAAATTGTCAAAAAAAAAAAAAAGTATTAGAAGTGAAATAATTAACGAAATTAAATCTATTTATCTCTTATAAGAATTGTGCCCTATTGTGTAAGGCAATGTAATAATAATAATAATAATAATATCGATGGTTTAACGTGTGAAACTTACTGTAATTGTTAAAAAACCCAAACTTGATTAAATCTTTGAAATTCACATATAACAAAAGAAGTTAACTTATTTAACTTTCTCTTAAAAAAAAGCCAGGACAGTTTCGACCCGCTAAAACGTTCGGTCATCATCAGCTGAAGATGACCTAATGTTTTAGCAGGTCGAAACTGTCCTGGTCTTTTTTTTTTTTAGGTTTTACCTTCCTTATTATCTGTGAATTTCAAAGGTTTAAATTCAAATTTAGGATTTTTTAACAATAAGATTAATGATAAACTAGTAGAACAACTAGATTAACGCATTTAGAATAATAGACTCAGGAGAGACAACTAAGAAACTCTTTCAACAGCATAAGAAGCCTTCATAACTTTTTTTGACAGCTCTGGTATGTTTGGAAAACTGTAAACAATCTGCCAAGCGCTGTCTTTATAACTGATGGAAATTCCAGAGGCATTTCAGAATCTTTTTTTTAAGCAAACGAAGCTCGGTTTCAATTTTCTATCGTTTCTTATTTATTTTTTTTCAAACAAGGACGTTCCAACAGAATCTTTATCAAGGATCTTTTAAAATTAAAAAAAAATACAACAACATTAATTTCATGAGATTAAGGCTTTTATTTTTTTAATCAATTCCTCTTTTTATTAAGAAAGGTTTAAAACAATCACGAAATTGCTTAATGGCGATGAAGAAGAAAAACCTCCTGTGCTTGTATCCTGTTGTCTCTACGAGAAGTAATTTCCGTTCTAAATAAGGTAACAGCTCAGCCTTGACTACGGAAGAGCGACTTGTCGTCAGATACCGTCTGCTCAGGAGGCGGGGGAGCACAGTTTATTACAGTTGTCACACAGATGCAGGCAGGAATTTTCAGCAAAAATTCGCGTCTCCAGGATTACGTATTTCACGTTACTTAACAGTAAAACAGATTGAATAAAGGTTTTTTGGGTAAGTCGGTTTCTTTCTGAAAAGTCGGTTTATTACTCACCTTGTTCTATATTATTATTATTATTTTATTTTTTTTTCACTATGAGTTTTAAAGGGTAGTCTACTTATTTGCTGCTATTCTTTGTTTAACCTTAATGGCGAAGAAGATTGTACGCTGTTTCCGTGATATTATATTTTGAGAATGAGGAAATGGCACTGAAAGTTTTTGAATTGCATTGTAAGTTGGAAATTCAAATGGCACTTACGATAATAATTAAATGCGAAAGCACGTAAATCGAAATTCCAAAAATATCTTCATTGCGATTAATAGAAAGAAAAAAAATAATAATGATGCCTCAACTTAGCAACGGTAATGCTGTGTAATACAGTGATGTAGATGTCCATTACATTTGGCGCAATTGGATGATGTTATGCATCATTTGACCAAACGCCAAAAAAAATCTAAAATTTTTTTTAGATTATTGGTCCCTCTACTAGCGAAGGTGTAAACTCTTCATAAAACATTGTCCCTGCTTGCTATTTGAATATAATGCCGCGGAAAATTAATTCTGAATAAACGCCAATCGACTAATTGTAACGAATAAGATTTGCATCATGTGACTAACCTTTGAAGGATATTAATTTTGATAATGATCATAATTGTCCTGTGAAAGTACCTTCATTTTAATATACAACACTCTTCATTCCATAAAAAAGTAATAGGCCTACATAAGATATTGCTTTTTTGCGAATATCTCAAAATCAAATTTTGGCGCTTGGTCAAATGATGCATAACACCGCGCGGGTTGATGTTGAAGACAGGCTCTGAATCACAGGAAAAGTCTATTTTCTGCCTATTGCCTGGAAAACAAATTGATAAGCCGCGAGATTGCGTAACCAATTTTCATAAAATTCATAAAAATAGAAGGGTCTTGAGGTCTATATTTTAGAAAAAAAAAAGAAAATTAAGGCAAGATTTTGCAAGCATTTAGGGGATGGCCGGGTTCGACGTATCAAAAATACAAAAAACAAAAACGAATGGGTGCTAAAGAATAATAGTTGAAAAATCGTTTGCAGCTGAAAAACCTGGGTTACGAAAATGGGTCTGTCATACGATGAAATCATGATCTCTGTCTGTCTGGAAAGAACAACATTATTTCCATCTTTTCTTAAAAAAAAAATATCAAGCTTTTTCACAAATTTCCTTTTTAAAAACTGTATTCATACAAACTTAGATATTACGCTGCCCAACTGCATTACGCTACAATAAATAAAGGAATAAATAACATTTAATTACAATGATTCAGTTTTACTCACGAACTTCTAACTCTAGAATGACGCTATACTTCTGGAGTTTTGGGATACCTTGGACTTTCAAACATTAAGAAAGGAAATTCACCCTGAAAGCGAACGAAACAATGGAAGTGACGATTTTTTTTATGTAGTCCAGAATTGAATGAAATAAGCGAATATTAAATCAAAATGCCTGAACATTTCTCAATTACTCGCAAATGTTCCTTTTGAACCTCTATCTATCTTGGTTCTCAATCTTCTGATTGGTTAGTAGATGGAGAACTGAATCTCCATCTACTTCTCTCTTCCACCAACATCTTCAGTCGTTCTTATCTGTGCACTGCAACATCATCTTTTCTTTGTATCATGTAGCTCATCCTTGGCCTTCCCGTTGGAACTTTCCTTTCTACATCACCATCTAAAATAGCTTTTATTAAACTATCATGTCTTAGAATGTATCCTGTCATGTTAAGTCGCCTCTTCTGGATAGTCTTCCTATTTTTTTTCCCCCTCATTAGTCTTTTTGAGTATTTCGTCATTACTAACTTGATCAACTCATTTAATTTTTAACATTCTTCTTAGGCACACATTTCAAAGCTTCTAAGCTTCTCCTCTCGGTTTTCCCGATAATCCAGGTTTCACACCTTCGCAAAAAGTCCTGATAAAACTTTTCTTGGTATTAATAGCGATAGTTTTAGCGGTACTTTAGCGATTCTTATATCCACGAATGCTTTTTTTTTGGCTTGGGCTATTCTACTCAACATTTCCTTTCTACTTTTTTCCATCTTCTTGTTGCAATTTTCTATTTTCAAGTTTTATATCTAAAACAGCGCTTTGTCTTTTACTTTATATCATCACCTTCGTTTCTTTTTACTTACCGTAACTAGTACTGAACACATCTTACAATCTACTCGGTATTTGTTGTAGATCATTTTTGCTTCTGTGCACATTAAAATGTCATCAGCAAACCGAATAAACGTAACAATTTCTCCACGGATCCTCACTCCAGTCGGACATTCCTCTTTCACCTCCCTTATTGCTGACTCGATGTACGCATTAAAGATACTGCGGTAACATACTGCATCCTTGTCTAACGTCTTTCTTGGCTTTCACTTCTGCTTCGTATTCTTTATGTTCAATTTATGATTTTTATACAATGCGAGAATGATCTTCATCTCTCTGTGATGTACTCCAATGTTAATTTTAAAATACAAAACATTTTATCCCAAAAGAATGTATCGAATGTATTTTCCGAATCTACAAACTCAATGAATGTATCTTAGTCATTTCTTATTTGTTTCTCAATAAGCGTCCTAACAACTCACAAGTGACAGCATAGTTTCTCTTGGTTCCTCTTTTTTTCTGAAATCATATTGGTCTTCTCTTAAGAAAGCTTTAATTTTGTTTTCAATTCTTTTCATTACTATTCTAGTTAGAATTTTAGAGTATGACTGAGAAGGCTTATGGGTCTGTGGTCTTCACATTTTATAGTGCGGCTTTTTTCTTCTCTTTTAAAGTCTCAGTTAGTAGGTTTTAGGATATTTCTGCTTTATTTTACGCTGAACTGGAATGAACTGATTCAATTTGTATTTTTCAGATTCTCTCTATCATCCAAAAAAAGCGACTAAGAAATCTCGATGTCAAATTCAATTTGTGCAAATGATAGTCGATTTGAAGAAGAAGGATTATTGTAAACGTGCCGTACTTCCAGAATGTCACATTGTTCTTCGAAATACGATCATGTGGGGAGCGCTCACCCTTTCCACCTGGGGTTTCCATTGGCAAACAGGTAATCTCAAGCGTCTGCACAATTGTGGACCTAAACGGCTTTTCTGTATTTTTTTTCACTGGTTCACACGTCGCATTTATTACAGTAACCTTATCGCTAAGTGCTCCGAGAGGGAGAGAAAGGAAAAAAAAAAAAATAGCTCAGACGACTCCATTAAAATCTTCCCTTCCATTTTTGAAGGGGAAAGCGGACCCTGCTGCCCACCCCCTCACTTTATGGTGATCGTTTGTATTCACCGAAATCTTTTTTTTTTTTTTTTTTTGATGCGAGGGAGTCTTTTTTGACTGAAAGAAAGGACGGACGAGTGCCAATGTCGTCAACATTACATTCTCCAGAACCTAATGTCGTTCGGAAGCAGAAAAGACGAATTCCTTCGGCGCGGAACCAAATAGAGAAACATTCGTTTCATTTGGAAGAAAACAGAAGAGAAAGGTGTCGACGACTTTTGTTGAAAGAGATTTCTTTCAAATGATGCAAAAAAAAAGTTATCAGCAACTGAACTGAAATGGTTGATGATAAATGAACTTAAGGATGAAACACTATAACTGAATATTACCAATGCAAATTACATATAATTTACATAATTTTAGAAAAAGAGTTAAAAAAAAAGCCGTCAAATCAAAATAAACGGCAATAATAAACCGCATGTTGGAATTGGAGAAGCTAAAAAACTTAGAAATGAGAATAAGGCCTAACTCGCGGTTTACTTTTTTTTTTTTTTTTTTGGGCTAATTATTTCTTTCTTTGAGTCCAGCTTTAAAACTTAAAATGACAGAAGATTATAGAAATATCTATTCGTTGTGAATAAACTGAATGAATAAACTGTACTAAATGAATAAACTGTAGGATTAAGTAATTACTCAAATTGAGACACGCGAGGATTTCTATGATCTAACTGAAGTTTAATCAAAAGTCGCATTAAGAATAGCTTTTTTTTTTTTGGTTCTGTTTGGTCGGGGTTTTTTTTTTTCTTTTTACATTATTGAAAGAAAGTGCATGACGTTGAAAAGTTGGAGAAACACAGATTTAACTTATAGAAGCAAGGTATTTATATAGAGTAAAATTGTCTTTAAAAAACGAAAAGCTATGAATATTTCAATTTAAAAAAATAAAAAATAAAAATATTTTTGTATGAATTATCTCACAAAGAAAATTTGGAGAAAGATTTACAGGTTTTCAACATTCGTCATAAAATATATCCATAAATAGCAGTTCGTAATTGGCTTTCGAAAATCTGTTCCATCTCTCAGAACGGATTATAAGGTCAAGGTTTCTAAAATTCCTCTAATAAACTGAAAGAGAGCCAACAGCAAATGTAGCCATAAAATAACGGGAGTTAATTAAAGAGACTGGATTAACTTCGAAACCGGAACTGCTTCTTATTAAGAGCTAACATTCCAGTGCAAAAAAAGAAAGTGAAAACGAAATTTCCATTTCAAGTGAATATGAAAAGAAAAAAAAAAATATTCCCTAGAAATTATTAATATTTCATAATAAAATCTCCATCAATAAAAAGACATCTTTTCCTACTTAAACCAATGTATTTGACTTGTATGATTCCAATTCTTATCCAATGGGTTTTTTTTTTTTCTTTTTTTCTCTTTGTATTGCTAATGATGAGATTGGTAAGAACGTCATTTACGTTTTCTGCGCCTTAATCATATTCTTCAATAATAAAATTTAGTGTTATTTATGTACTGTCGAGACCCGATTTTTATAATCGATTTTTGGTGTTTATTTTAAATCGTTAACCCTTCCAAATATGTCATAAAAACAGATATTACCTGATATCGTTTGGTAAAAAAACAAAACTTTTCCTTTTAATTAACACTAGGTTATGTTAATTGAGGTATAATCCTTTCCAGGATGTCTCGTTTCGAAATACGACTGAAAAAAATACACTTTCCTTTTCGAAATGATCAGCAGTATCATAAATAACGACAAGTACAAGACACACACACACACAGAAAATAAATGAAAATAAATCAACAGAAATCGATTATCAAGAATGAGTCCCGATAGTACGTATGTACCAATTTAGTAATTATCAAACAGACTATGTAGGTTTTAATGTGATTTTTCACCTTTAACCTTAACCCAGCATTCAATTCTTATGTAAACAATGTCAACATTATTAGAACACTTCCTCTAGAGCTAATATATGTCTTGAAAAGTTTTCGTTCCACGATTTATTTCCAAAGTATATAAACTATGAAGCTTTACACAGTTCGGGTAATCAACATTTTGAAAATACATCTCTAAATTCGATAAATGAGACTTGAGAAATAATATGTTCGGGATTATTACTGGAAAACAAAATTGTTTAAGTATTCAGGGCGTAGTGAATTCCCCTTACAGAAAGCGGAGAAATGTTACTTTGCCTCTCTTCAGGACAGAAATAAAATCAACGGACGAAAACAAATTAAATATGAAACTTTTTTTCTTTTTTTTTTAATTTAACATTTGGACAGTAGTGTGTTAAGTTTCGTCGTATCTTATATTAACACTATTATAAGAAAATAAATTTTATGTTTAGAAAGAAACCAATTCATTGACGCTTTCAACATGAATTCATATAGTCAACGACAAACTGAAGCAATAAATGGTTAAGACACAGTTTTGATATAAGCGAAACAGAGACGATTTTAGACACAAGCTAGGCGCAGGCATGAATATTTTGTTTCCTTTCCTGTATTTGCCTGCTTCTCCTTCACTTTCTTTTCAAGTTTGAAGCCATTCCATAATTGTTTCCTGAGGAAGGCCCCGAAAACCTCCTCAGTATCTATTCCAAAATATCTGGCTATTGGTATAAAATGTATCTCCAAATCCATCTGGTCAGTGAGGGATATTAGACCAATAAACTTCCAAAAGGCCTTTGTCCAACAAGTGGACTGAAATGGTTTTTATCTAGGCAATGAGCTTTGTTTTCTGTCTTTCTTTGATATTTACCATTTTTATAATATTTATTATGGCAATTTATGTGAAAAGAGATTCACAATTCTATTGCATGCCTAAGATCTCGTACAACTTAAAACTTCATCACCAAGAAATGTTCTAAAAATTAGTCTATCTAGATCATTTGTTAACTAACTCACTAGCGATTCGAAAACGAAAAATACAAACCACTGAAGTATAGAGACATTTTAAAAAAAAATCCCGGTAGAATTCGCAATCTAAGTTAGGAATTTGGAATTAAGAATTGGAATTAAGAAATTAAAATTCGATTTGATCTTGAGGTACTTTCAGACACCGTTCTTTAATACGAGAATTATTTATTACTGATGTCTGATTAAAACAACAGTATTTCACCTAATCTCTTAACCACATCTTTAAAAGAAATTCCTTCTTCATGTCTGATATAATATGCCTTCATGCACAACAAAATGCCTCCAGTTTTGATTCTATCAATATTTCTTATTAAGAAAGAGTGCAAGGAAGATTTCGCCGAAGAAATTTAATGCCGATCCATAAACTAAACTAATCAACCATAACCTTTTTTATGTTTTTTTTGTGGCAACACCTGCTAAATAAAGCTGAAAGACTCCTCCAACTAACATTCAGGATATTTTTATTCTTACATTCCTCTTGACTGTTCCTTCTAATTCTCAGAGAATAACACATTTGTAACGAACAAAATTCTTGTTTTAGATAATTAATATTTTTAGGGCAATTACGTTAAAGCAATAGAATTGGAACTGAAAACACTGTTGTAACGAAATATAAAATCTATCCAAATGGGAGAGATCTCAGAAACTCTGCAAAAAACTTTATCAAACATTGATAATAGTCTATATTCTAAAAAAGTTTCTGTTTAACAACCATGTATTTGTAGATTTGGAGCAAATTAATAATTAGGCTAACGATGGTCTTATCTTTACCCAATTCAAAGAAATATTTAAGCATATCAGGCATTCTGGTCATCAAAACTGCTGTTTTTGAGTAAGTTCTTAATGGCTGCCCGAACCACAGTGATATTGTTCAGAACTAAGTACCCGCTTTACTCCTGAATCATGTCCTTCCATATTCTGACCGTAAGGAGTTTCAGAAGTTTTAGTCGAATCTGTAGATCAACGATTTCAACAGAGTATTCTTATTAATTAAACATAGAAACCATAATGCACCTTTACACATATAATATATTAATAATTAAAATAAAAACAGGCGACGTTTCAAAGTTCCTGTATTCGAACTTTGAAACGTCGCCATGTTTTACTCGTAATTTTAATTGTTAATGTATTAGTCTATTTGTGTAAAGGTACATTATGGTTTCAATATTTAATTATTTTTTACCTGAACGTTAAAACAGTTTAATTAATAAAGATTATTTTTATGTACGAGTACAGTCTTAATTGAAAAAAAAAATAAATAAATAAATAAACTTAACCTGAATATATAATTTCTGTTTTATGATTTCAAACTTATCTATGAATAAAATTATCGGCCGGATTTAATTACCAAACTTCTCAAAAACTACAAAATATTTATTTTACGACAGTCGCAGCTATTTATAAAATAAATACCATCAGAAAATGTCAGTTTTGGATGTTTACGAAGCGTTTAGTTCAGTTTCTTGGGTCTTCAATTTAAGAAGAAAAAAAAAAGGCAAAGTATTGTTTCTTCATTTTCCTGAAGTTCATTCTTATCACGAAGCCAGGTTCTTCATTTTGCGCCACGACTTTCCAAGATGTATTATTGTGAAATGGCTGCGACAGGTGATTGGCTGCTGTTCTTGTTATGGAGATTCTGGCCAAAGGGAACGTGTTGACACCAATCTTAAAGTCTAGCAACGAAACAAAGTCGAATACCGAACACAAGAAAAAATTTCAATAGACGTTTCATGAGTTAGCAATACTGATTATGCTGGAACAATACACTTCTATCACTATTCAAATGCGAAAAGAACGATGGAAGAAGAAAAAAGCGAGAACAAGTCCTTTTCAGTGCTCGGAGAATAATTAAAGTGATTTATTTTACATGTAGCTTAACAAAAAACGAACGAATTTATTCTGTCTACAGCAGACCTTTAAAGCGAACGTCACGTTTGCTTAAATTTTAATTTTTAGTCTAATTTTTTAAGAAACGTTAGACTCACGAAATCATTATTTCTGAAGTCGTGAAGCTTCTGAACCAGTGAATGGATGTCTGGAAATTTGGCATCAATATTTCAAGGTAATCATTTCTTCTGTATTTCAAAGTTACTCCTGAGGAAACAAGAGAAGATGTCAAAAAATTCCCAGAAAATGTAATTAGCAAAATCATAAGAACCAATCATAAGCCCCACCCTCACCTCCCCCTCATTCTAAAAAGTGCCGTTCTTCCTACCCACCCCTTCTCTCATTTACGTTGATCTCCTCAATCTTTAACTTAAGTTCTTTTATATTCTTGTCTCATTTTTCGGTTTACTTCATCCTTCTTTTTGAATTTTTCTTCATTTGATCGTTCTTCATTCCATTCTTATCATTCAATGCTTCCTGTGTTGTGTCAGCCCTGCAAATGAACCCAATAACGGCAAATAATAATTATTTTTGTAAGCCCATGTTGTACTCGCTGTATTTTAAACTTTTCGTTTAATATAATTTAATTTAATTCAGTGAGTTACGTATTTAATCAATACTCATCCTATGGAAAATATGAAGGTACATTGTTTGTATTTTTCCCCCACACTGATTGTAGATTTGTAAATGTAAAACAAAGTTATATAAAATAAGAGGAAGCCTTTGAATCAAGCGAGACCCTGGACAGCTGTTTCGAGCTTATTAGGCTCTCATCAGCCAGGACTACTCAACAAGAAAAAACTCAAAAGGCGTACAAGGGAGAAAGAAACATGTTCTTAAAATGACAAGTTAAATAGTTGCTCCAATAGCTAAAGAAATATGAAGTCACCAAGTAAGCATTCTATCTACGATTCGGAATTCTTTACAATCAACAAATTACTAACGCTACAAAACACGTGCTAAACCAAACCAATTGGATGCACCGCCTGCAAGGACCGTTTGTCTCGTTATTCAAGAAACCAAGTGAAAATCTTAGATGACGATATCTTCCAAAATTCAAGGCAGACTTGAAGCAATTAAAGATGGACGTAGCAAAATGGTTTCCTTTATTGAAACAGTTCCAACAGACAGGAGCAAAAATCATAATGGCTTGATAATGTTTCCCGAAAGTTATCAGACCATTACCTGGTTCCAAAAGGGACAGTCGCTCAAAGTGATATTTCTGAAGATCGTTCTGTTCACAAAAATAAACAGGATTTTCAACTCAATAAATGGATTCCATCGTCAAAGCCTGCCTGAGCTGATGACATCAAATTATTGGAGCTCTGAACAATAATTTCTATTGGGTAATTTATATTTTGGAAAAATTACTTCACTAAGGAACAGGGAATTCCTTACTATCCACAGTCTGACAGACATTCAGATTGATGCGACGATATAAATACGAGCAGTCCTACTTCTTTTCAGGAATTCGCTAGACGACCTGTAATACATCAATCACACAAATAGCAGATCCTGAAATACAATAAGTACTACTTCATGAGTTAAGACTGGCACTAACGGCACATTCCATCTGGTTACAGAAAAGGAATATCCATTATTCAGAAAGATGGTTAGATCTTAAAGAAGTGAAAATCGTCTTCCCGTCTCCTTTACTTGCCTCAGACATTATCTTCTAAGGGGGATGGTTTCACGATGCCAGACCTATTTACTGTCAGCAGATAACAAGGTAGTATAATCTTTGTTTTTGGTAATCCCGAAGATAACGATATTATGTCCTTGTTTATCATACTTTGTTGTTGTTGCCTTATCTTAGACAGAATAGAATAATCATCTCCTCATTGCAGAAGTATTTACCAAAGACGAAGTAGATTAAAACTGAAAAAAAAAATAATGTTGTTTCAGTATTTAGGGCAGAACAATAAACTTTGTGTTTTACACTTAAGTTGTTAAAAAAAATGTCAACATCTTAAAAAAGTATCAAGAAGAATAAAAAAAGGAGACTCAGATTTTCGATTTCTCTTATATTGATATTGTAAAAATAAAATTAGACAAATGTTTTGGCAGATTCACAACTCACATTTTAAAGAGATGAGATTCAATATTCTTTCAAGAACATGTCAAATTCCACTTCAAGTTTTTGAAACATACATTCAAACTTTAACAGTTATTATAACTTGTAAGACACTGTATTTGTATTCCTTACGGAGGATTAGCAGCTCAATTGTAACAAGTATTCATCAGATGTTACCTTAACGATAATCTCCAGTAAGGGTGAAAAAGTTATCTTAAATGATTACTCAAGAATTATGAGTGTTGATAGAAATAATTGTTAATATTCTTTCCTTATATCTAAGTTATTAAAGTGCTATTCCAAAAAGACAGAAAAACAAACAAAGTGTAATGAATACCAAGAATTTGCATATTTTTCAGCATGAACGCAGACGATATCACTGACATTTTTTTTTTTTTTTTACTTTCTTTTTCTTTTTATTTGCCGAAAAGAAATTTTAAACTCAACGAAATCTAAGCAGCTGCAATTACTTTCTAAGAAAAGATAAGTTAGATTTTTAAAAAGACATTGGATTCGTTCTCCTACGTAATTCAAGCACAACTTTTGGCTTGAGTTATTCTGCTTGAGGAACAGAGGCCAAATTATGCGAGGGGGGAAGGAGTTAAGAGTGGCGTTTGGGGGTGGTGGAGAGGAATGCAACATCGGACCCATACCCTGGCATTCATCCAGATTCCGGCAGCAAAATTATTTCTTTTATAATCTATTCAACTAACTTTACACAAAACTCAACATTCATTAAGCTAAGAAGTGTGAAATATGGAAAGCATTCAATTTCTATGGTGAATAACAAAAACGAAGGATAAAATTGGCTTCTTAGCTTTTCGTGTGGAAACCGATGCTCAGCATAAAAATATCAGAAAAATTGGATTCTCTCACTTCCCCACCTAATAGAAAATAGCCCTTTTGGAATTCTCCATTCTTTGTTAATTCCAGAAAGCCTTCAAAAATTCCTCGGAGAAGACAAAGGAAAACTAACTACCATTCCAACATAATACCAATAAAAATGTTCATCTGTTAATATAATATAAAAGGGAAATTTCTGGATATGTGTCTGTTCGAAATGATGAGCATACCTCCCAATGTGCTATAAACTTGAAATTTAGCATGTGAGTAGACAATGCAGAAAGTACAAAAATAAACGTTTGTATTTTTTTGGGGGGGAATGACCATGAAATAAGTGGCGGCAAACCGCAATACACCTGAGTTAAGCAGTCTGCAATGCTTTCCCCTGCCATTTCGAAATGATCTTACAATTTCAATTTCTTTCTCATCCACATCATTGTAAACCCGTACTAAGAACGGGGATTTTGCTAGTCTGATATAAAAACAATATTTGCCCATAATATGGAATTTTGGACAAGAAGAATGAGTAATGAGGAGGTACTGAGATTGGCTGAATATGAGAGGTCCTTTATTCAGACTATAAGGGAAAGAAAAATGAAATACTTCGGTCACCTGATGAGACAAGATGACCTACAGAGGTTGAAGCTGGAGAGAAAGTTGGATGGGAGAAGACCCAGAGGAAGACTGAGAAAGAATTGGCTTGACAACATTAGAGAATGGACTGGCAAGAATTACCAGGAATGCTCAAGAATATCAAGAGATAGAGAAAATTTTAGAACCATGGTCGCCGATCTCCTGGATGGAGATGGCACGTGAAGAAGAATATGGAATTATGCAGACAAATTTTTAAAAGAAGTAGTCTGCATAAATACACAAATTTTTAGAAGAAGTTTTTAAACATTTATTAAGTTTTGTTATGTTAATTATACATTTTATAATTATGTCTCTGTCGTGAATTATAACTAACTGCAATCCGATACAGGGTGAATGTGTTGTGTCTTATGCTGACGGATACATTACATCATTTCGTAAGTCGTTTGCAATTGATGGCACAGGATTATAGAACAATTGTAAATATGGTTGTCAGATATTTGAGACAGCTTACAACAAATACAAATCGTTTGAATAAAAATACATCAGTCATACTCTGCCCTGCATAGACCATCAAAACAAAAATTATTTAAAAAGTACTTTACTTATTTATTTGAAGTGAAAGTTTTACAATCACTGCTACTTTTATCAGTAACTTAGGAAGCGAAAACAGGGTATTTACATCAAGACAACTGAAAACAATTCTGAGCACAACGCCGTAAGATGGGATGATTTATTCTAGGAATAAAGAGACAGGACAGAAAACAAATTGACGAATTAGACAGAACAAACAGATCGGAAACAAATGGTGGACATCACTGTCAAAATAAAAGAAAGTAAATGAAACGGACAGAGTAGTTAATGAAAATGCCAGATAAAAGAGATGAAGCAGAAAAAACATCCACAAAATGGACCTCTAAGCTCAAGGAAAACTATTGCTTAAGATAAGAAGATGAAAGAAAAAGTCATCTGTGGAATTCGTGAAACACAAACGAAGCAGACTGAAGGTGGATTTCAAAATTTATATACTGTATATTTAAGCTTATTATTTTTGTTATTTTTGAATAAGCTTAATACATGTAATATTGATAATCCGATATGAATTGTTTAAACATCAATTTAAATTTCACTAGATAAATGTCAGAAGCAAAAAAATGTAAGACTAATTAATCCTGAGATTTAATAATATTATCACTTACAAAATTTATTTAATAAAATATCGCTGAACTGAGCAGAGAAATAACAATATTTTATTTATTTTTCTCATTGATCAGATTCGTTTCAAAGTAGTTACCAGATCATCTGGAAACCAACAGCGGCCTCTAGTGGTTAAATAAAAAAACAAGATTAATTTACTTAATACTAATTGAAGTTTAGGAATTTTAAAGTAATAGAAAACAATTTTGTAACTTATGATAAACAATAAAAACAATCTTAATAGGCTATTAAATTGTACTAAAATAAGAAAACAATATTAGGTAAAGCAGTAAGCAAATGTTAATATTTTCCATTAAAGGCAATTGTACTTTCCATTATATAGAAGTAACTGGTCAGCATTTCCATGTTTTAAGTTTCCTAGAATGTGTGAAGACAACCAATTTTGATCCTCCTTCCCTGGAGGCTGGGAAGTCCCTGATCGACAGCAGTTATTTAAATGCAAATAGGGAAGATCTGACATGCAGTGAGGATGTTTCTCTTTCAAACCTCCGCTGGCTCACAGGTGCGCCGTAGTTGTAGGTTCTGACGTTTCTGGTACCAATTGAATAAAAGCTCGCCCGCCTTTAACCCCGGGAAAGAATCCCGGTACCCATTACAGAAAGATAACTGAAATATTACAAGTATTTAAAACAAATATGCTATCAAATACATTACGAAAGGCGTGGCATCAGGAGAAGATGGAATCGCAGATTTCGAGGAAATTTAAAAAGACTAGGGCGGTGTGCACCAAGCTTCCCTTCACCTACATTTTCTGTGCGCCGACGGTCGTTAAATCGCTGTCGAATCATCAAAATTTAACTGCCCAAGTTTCTTCCTTTAAATCATTCCTCAATCAGAAAGAACTCCCAACAGCCCCAGCGCTGTTCACCTTTTTTCAAGATGACTGATATCGACTCCTTTTTTTATTAAACGATGTATTTATCTATTAAAAGTTCCGAGATAATGTTCAATATAGTTAAATCCTTTGAAGGTTCTTGCCTTGATAATTCTGGTCTTCAATAAAAAAAGTGCTTTTTTATTTTCGATGGAAGCTGCTATTTTGAAAAGTACTTCTGTCTGCGAAAAAAAAAACCGGAAATGACGCTAAATATTATTAACCAAAAACAGCCATTTTTAGAAACACCGTAAGCTATCAGGCACTCACTAGTGAAGTTTGTCAAATTCTGTTTGGAGCACACCAATTTTTATTTGAAGAGTGATTACGAATAGCGGCTCATCAACCAACAACCTCTTTGGGGGAGCTTGGTTGCACGCCGCCCTTAGACGCACCTTATCCTGCAGTAGAAAAGCGGCTGAAGTGATGATGACTGTAAATCTTTAAATTAATTGATGCCTTATAGATAAGATATCTATATTTCTGATTTACATTATAGGAATAACAAAATTGAAACTTGGTAATATGAAAAACCGATATTCCAAAAATAACTCCATTCAAATTTTTGAACATCGTTTGAAAGCAAAAAGATACTTCTAACAGAAAAGCAACCCTTGCTCTCATCACAGAAGTAAATCTAGTCAGTTTTTTTAAAATAGAGAATATTCAAGAGTAACCAATATGAATCTAAAAAAAAAAAAAAATTAAATTGTAATCTCGCTAAGAACGGCGTTTCAATGGAGTGGACCCTTAGCTTCTCGTAGATTGATTACGTAACTTGTTATTCAGCAAAAGTGATAAAATGTCAAGACGTCATCCTTATTCGACAGTCGCCTACTGAAGAAGTTATTAAAAGCAAAACTTTAAAATTCAAAGAAAAAATTCATACCTTCAATTAGGAAAAAAAAAAAAAAAACTAATACGACTAAAAGTAACCCAATTTCAAAATGTTATTTTGATAATATTGATTTATTTTTTTCTTACATAAACTTTGTAGAAAATACTGATAATAATTTATGGTGTCCAAGAATTGTTCTTTCGAAAAAAAAAATTAAATAAAGGATGAATGATCAAAATCAAAATACAAATATATATTTCGTAAAAAAAAAAAAAAGTTTTTTTTTTTTTTTTATAAACTTAACTGAAATAAACGTGTCATTCATATAACTCTATTATGTATAACTCTTGGGGTTTAGTATATTATACGAGGAATTTCACGTCAATGTATATATACTGTATGAGTGGGTGTGTGTTTGTCTTCAATAATTTCTCAACTGCTGACAGATCTAAACTTCGCATGTTTCACTTTTAATTTTTGTATCTGAAAATTTTTCCATTTACGTCCTAGCCGAGAAAATTAGCGCCTAAATATTCTCACAGAATCACATAAGAATCGAACATTCAATTTCTGTTGATGTCTTAACAATGTATATTAATCCACTACTTAGCACGTGCTTTGAAATAATTGCATGAATTGGATTTACACAACTTTAAGTAAGTAATGAGGAATGTTTTTCCATGTAATTTTTTTTGCTTCCTTTTGTAAGTTGAAACTTTTAAATGCCTCTTCATATTTAAGGGACAAACATTTAAGTTTAGGGATAAGAAACGATCTACTTTTAGTTTCAAAGTTTCTTTATACCCATAGGAAATTATAGGTAAAGAAATACACTAGAAGCCATGCAATTAATTCTTGACTGAAACCAAACAATGAATTTCTACTGAAGCCCAACAATTCATTGTAATCCAATTAAACTTGCATGTGTTTTGATGTGACGAAACTTACCTGGATTTAGCAACTTAATGACCATACACGAAGAGTTAACTAATTTTAAAAAATAACAATTTTCTTCAAATATTTTTGTTTTTAATAAAAAAAAAATGTTTTAAGAATGAGAAGCAAAGTTCTTCATTTTTTTTTCCGTAAGTGGAACCCTTAAGAAACTTCTTGAACAACACCAGGATTAAGATACAAAAGAAGTTATAAATCAAGATTACCGAATTAGCTGCGTTAAGATTTTTATTTTCTTTTTGTTTTGAATATCTTATCAATTACCAAAACTACACTAATTCGCTCAAAACTGAATGCTATCAGAATTTGAAGGTCAGAAAAACATGGAGCGTTTTTTCAACTCTAAAATAACATTCGCTATTGATAAAATTACTGACAATTTTCCTGAAAGTGATCTTTAATAATTTAAGAAATGCAATAATTTGAAATTTAAAATTTTTCTACAGTCTTTCATATATGTTAGTATCAGGAAAGAAAATATCATTTGTATTAATATTTACTGCTGATCGATTTTGAAACACACCCTTTTCACCCGCTTTATCAATTTGTCTGAATTCCAAGATAAGATAATTATAAATGCATTAAGCTAATTGATCAGCTGACATTTAAGTAATACTCGATTTCAGCTAATTCAAGAATAATTATAAAGCATCCCAGCAGTTAAATTAGATACAAAAAGTTTATTATAAACTACTTTTTTTTTTTTTTCCATCTAGTCGAATTATTTTGGAGACTTCAAAAATAAAAACTCAGGTCATAATTAAAATAATTGTAGTAGTATTTTCATAAAAATTGAAGCAAAAGTGACAATTCAAAAGAGTTGCGGTAATTGATTTTAAGAAATTAAAAGTCTATATTTTTCTCTTAAGTGCAGAAAATAAAAATGGAGAAAGTAGAATCTCTATTCAAGAAAAGGTAAGAAAAGATAACAATATAAAGAAACAAAGCTAAAAAATTGCATAGAATCTCTATTATCTACCATTGTTTTCGAAACCCTTCTTAATACATAACGGTTTTCAAGGATACAAATTTATATAATTGGCTAGTTTATAATGTATAAAATTACACATTATAAACTAGCCAATAAGCTTATGTAAAGCAGAAATTGATTTTTTTTTTTCTTTGTATTAATTTGTTTTCATTATGTTAAAGATTAGATTTTACTATTTTTATATTTAATTATTTCAGGTCTCAAATTTTTTTTAACAGATAATGCAGAAATTCGTCTCGATAATTTTCTTTTCGTTCTAATTAGTATTCATTGTAATTGACTGTATTATCGCATTTATATTTCATTTCAGTCTCACAACTTTGATTTCTGACAATCAAAGAAACTGATTTAACTGTCACTTATAACAAAATATTAGAATATTTTTTTTTTCCCCCATAAACTTGTTTTCGAAGTAACTTTACTCAATTATTTCTTCACAATCTAAAAGAAAAAAAAAGTAATTAAATTTAATTGGACAGCAATAAAAAGCTTTCCTCTAATTAAAAAATAAATTAGTCCGCTATTTGGACGTTGGACTGTGGATTAAGATAACGATTTTTTTGTTTCCAACTAATTAACTCTACGATTTAAAAGGAATGTTTAGTTTGATCTCATTAGAAATTTGTATTTCCTCTGTCTTCCACCAGATGTCAGACGTTCTAATGTTCTGTGGAAATTCAAATTTTATGCCCCGTGTTACGACTTTCACTGCCTGAAAGAAGCTAATGGCGCTACCGGTATTCGCAATATTTGGGATCTACGCTGGTAGCTCTCGATTCACCTAATTAAAATTTACCAATGTTTGTTACGCGGACTCAATGATGGCCCGAGGTGATAGAATCGTGACACACTAACCGGCGCGAGCGAGGCACGTCGCCATCTTCTTTTTAGGGCTCCAGTGGCCTAGTGAGGACAGAGAGAGTGAGACCCCGTTTCCTCGATCGGCCACCGTTTGGGACTTTCTCTGCCAGCAAAGGAGAAAGTGAAAGGAAAGAAAGTCCTGTGTTCATTTAAAGCGCGATGTACTTTCTATATTTACTAATTATAATACAACAGTAGGACAAGTGACAGTGTGCATTCATAAACCCGATTGGGAATATCAAGCACGTTCGACATTTTTACACAATTAATATAGAAAATTGTAGTTAATTTTTTTGTGTATGCATTAGATTACAGGAACTCACCCATGTTGGCGGCTCTCCTAGAGTAGGGGGAGTCTGGGTGTCTGTCTGCTCTTCTTTATATCCACACAGCGGGAGCGGTCCACATCAGAGGAACATCGTAGGCATTTTTTTTATTGAATTGTACCCCTTGGTTTTTTATTGCAAAACAGTGATATTGAAGCAGGAATGTCCGTGATTCCAAGAGCGGGTGTCGTTAGGCCTACCGCCCGAGACTTGGGGTGGGCTACGTTACAGCCGGCTGCACTCAGCGAGGTTTCGTACAGGAAGCGTAGGGCGGCGCAGCGGCAGGGTCGAGTCTATTGGCACTGAGGGTGCCGAGGGGTAGCATCGTCTGCTGCTCCTTTCACTTTCTGAAGCAGGGTCCCAACAGCTGAGGTTCAGTTTTGGATATAAACTCATCTTCTTCCTGCATAATACTTCACACCGGCCGATGACGAACGGCGCTAAACTCAGCTCAGTGAGTGGACTACACCACAGCATTCTTATTCAGAGCTACATAAGAATTCACTGCGTCGAATAAAGAAAAAAAAAATTATTTACTTTTCAATAAATTTTTATTACTGTTATCATCATGACCTAAATAATATATTTCATCATCATACAAATTTAAATTATATACCATGCAATTTTAATAATTGTATAATATCTATATAAAAGCAAGTAGATAACGAGTAACTAAAAAACAACAGAATAGGATAAGATCCCATATAGTAAATCGTAAGTTATATATATCGTAAGTCGTTCAGTAATTCTTACTTTTCATTTCATTTATTAGTTAAACAGTTGCTGTATTCGATTGAAATAACATTTTGTTCACTGAATGAAAAAATAAAAAATATTTGGAATAATCTTTTATTAAATAATTTATTTGTTCGTTTACAATTTTTTCAAATCTTTTTAATCAATGTATGGTAGACCTTTAGAGTAAAGCTTAACTAAAGTAAATCAAATTTATATTATTAAATGTGGAAGTATGTTTCAGTGAGTTGATAGGCACTTCTAACTAACACGCAAATAGGATTCCAACTCTTAATAAAGGAAAATAAAAAGCCCATAGTTCTTTGTTCACGCAATTTGCTTCCGGAATGGAGTTATTCATTCAGAGACTAATCTCAACCATAAGCAAAGAAAAACTGATCACAAACTCTAATTATGGCTTTGGAAGAAAAGTTTTATATCAGAATTGAATTACTTGAATAATATTTCATTTGGTTTAAAATAATAACAAAAATAAAATAAAAATAAGGTTTAAATGGAAAGTATAATGAACCTCCGATATAGAAAAAGCTCTTTTTAAAGAAATGTCAACTTTTTATTCTTTACATAATTTTCATTCTTTTTAAATATATTTTTCAATTTGCTTTTCATTAAGTAAATATTATTATTATTTAAAAACAACGATTTTGTATTAAACTAATTTAAAAAAAAAAAAAAAAAAATTGAAACTATTTAAGTTTTATCTGTTATTTTGTTTTGAACAATAATTTGTTCAGAAAAATAAATGTTTATTTTTTGTAAATAAATTATTGCAAAAATAATAGCTATTATGTTATAATTAACATCACACACTAAAATTTGATCCATGACCATCTGGAATTACCTGACGCAACGTTATTATCTGATAAATCTATTAATATAAGATTAAATAAAAAAAAAAAGTCTTTATTCGATATGAAGAAAAAGATAAATAAATTGAAATTTATTTAGTGTCTTTTTGGACGCTTTTAAATGAGTTTTTTTTTTTTTTTTTAGTCATGAATCAGGTTTTGTAATATATTATTATTATTATTATTATTATTATGTTTGTATGTTTCAAACCTTGGGTTTCCCCAGCAAAAACAATATGGCGGGTCAAGGACCAAAGCGCATATTGCCAAGTGTAAAGACGTGTGCAAGAATTATTAGGGATGTGTGGTTGTGTCCATAAATTTCCTAACTATACGTGTTGTATTGAGTACCACAGCCTTCTGCAGTTCTGAATAAGTGTTTTTGTGAAGTCTAGTGTGCTGAGACTGTGGTGCAATGGGTGAAGCACCGGCCAGTGGCGGACAGGACCAAAGAACGTAAATGACAGGATGATGAGTACAACACGTACTCGGTCCTGCCTCCACTGCTTCTGGAGCTCGTGTGCTAGATCGGTGTATTTACTGATTTTGTCTGCGTGAGTTTTCTGCATATTCTTGCTGATAGGCACTGCAATATCAATGAGATAGGTCTGTTTGTTGACCTTATCAACAAGTGTGATGTCAGGTCTGTTGTGATGTATGGTTTTGTCTGTGTGAATGGGGCGATCCAAGTACAGCTTATGTGAGGCTGACTCTAATACGCTTTGTAGTATGTACTTGTAGTACGGGACCGTGTTCTTAATAAGTGAGTGTTTGTGTGCTAGCTGTTGATGAACAATCGACACTACCTGATTGTGTCGGTGGAGGTAATCTATTATGTGGTCGATCGTCTCATGCGTAGTGTAGCATTTCCTGCATGTGTCGTCGTGCGTGTTTGCGTCGTGTAGGATGTGTTTCTTGCAGTTGCGCGTGGGGATGACTTGGTCCTGTATCGCGATCATGAACCCTTCGGTCTCCCCAAACAGCTCGCCACTTGTCAGCCATCTGTTCGACGCTTCCATGCCGACACGAGGCAGGCTGAGTTCGTTGCGATGTCTGCCATGGAGTTCCTTACGAGCCCATGATTCACGCAGCTGCTGAGTGTGGGTGCCAGGGGTGGTGAGTGTTGGAGAAGGGTTTCCGAGGTCCAGGGGTGTGAGGTGTGTGTCAGCCTTGACAATGGTTGAGTGTAGTGAGGAGTGTTGTGCTCTTTGGTGGAAGTGTTCCCTAAGTGTATGTACTTGTTTTGCATGTAGGGTAATGATGTTGGCAAGTCCTCGGCCTCCCTCCTTGCGGGGAAGAGTCATCCTTTCCGTATTATTATGAATATTATTATTATTATTATTATTATTATTATTTAATATAATGAGAGGAAAAGCAATAAATTCCTTCATATTTTACAATTATTAAATGCTATTTAAAAAAAAATAATATTCTTGAGAAAGGAATAAAAAGAAACTAATTTGAAACAAATTAAGACATTGCACAAAAACAAGGAGTTTCCTCTAAAATTGTTCGTGAGACGAAAACAATAATAGAAACGATATTTTAGTCACAGTTAATATATTTTTCCTATATCCTATTAAGAAAATATCTTTTAAAGCAGTATTTGGTCAAAACTATTTGTTTGAAAGTTTTATTTGCATATTCTTTATTTGATATTCCCATTGATTTTTGTAATTATTTCAAAAAAAAAAACTTGCAGTTAGTATTTAGTTTGTCTATGTTGGAAAGGCTTCAATTATCATGGATACAAATTAAACAATGCCATGTGGAAAAGTTTGTTTAATATTGAAAAAAGTATAATTTAAAATCCATACACCTACAACTATACAGGAAAACAAAATCTTTTCAATCCTATTATATATCACCGGAGTCGAAAAAAATAATATAAGCAATTAAAGTGATATCCCAAAGCTGCATAGAATGGATGTCGTAAATTCAGGAATTTATCAAAAATGCGCTTAAAATAGCTGGTGACGACAATAACGGAGCACAATGTGGAGTGAACTCTGCCAATTGCAAATGCTTTGGTTGGTTATGTTTACCATCATTCAAAAGGAATAGTCCTTATATCAATTATAGACTTAATATTCATGGGCCTGCCTCTAAAAACAAAACAAAAAAAATGAAGGCCGGTATTGTGATGTCGTTTTATAGTGAATTCAGACAGAAATACAACATTTAACAAAACAAACAAAAAGAATATTTATTTTATGAAGTAAATTGCACAGAGTTTTCTTACTTCATCCCTGGCAACTGAGAGTCACACTGCTATATAAAATGGATACAGGAAAAAAATAAAGTATTAAAAAAAGAACGTAAATTGCCCTAAAGGGTCCACTATATAGTATAGATGAAAAGAAATTTAACTCTGTAAATCTTTATTCTTTTTTTACCCGCATGGTAACTACAAGGTATTATACGTACATTTGATCAATCTGTGTATCGTCCCTTATCTGAGGAAAACAAAAAGTTTTAGAATGCAATTTTAGTTTTTTTGTGTTTTCGTGTTTTTTGAGATAAAGCTCCAAAATCATTCTCGTATAAATCTGATACTTTTGTAAAAGATTTAGATTCTTAAAAGATCACTTTTAGTACAATTCGAACCAATAACGAGAAAGCTAGAAGTCAAAATCAGTCAACATACGTTCAATTCCAATACCACCTTACTCAAAAAAGTTCGCTTCCTTGTCATACATTCTTTTTATTTTTCTGCTAATCTTTCGGCTGTTTTATCTTTTTTTATCACTGAACAAATGTTTATTTTTGTTTCTTTTTTTTTTATTTATTTTGTTGCGATCTTTCGTATATTAGAAATTGGCACGCCAATCACATCTTGTCATTTACCAATATTTCACTTCTGCTGTTCCATTTACATTCTGTGGAAATAATTTAGATATTTTTCTGTAAAAACCATTTCAAAGCAAAAGTGACCTAAATAACGAATTAAAAATCAAGTTGCAGAATAACCACGAGATACAGAATAAAAAAAGGTAAATAATAAAAATTAAAAAAAATAAAAGAGATGATAAAGAGCTGAAACAAATCGTAATGTTTTTGAATTAGAACCTTAACACTTTCCGTTAATAATTTAATATTCATTGAATACATTAAAAAAAAATAATCTGAATTTTTTTTTTTAATGTTTTCAATTGAATATTTTGGAGTTACAAAAAAATAACCATTGCGTTTTTAAGCAAATTACATTATAATAATACCGTTCTGTTGTTATTTAAATAACATTAAGAGTTTCCGAGCTTGTTTACTTTAGGAAGTTTTTTCTGATTCCATATCTAAATATAGCCTCTACCATTATCTGTCTCCAATCTTTTTTTTTTCTTTGTACGCAATATCCATACAAATGCGGAAACACTCAGTGCCTTGTGGGCAGATGTTTGAAAAGGAGGTCAAAGCAGGAAAAAGTAATAAAACATTCCTGAATTAATACGGCAACAAGAGAAGACCTTCCCTCCAACATTTCGAAAAATTAAAGTCAGACAAAAACACTCACAATGAATTACTTGTTATTTTTTTTTATTATTATTCTTTATTATGTTTTTTCTTTCACTGCATGGTTTAATTGTTAAGTTGTAATTGAAAAATAATTTCTCTTCTTCGCTCATTATTATTATCATTATTATTCGAAAAGATTAATAATGATCTTTTAATTGTATAGTGTATCTCTGTTGAAATAAAGAGTAAAAAAGTATTCCTTCGTAAGTAGACGAAATAAATATTGTAATAAAAATGTTCACCGAATCTTTAGGAGGATCGTGTAAACAAGTCAATTGCGTTAGGGGTTAACATCATTAATAAGAAATTATCTTGAAATTGAAATTGCTTTTGTTCGCTGTCTGACGTCATCTTTCACATAAATTTGTATTTTACAGAAACTGTTGGATATTTCTATTTCTTTAGTCTATTACTTACGTTTGAGGAATTATATAAACACACATATAGTAATTGTATATTGTTTTAAAAAAATTTTTTTTTTAAATTAAAAACAAAACTGATAACGATTTTGACGATTCTGCAATTCCAACGTGGACAAACAAGAGTCAAAGATGGAAACGTTGATGTACAGTACATGTATAAAATTTATAGTTATTAAAAGCTTATGGTAAAATGTAAAATATAAGAAAAGGGGAGCCACAAGTAAACCCAATAAATTTTTATTATTCACTAGTACTTCGCTCAATGTTTTATCCTTGTACACTTATTTGGTAAGATTTTTTTAGTTTCATTATTTGCTGAATACACACACTTATCACAAGAAATATCCCTTTCAATACGCTTTCTGATTCCTATGAAAGGGTGTTAGAAAACAATATTGATAAAACTGATTTACGAATTGAAAACCACTGAAGTAGACCATTGGCTATTTGATCCAAGGGCTAGGAGTTGTTTTTCGGATTTATTGGGAGGTTCTCAATGGGTCTTTCCAGATTATGAAAAATAACTTTAATAATTTATTGCCTCTAAAATAAAAACCAAGGCATGCGTAATAGGATCGTTACACTCCCACTCGTCTTAATGAATGGCCCGTCTGAGAAGACAGTTATTTAAGACAGTGGTTTAATTTACTGCTGAAGTAATAATAAATCTGCTTGGACAAACTTCATAACGGAGAAAGTGTTACGAACGACGCATCACAACATGCTGTTTATCACAGAAACTTCGAAAACTATTCCCTCTTTACAAAAAAAAAGCAAATAACAACAATGTATTCATTCATTTCCTTCTAGAAAAATCCTTTAAGTTTGGAAATTACCAGCGAAATTCAAAATTCCATATTACTTTCATAGCAATTTCTATTACAAATATTATAAGTATAATACAAGGTTTATTCAGTGAGTGAAGATATGAATAATGCAACTGAATTATAAACATAGCTTTGCTGAATATATATTTTGTAACTTTCTGGTTTCTGTAGTTGCTTCTCTGTTTTTCACAGTTTATTTTAAGTAATTATAGAAAAATGAAGAATAGGTAATCTTCAAACGAAAAGGAAAAAAATAATATTAAATCTCTGAAGAACCTTAATTGGAAAATATTTGAATCAAGATTTAAGCAAAAAAAAATTAAATCTAAAAATATTGAGAAGAAAAAATTTATCGTTGTCATCATTTATCATCATCATTGTTTATTATTAAAAGTTCCAGGTTGTACAGTATACAAAGCCAGTGGAAGAAAACAGCATTTCATATATATATGAAATGCTATATATATCGGTACGTTATGTATCTAGCAATGTCGTAGTTTTTTAAAATAACAATTTTAATCCCGATGATTGATCCAATTGGCCTGTGTATCGAGACCTCGATGGTGACTGCTGCTAGCTGATGATCGCCAATAAAGCATAAAACATCTATTCTAGCTGTCATTAGTAAACAACTTGGTTTCACCCTTTGATGAGCTATTCCTAAGTTAGTTTACTATTCCTTAATTCGTTAAAATTATAACTGTTGATCTCTTCAAGGACTTTTCTTATTCAGCACAGCAATTATTCAAAGAAAAATCACTAATGTAGTTCTATTAAGTATATTCTATATCTATAATATAAACGGGAAACGATTATGTGGATCTGTTCGAAATGTTAGATGCTTCCCAATATGCTACAAACTTGAAATATTGGTTTTGTGGAAAT
Organism: Thereuonema tuberculata; assembly: GCA_023159025.1. NCBI lineage: Eukaryota > Metazoa > Arthropoda > Chilopoda > Scutigeromorpha > Scutigeridae > Thereuonema > Thereuonema tuberculata. The sequence goes on along the minus strand of JAFIDM010000001.1, from coordinate 59,696,352 downwards.
GCAGACAATGTAAAAAGCATAAAAATATATATATATTTTTTTTTTTTGGGGGGGGGGTGACCATGAAATATGTGCCGGCAACCCACAATACACCTTAGTTAAGCGGTCTGCAATGCTTTCCCCTGCCATTTCGAAGTGATCTTATAATTTCAATTTCTTTCTCATCCACATCATTCTAACCCGTACGAAGAACGGAGATTTTGCTAGTTATTCTATATTAGATAGTTTTTCCCCAAAAAATATGTACGGAATTTACATAAAAAAAATGTCCATTCGTCTCTGTCTTTTCAGTAAAACTTGCCTGTTTTCAATTTTATATGAGATGAATATCAATCAGTCAGGAACTACAGGTATCGCAGCCATGTGCTTCTATCTTCAGCAGCTCTCTTCAACTCATAATACAATACATACCAACGATTTCGGAATTCCAATACATACCAACGAAATCAATACAACAAAACTTTACATCTTTATGTTGTTTAAAGTAACTATTTATGAAATGTAAATAACAAAAAACAACAGAAATATAAGTACAGAAAGAAAACAAACAACGTTCTTTTCAAGGTTTATTACAGATCTTTTATTAAAAAAAAAAACCGCGACTTCTTTTACATCTATTAATGACTATAAATAAATTATATGAAAGTTGAATAGGACGATGAATCAACTCTGATTGCAGCGCCATCTAACGCTTTTCAGCTGAACGATATCTTAGAATCTTCCAGAAGCTAAGTCCCGAAATAATGATTTAAGCTGAAGAATACAAAACTTTTTCAAGATTTCGTATTTTATTTAAAATTAAATAAGAACGAACTAACTTCAAATTAAACTTTTTAACAAAAATATTTTTCTAAAATATGAAAGGAACTAATAAAAACCATTAAAATAAAACAATAAATAACGAAAAAAATCAAAAAGTCATTACATCTCTTATAATTGCTATTACAGAGTTAAGTTTTAAAAGATCAGTTAATCTAAATATTGCATAAATTACCAGGTCATAGTCTGGTGTTCCACGTTAGGAAGCAAAGCACAATTTCACTTTTTACTATATCGCAAATAATGATTGCATAAAAGTATAAAAATGCTTAATTGACAATAAAGTACAGAAATACAATTTACATAAAAGTTGATGTAAATTGATTATCTTAAGAAAGACGAAGATAGTTAGAAAAATTTATTTATTTATTTATTTATTTATTTTTATTGTCCATTCTTCATAAAAAAAGTGTTAGCATAAGATTAATCAGCTTTTTCCTTAAGTGATGTTTTTTTACTATGTGTCAGTGTTTCTTAAACTTCGTGCAGTGTGAGAAGAACAAAAAGAAATCTGTTTTCTTCTCCTTACCTTTCTGTTTTTGTTTGTTTGTTTGTTTTTCCTGCTTTGTTACAGAATAGCTTTTGCCTTTCTTCATAGGTCTTCTGATGTAGTTTGAGAAACACTGTCATACATAAGTTTCATCACTGAAGCAATTAGAAAGCCAAACCCAGATCCAGCTGAGAGTCATGTCTTCAGTTTTCAAATGCAATTGGATAATAAATAATAAAGCTATAACTGAAGTATAAATAATCTGGTATGAACTGAATGGTTGGTTAACCTGAGTGATGAAAAGAATATTTGTATTCGGTACAACGAAAATAAGCCTAAAGTTTAGATTTTGCGAAGAACTTTCAGCGTCTCTTGAAGAAGAAGGGCTGTGGCGGAAAGAGGAAGTTGTTCAGATAAAAGCGATAAATGTTACACTCCGGGACGTACTTGGGCCAATTGCAGCCGTCTATCTTCGCATCGAAGACGAGTCCATCGTAGCAACGATAGTGGCTGACAATAAAAGAATCGCCCGTTTTTCGGCAATAGTAGAATTTGGTGCAGTCGTGCACGTCCCGCACATAGCCTTCGTCCTGACAGATGGGATGAGGCTTTGGCGCTACAGTCTCTGTCACGGCAGTATCGGTTTTCTGGGTTACTTCGTCTTTGTTGCTTCCCTCCCCTTCGATGGAGTTGGAGGTCCAGTCGATGATCGGCAGTGGGGAGGTGAGGTGCTGCTGGGGGATGATAGGGTTCGTTCCATCTCCATTCAAAACATTATTGATCACTTTCAGTAAGGGATATTTTGTTCCATGGCACACACCCCGGAAATCGTCTGTCTCTACCGACCAAATCATCCCTCCGCCCAGATTCAATGACTTGATGAAGTCGCTCTGAAACAAAGAAACAAGAAATTTAGAATTACCCCAGACAGCTTTAGTTCTGTGCTACAGAGAACCTTTCACATATTATTCATTTCTTCTTTAAACTTTAACCATAAAAAGATCTTTCTTGGACCAACTTGTCGACAAATAGACGATAACACTGCAGTCAGGGCTATGAAGGGAGAAGCATGCGATTAGGCGTCTTCTTTTAAAAAGTTTCTAAATAATTTCTTGTTCTTTCTTCTTTGATTATTAACATTTCAAATATCTGAGATATAATCTGGTGTAATTAAACGGTAAGTTTTCGCTAAAGCTGGAACCATACCATAATTGTATTTGTAAAATTCATGTAATATAGTTGAAGTGATAAGAAATCTTACCGAACGTTTCCTATCGTTTTGGTATTTAAATAGATACGGATGAAATTCTGTTCTTACCTTTACTTTGATACTAGCTGGATCATCGTAACCGACCCATTGATTGTAGGAGTAGGCGTAAGGTGCTTTGTAATAGGGATCCTGAACAACAGTCCATTGTGGAAGGTTTTCACAGATCTGTAAGGAAAAGTTAATCAATGTATTATTATTTACCCAAACTTAAAAAAAAAACTTCTGTGGACGCTATTATTTGACAAATTGTTTACCTCGTTGTAACCCATAGTGCCTTTCTCTCGTGTATAAGGACCAGCGTTTCCTCCTCCTAGGGATGGGGATCCAGGTCCATTCATCATAGGACTGGCTAATGTGAAACTGCGGCCATATAAACCCATTCCCATAACCAGCTTATCAGGTGAGGCGCCATTTTGAATCCAGTAATTCATACTAAAATTCTGTTACAAAAAAAAATGGAAGATTATTGGAAACAAGTATAAGGAAATTCTTGATTAATAATTATTATAAAGTTGAAATGAAGTTTAAAGCCATTTCCAAAAGATCTTAACTCGATTTTATTTTTAATTTGTGTTGTAACTCTGGTTATCTTCTAATCAAAATAAAATGAAAGTAAAAAGAAAAGGGGGTTCATTTATTGTAACTATAATAATGTTCCAAAAAAACAAAAAGCTTAACCAGGGATTTAACAGCTATCAGATAAGCCTATTCTTAAAGAGTCTCTATTAGTTACGTAGAAGTAGCTTAGATATTTTTTGGAATTCAGCTAAAGTTGTTAGAACAGAACAATTGTAAAGATAATGCATTGATTTCCTGTATGTTCGATATAGGATGAATAACTGAACAATCAATGCTCAATACTTCTACTGTAAAAACTACTTATTTTCTTAATACTTTTCAAATTAATATATATTAAAAAAAAAAAAAAAAAAGTACACATCTTTTGTTACATATTTACATTTTCGAGTTATCTACTGAAATGAAAATTTCTGCAAACAATAATATTGAAAATGAATTCCTCTAATATTTTTCTGAGTGTATTTTGATTTTTCTGTAAAAAACTTACAGTGGTTAGAAGTTGATGTTCAAGTGATTCTTCTGGTCGTGCATTCAAAGGGGCATTGTGTCCTGTGTAATGTTCCCACTGACCATGGAAGTCATACGTCATCACATTGATGAAGTCAAGATACCTAAGGAAGAACAACATTTGTTTCTGTTACCTCTTAATACTCCAGTTTAACAAAATTCATAAACCAATATGACTAAAAAAAAATTAAAAAGTTTCTTCAAAACTAAACTCAAAAATGTAAATTTTATAATTGTAAAAGGTATGTTCCACATATCAATATAATTTACGAATTGGAAGAATTATATCAAATCGTGTCATTCCCATTATCTCATTTATTAAATGTAGCCGAATTAATTCAAATAATACCATACATTCTCCGGCGCCCTAACTGTGCTATAATTTCCTATCAATGTTAAACAAATTCGAAACTCTATATATTTAGAATAACTAAATAGGTGAAACATTTAGATACGATAGTTCCACATTAAAATCTTTTAAGCTGCATAATCGGTTCTTTTTTTTTCTTTTTTGCAGTGAAACAATTGTTTTACAAATCCAAATATGAGACGATGTGTGGTTACATCCTGTGATAGCGTAATGTTTAATGATATTCCAGAGCTATGATTGTTTTTTTTAATTCAGGCCGATATCACACAGTCTTCTTTATATATAAAAATGTATCTTTCTTTCTTTGTCCTTTATACACTCCTAGGCCCTTTGACCTATCTGGACCAAACTTTGCAGAATTACTCTTTAGGACCCTGCGGAAAAGATAGGCTACCTTAGAACCTGGAAACACCACCCCCAGGGGTTCAAAAGGACTGAATTCCACACAAATATTGTTATGCAACAATTGGAGCTCGGCGACAATGTTGACAAGTATACCCATAGTGTTGTGCAACAATTGGCACGAAACTATTGTTGTGCATAATAGCGACAGAATGAATAATAATGAATTTATTATAATAATAATAATAATAATAATAATAATAATAATAATAATAATTCGCCCCCATGGACCCTACCTCCTCGTGGTGGGGGCGGGAACTACACTAGCTTTAGGGTAGGCTAAAGGGTCCAACCATTTATGATGAGAACACGTTCTAATATAGATCATGCTGCATCGGGTGTGGCGCAGGATAAAGTCACCCGCGTTCGGGGGTTAGGCAGAGGCCTAACATCTCCACACGCAACTACAAGAAACACATTCTACACGATGCAAACACACATGACGACAAATGCAGGAAATGCCACACTACGCATGAGACGATCGACCACATAATATCAGGCTGTCCCCTTCTCTCTCAAACAGACTACCTCCACCGACACAATCAGGTAGCATCGATCGTTCATCAACAACTAGCACACAAACATTCACTTATTAAGAGCACGGTCCCGTACTACAAGTACATACCACAAAGCGGATTTTAGAATCACCCTCATATAAACTATATTGGGACCGCCCCATTCACACAGACAAAACCATACATCACAACAGACCAGACATCACACTTGTTGATAAGGTCAACAAACAGACCTATCTAATTGATATTGCAGTGCCTATCAGCAAGAACATGCAGAAAACTCACGCAGACAAGATCAGTAAATACACTGATCTAGCACACGAGCTCCAGAAGCAGTGGAGGCAGGATCGAGTACGTATTGTACCCATCGTTCTGTCTGCCACTGGTCTGGTGCCTCACACATTGCACCACAGTCTCAGCACACTAGGACTTCAGAAAAACACTTATGCACAACTGCAGAAGGCTGTGGTACTCAACACTACACGCATAGTTCGGAAATTTATGGACACAAGCACACATCCCTAATCATTCTTGCACACATCTTTACACTTGGCAGTATGTGCTTTGGTCCTTGACCCGCCATATTGTTTTTGCTGGGGAAACCCAAG
>JAFIDM010000001.1:59644343-59685792 GCA_023159025.1 Thereuonema tuberculata | reverse complement strand
ATAAAGATACGCCTTGCAACTGGATCAGCAGCCATTTTAGAATATTTCAGAGACCCTTCGTTCCATCCTCCCACCGCAATCAGGGTTTTTAGATCCGGATTAGACTTAGTCAAATTGGTGAATCTCTTGTAGGCATCTGCAAGAAAAAGCAAAAATAAATGTAAATATTCCTATTCTAAATCATTAAATCTACTCCTGTAATTTCTTTTTGACTATTTAGGCTGTTTTATCTAGGCGCTTCATAATATTCTAAGCCATTCTGTTGATATTTGTTGTGAATAGCAGGCATCCTATTGTGAAACAGTGGACATTGGGTAACTTTAGCTGGTTCTGCTTTCCTTGTCTGATGTTTTTTTCCTTGATATTTACGATACTTAGTGATCGGACAGCTTTGTTTTGGAATCAAATACAGGTGTTGCTGTATGTTGATTATTAGGCCTCGGATTTCTGATTTTAAAGTCTTAGGTATACGACTGCATCTTTCTTAAACAATATAAATATATTAAATAAATAACAATTTCAAAATAGAAATTCAAAAGACGATTTAAAAAGTAAAAAAAATAAAAATAAAATTACTCACACCATTTGGAAACTAATTATATAATTATATTTCCTATTTCCTCTACATAGATTATATTAAATGTATTTTACCTAATATGTAAACGAAAATATCCCTAAAATATGATGGAAATATCTTATTCAGAAAGTCCCAAAGTATAATAAAAAAGAATAAAATTTTAATCAGAAGAATAAGTATTAACTCATGAATGCATGAATTCGGATTAACTTAAAAGTGGAAATATAAAAATAAGAAAAGAAAATGACAGGTTATGATAATCCGAACGTTTACGAATTTTGCATTATATTAGATAAACTATTATCTCATATGAATTATTATCGATACTTGAACATCCTAAAAAAATTTTTAGTTGTAACCCCTCAAAACTAAATATAATCTTAGTTAATTAGATCTTAGTTAATTAAAAGATTAAAAATTTGAATCGGTGGATTTGGATAATTTTATCTTTTCGCATTTATCTTCATTTTCTAATTCTATCTTCCATCACTTACTTCTTCCATGGTTATCTTCCAACTCGTACCAAGGGTCCAATACTTTAATTTGATTTGTGAATTCGTCCAGGCCCGCGAAAGCGAATATTAGGTGTGTACACAGAGATGGGTCAATATTTTCTATCTCGAATTTTCCATTGCCAGGCCTATAGACAGACCAACTGCCATGATAACAAACCACTTTCTTCTTTGCGTCTGTAAAGAATAAAAATTATAAATATTCATCACTACTAAATCAAAGAAAAGAGAAGTGAGTAATAAGTAAAGGATTAAAAAATGTATGGAATCACATTTAGTAAAGATAATAATAATATAAAACAATCTCCACTGATGCAAATTTTTGGAGAATTTTAATTTTTTATTCGTCCTTTTCTATATCCCCAAAAATCTGTTCCAGTGAATTTTTTTCTATTGAACTTTAGTACAGTGAAATATAAGATGCAGATGAAAAAACTTATGTATTAAAAGTTTCTAAAAATACTGGAAGTTAAAAATTGAATTCAAACTTAAAATAAGGTGCAATGATGGTAACATTCTTCCAGTAGAAATGAGTTATCGAAATGGGCTATTTATTAGGTTGCCCTGTAACAGGGATTGCCAAACCCCGGCTCTTGACATATAAAGTACGGTTCGGGAAATATATCGGCTGAGCTCCATTAAGCATTACAATTACTTTAGAAGGTAAATAAAAAATGCTCAAGCTTTAGAATGATTTACCGGCATAAATTGAGAGTTTACTGGATTAAAACATAATGTTCCTGAGGTCTTATTTTATGTTAACGAAATGCAAATTTGCATATCTAAGAATAACAGAGTCCAGCGAGTGTTGAGTAGATACGTTTAGTATACTTAAAACAATAATCATGCAGGATTTTGAAAACATTTAGTCTATATATGTGTACTTTACGAATATTGACGCTAATAAAAATTAACTATTTAAAAACTACATATATGGATAAATATTATTACGTAAATTTATTTCTTAATATTTATATAAAATTTTTGTAACAAAATATGGCATGTAACAATAAAAAAGGGTGTGTAGTATTTGTTCATGTCCTGCGGCTCTCAAGCATCTGAAGTTTATCGTAGGTGGTTCTTACGTGAAGCAAGTTTGGCCACCCCTGTCCTATAACAAAGATCCGAACTTTCTAAATTTTACCTAGTTGAGTTATTTCCAAATATTAAGTGAGATACTAATGAGAGTTATTGAAGTTAAGAGTCTGTATTTGATATCCTTAATTGTATGTTCAAATCTGAACATCAAAATTATTTTGTTATCGTCGTCACAGTGATCGAAACAGAAGGTAAACTAACAGTGTGATAGTGGCTCAATTATTCAAGTAAAATAAACCACGAAAAGGTATACCCAAGAGAATCAGAATAGAATTTAACCACAGTCAATATAATGACAGCAATGACCATCGTTGTAAAGAATGCTCTTAGTCGCTAATTCATAGTCGCTGACAATACTCAACTTCTTCAAAAAAAAACAAACATTTATTTTGAAGAATTGAAATAAACATTATTTCAATGTTTAAAAAATCCCGTGTAAAGGTTATTTCAAAAAACACTATAACCTGATTTACTTTCCAACGCTTCCGTTCTTGGAAGGAAATCAGCATCGTTTACGATATGTGATTACTTGGATATAGATGAACCTCTCTTACAGATAGATGAGATTGAAATATTCAGAATTTTAATCTTAATCTACCTACGTTGTGACAATGTCGAGCTGCAGGATTAAGCCTTAATTCAATGCATATGTAAAAACAATCTCTAATTTTGAAAATTTCGATAAAAGACTGAAAGTTTGACGCATGGAAAGTTTTAAATTTACGAAAAACGTAATTTATTTTGCTAAGAAAAATTGAGTCATCCAAAGATTTTACTACTAAATCTATTTAACCTTGACTAGTACATAGTCTCAGCGAACCTGAAAATGCTTTCAGAAAGTAATCTGGGTCTAATTGTATCATTTAAATCTGAATTAAAAGAATTAAAAAAAAAAAAAAAGCATTTCAAGACCATAAAGTGATTAAAAGTAAATGCATCATTTAAAAATCTTAGATAATGAGGTGGAATCTTTATTTTACTGTGAGGATTTAATTTTATGATCAAGTTTCAGAAGTTTAAAGGTTAAAATTAATGGATCTCACAGAGAATGTAAAATTAAACTACTTAGACTCTTCAAACTTTCTTTTTATTTCCGAATTAACAATATTAGAATTGTTTTTGGACAATCACATATTTTTTTCCCCTACCTTACGTATTATGTTCCTTGTAAACAATCTGTAGATGATATTTATTGAAGATCTCAAATAAACAAAGATAATATCACATACTTTTAACAAAGTTAGACGATTACACATTCTTTTACAATAATTTCCATGCAAAATGAAATATTCTTAAACAAGGATACAGCCTGCACACCTGTTTAGCTAATGCAATAAATGAATTGAAAATAACTTCTCTCTATTGAAATGGAAACCTGGTTGTGTTCTATAATATTTATTGTATTAGTTAAACAGGTGTGCAGGTTGTATCCTTATTTAAAACTATGATCAGGACATGTAAAAGCATTTATTATTTCGTATGAGAATTATTATAAATACGAGTGTAGCCATTTTAACTTTAACAAAGTCATCAAACAAAGTTAAAGTTCGTTAACTATCTTTGTGTATTTGAGATGTTCAATACATGAAATCTGTAGGCAATCATACAAAGATAAAATTCAGCCTATTAGTTAATTCTTCTAATAATGTTAGTAAAACCAGGCTAAACTTATCAACAGTTCTGAGTTTTAGTAATTTTCTTGTTTTTCAAAATTTAAGTAAAGCAATTCCAAAGTTAATCAGACTTACCTGCAATGGAGTTTAAAGCTAGAAAAGCCAGAGCTAATATTAGAAAGGTCTTCATTCTCCTCTGATAAACCTCCTAATTAAAGAAACGATAGATATCTGAATATATATTTCAAGATCTTTTTTTCATAATTCAAAAATAATAGTTCACTATTAAAGTAAAACAATAAAATAAGATAGGCCTGCTTAACAGATAGCAAAACAGAAAGAAAAAAGTGAAACAAATTTCCATTTCCAACAGGTAAGAAAATAGTAGCAGTCTATTTCTTTAGAGGTTCTAACCAGTAGAGATCGTCTCGGAAAAACTTAAAAAGTGGAATGACCAACAGTCGCACACAGGGCTATTTCGAACTGATTTCAAATTTTATTAAAGTTTATTTCGTATGAGAATTATAATAAATACGAGTATGTAGCCATTTTAACTTTAGTGATTTTATGATTTTAAAATTATGATTTTAAAATCAATAAATCTGTTTTTTAAATTTCCTTTTTTTTTATAGAAAATTTGCTTGTCGATTTGAGCATGACAGTGATTCAGGAAAAGAATCCTTCGTAATCACTAATATACAATTCAGGAGACAATTTGAATACAAAGAAAAATTTTCTATGAAACTGACGAGAAATAAAACTTGCATTATTTTAAAGTTCACTTCTAAAGCTCTGTGATCCGTTGAGATTGAATTTAAAAATTATGTTAGAATTAGGAGAAATTCTGATTTATAATGACACTGCATCAACTGATTATTAAAATCAGAAAACTGAAAAATTAAAGAAAATTAAACTGATTAGTTTTTGAATTAAGCAAGATTTTATTATATTTTGATGATTGTTTGTTACTTCTTAATCTTAAATTAAGACGTTTTCATATTTTAAGGAAAGATTATCAATATGAGGTAAGAATAAAACGTTCTTCGTTCATCACTTCTAAAAACCGTTCGTAACACAAAAACAAAACAAAAAAATGATTTCAATTAGTTATTCGTTTCAGCTCATTTACGAATGTTTTGTCTGAGAAAATCTAATCAAATACCAGACAAAATGTTGCTAAAAAAAAAATAATTCTAGTTTGTTGTCGTTGTTTCACGGTGCACAAGAAGTGCAAACTTCATGTCCGAAGTGTCCGTGTACAACAACACTTCTTTAGGGTTGCCATCGTGGTGAACTCCTAGAAGAAGCCACTGAACTTCCAGGGAACAGATACTGTAATGGTGTCCCATTGCCTTCCTCAGGAAGTCATTAAGGAATGACTCCAGACCTGAAGAGAAAGAAAAAGCAGCGGACAACACAGGAAAGGAAATCTTTTTTAAATATCTAAGCTGCTGCCGGGATTCGAACCCAGGTTCTGAGACATCTGCCTCATATCAGGCCAGCGCCTACATCACTAGGCTGTGCCGGAATGGCAACACCTTGAATTAAGATAAAGTACAAATGTGTTTGCATATCCCGTCGGTGATTTTTAATTTTGAATCCAGCTACAAGTTAGCTTCATTAAAAATAAATAAATATTAAAAACAAAACCGCTAACCATCACTGAAATTGAAGTTTTCATGTGATTCAGATAAGGAGGCTAAAGCAACTAAGTCACAGGAAATTAGATTATTAGTCAGATTTAAGTTTTGTAAGGAACTGATTCATTTTTTTTTTTTTTTTGTTTTTTTTTAAAAAATATAACATGAACTGGCTGATAACTTTTTTATCTTCTAAAAACAAGACAAGTGTATATAAATGTTATCCAGCAGTTCATGTTACAGTCCGTCTCGGATTCCTATAGACAACTACTGAGTAGTAATAATGAGACTGACGTATGCTCTATTAGATCATCGAGCAATGAATTAATCCCTATTTGTAGATCTAATAGAAAGAAAACATAGATCACCGTTATTGTTAGCTATCTAGCAACATTCTTTAACCTGAAACGACTTTTAATAACAAAAAAAAAAGTAATAAGCATTTTATCATCAAAATTATAACTATTGCAGTAGAGGGAACAGGTTCCTTATGGCTTTTGTAGAACGTGCATGTTCTGCTAATAGGAAAAAAAAAATAAAAAACTTGCTTTTTCTATGTAGTCCTAATGTAACTGTTACCGAAGTTACTGCAAACGAGACTCTGGGGTATTTCCCACATCGTTAAAGGAGAGATAGACGAGGCCTTTCGCGTCCTATTGTTCAGGAATCGTCTTCAAATCGACGATTCAGGTTCAGACCTGAAGACGATTCCTGAATAATAGGACGCGAAAGGCCTCATGTATCTTTCCTTTAACGATGTGGGAAATACCCCAGAGTCTCGTTTGCAATTGTTTTTTTCTATGTTTTGAGTTTTCTATTTGCTCTGTAATGAAGCCTAGCCATCGATAGATGCAGAATGATGCCAAAATATGAAAATTAATATTCTCAATTATAATATAGAGAGATAAAGAGAGGAAATCAGTTGCTCACAACTTTTAACCATGTGTATGTTGTAAATATACTACGACAATCGTAAATCCTACCACATCCCGTAAACGAACAGTAAACTACAAAATCCAAGAATACTGGTCCTATTGTCCTACCTTCCCAGTTCCTTTAAGTGAGGGCTTGTAATCGAATAACAGAAATCCAATCCGTCTCCCGAGAAATCACCACTTCTGTCAGAAAAATCGATGGGGCGAATTTATATAGCTTCCTATTCATTGATCAACCCACATCGGGTGTTTCGATGTTAAACTTGTTAGCGAATTGTCTTCGGAGTTCTATTTATTGTCCACCCGCACTGGATTAAGATGTTTATCAAACAAAACGCTTTCGTTTATTGGTTTCCGATTAAAAAACAAAAACGCATGTGACATTTTCCACTTCGATTGTCCCTGCGGCAAAAAAAAACTTTCCCATTTCTCTGCAATTTACATAAAATGAACATCAGAGTCTGTAGGAATTCCAAAGCAGGGCTGCTTACAATAATTTGTTTGTATTTCGTTTGTTTACATAATGGTAAGCCTACTTTCCGATCAAATTGTTATGTAAAACAGCCAATTGAATTGTCTTTCTGTCACGAGTTCCTGCCCATATGATGATATGGGAGACCAAATGTCTCTTCTAGATACTTCCGAGACGATGGGAAAAATCAATGATGGAGACAATAGATTAATTCAATAGCCTATAGACAAAGGCTTCCTGGTGGATGGAGAATACGATTACAGAAACTTATCTGTCTACCATATCTTCCCAAGGATTTGCCTTTTTAAAAGAAAAACAAACTTATCTACTTAAATATAACATTACTGTTTCACAATTAGGAAACAAATATTTTTCCAACTTTTATTCTCAATCTGCAAGTAAACGACAATTAATCCCTGCAATTACAGATTTCTCGGAAGTTCAAAAAGATCTGTCTTTTCTTAAGGAAGTTTTTCTTTAATATGTTCCAAATTGCTATGTATTTTTGTTTCGACTTTTTTTTCAAGCAGAATTGCCTTTGTCTTCAAAAATTAATAAGGGCTTCTTTTATCTTTCACGACATCAAGAGAAATGACAGTGGGTGATCTTTGAAATCCGGTATTGGGATTTTATTCGTATAATTGCTATCATTCACTATGAATCAGCACGCCCTTCCCTCCAATGAGTGTTGATAATAACAAATAAATACGTATATCGAGCATCGTACTTCGTATATTAAGTGTTTCAAAGGCTTATATAATCTGTCAAATTTTGGATATCGGTTTATTCTGCGCTTTGCTTTGAAAAATACACACTTTGGTGTAATCTTCCAACTTTTCGTAATTCATTTCCATAACAATAAGTTACACTAAAAACTGCTGATTATTTAGCATTAATTTTGTAATGATTTACTTAAATTCTTTAATTAGAATATATTAAATAAGAATAAGAATTACAGTTAATTGTTAAAAATATGTAGCTATTTGCGAGACTTATTGGAACTTCGATGAAGATGTAGACAATAAAAAGCTTCTAAATAATTATATAGATTGCATTATATCGGCCACGTTCAGTTTTGTTAAAAATAATTACCATTACAGGGTCTCTATAAACTCGTTAAGAACTTAGTGTTTTTTTTAATGAAATAAGTACCTTTTTCCTCAAACTTAAACATAATATTTTAATATCCTCTCCATCCACACAAACACATAAATGAACAAATATTCCACTTTTTTTTCTTCTAACTTAAACATGTAAATTTCCATTACTCCTCTATCAGGATTTTTACATTTATTAACCGTTAAGGTAAATTATAAGAATTACGGAATAACAATGGTGGAATATTATATTTTTAAGATTTTTAAATATGATACATAAATTATAATTGATAAACGAAATTAATTGTTAAAACACTGCAACAATTTCTTTAAAATTTTGATATTAAACTAACAAAGCCACCTGAAGTTAACTTTTACTTGGCATTTACAAAGAAATTCACATCATCATCTTCAGCTGATAATTGCCACCTCTAAAGACTCTAACATCCAGATTTTACCAAAGTCCTTCAAAATATTGCTAAATAAAATTTACGTAAAATATTCAATTTGGTATTGTCTTATCTTCCTGGTAAAAAGACATTTCATCAAAAACATTTCCTTAAAACGAGGAAGGAAAAGTTCAATTTTTCTCTTAGGCCTACTATTGGCGAGTTGTCAAAGGAATTTTCTTAGGCTTCGACTTAATTGGTATATGACAAACATCCAGCCTTCGAATTTGGATTGTCATGAACCATTGTCCGTTAAATACAGAGTCATCCAATAAAAAGAGAGGACGCCAGAAGAATGATTTGTTTAATGTGGCAGTAGATTTTTATAAAAAGTACCGTAATAAATAAGTGGCCAATAATAATAATGTCACAACATCTGTTTAGAAAAAATTGTTTAGTAATATATATATATATATACAGTGGAACCCCGCTATTCGTACACAATCCGTTCCAGGAGGCAGTTCGAATGGCGATTTGTACGAATGGCGAATCATTTTTTCACATAAGATATAATGTAAATTGGATTAATCCGTTTCAGAACCCAGAGATGATTTAAACCTTTGTAATAATACTTTAAGCGTAAAATACATAAAAACTATGAAAACAATAAATATATAGGCCTCTCTTATTATGTCTTTCTTTTTCAGTATAGACGATATGGTTGATTTCGCCATGCCATACTAAGTTGCCAGGTCAGAGACACCACTTTCAAACTTCGCAACGAGTTCTTTTTTCAATTCAATTGTCGTTCTCACTGCTTTCCTTTTAGGCTTAGTTGAATCAGTAATCTTTTTAGGACCCAAGGCTGCACTATTTTCAATAAAAATAACAATAAAATATCACAAAGTTTCAAGAAGCTTGCGTGGATGATGCATAGCGTACGGAAGCTAACACGAGACTGAACTGAAGCGACCGCGTGGGGCGGCCAGTAACAAGGTCACGCTGTCCGAATCGCGAGCAAGCGTACGAATGGCGAGTTCAATTGTACTTGAAAAAGTTGTACGAATAACGAGTTGTACGAATAGCGAGGCGGACGAATGGCGGGGTTCCACTGTATTTATATACTATATAAATGGATGTTTATTACACACATAATAAGAAAAACTGAAAACAATTATAATTCGAAGGTCAGATGACCACTTCCAATTAGTTAATTAATGACGTCAATGTTGAATAGAATCGATTGCTTTTTTGGTTTTTCCCATCAATGAGAAATTGAAAGATAAATATGAGTCAAGTTTAATGCTGTTTCTTATTATCAATAAGTTTAGGAAAAGTCACTGTGATGAAAAATTGTTGCGATGTCAATTGCGAGAGTTAAAATAGATTC
This sequence comes from Thereuonema tuberculata, assembly GCA_023159025.1. NCBI lineage: Eukaryota > Metazoa > Arthropoda > Chilopoda > Scutigeromorpha > Scutigeridae > Thereuonema > Thereuonema tuberculata. The sequence continues at coordinate 59,676,069 of JAFIDM010000001.1, read as the reverse complement.
TAGCTTACAAAGATAAACTATCATAATAATATATGATACTACAACAAATACGGAACTTCCGCGTTCAGGCTATCTTCTTATACTCACATCGTCAGCAAACCAACCAAAGGTTTTTCCCAGGTTTTAGTCCAAGAAATAAAAAATATATATATCCAGAAATAAAAAAGTGTAAATTAGAATAAAGTGTTGAATATTTAAATAAATAATAATAATATTTAAATAGATGGCTACCCGTCGCTTTGCACCGGAAGCATCGTATATGTAACGGAAAAAAACTAAAACTAACGTAACTAACGCCATTTCATTTATTCACAAAAATGAATTACATCGAATAAACTAAAATCTAAAACTTCAAACTAAAGCTAAAGCTAAATTAAAGTTTAAATTCTAAAAAAAAAAGGCATGCATTTAATAATTGAAATCCATTTGTAACAGTTGGAAATTTGTTGCCTGGCAAAGCACGTGCCGATTCCATTGTTGCGGATAGAGTTGACCAAATAACAATACTACTGTTGTCTGACAACGCGCGTGCGAAATTCCATAGTTGTGAACAGCGTCGACCATGCAACAATACTCCTGTTACCAGGCAACGGGCGTGCGAATTGTTGCAAAATTCAATTGTTGGCCTAAGTACGCATACACATAGGCGCGCACACATTTTTTTTTTTTTTATTAATACAAATACTTATTTATGAGGAATTTCCCTCTCCGAATGAAGTTGACTCAATATTCAGTGTGTTCACAGTGTCTCGGAGAAGGAGACCACGGAATCAAATCTTCAAAACACTGACAAAGCAACAGCACTAAACACCAGGTAGCACTCAACATCTCCTGACGAAGGCTCAATGAATCGAACTGAAATACTAGTCAACTTCACCCGAAGAGGGAAAATCCCTCATACACAAGTGTATTATTTAAATATCCAATTATCATGGCCCACTTCTGCTTCAGATTCAAGTTAAAATAAGAAGGATGTGAAAAAAATAATAATAATAAAAGAAAGTGTGATGATAATGACTGTACCATAGGTAAGCTTAACTATTACTTACAAAAACAGAACCTATATAGGTATGATTCAATGATTTATTTGCAAAAAGAAAAAAATAATGCATTTTTACCATCGATTGCACTACGGCAAGAAACATTAAAAGACATTTGTAGTTAAGACGACCGAGAAAGCATAGGAAGTTCATGTCTCACTTTTTATTGTTATTATCAGATTATTTTTTTTTTAAAACTAACAAAAACTAATTAAATGTTCCTAAAAATGATTTTTTTTAATAATTTTACATAGCCCATATCACTGGCATCTGAAAGGGCAAGATACCTAAATTGCAGATTACATAAAAAAATGAGAATAAGATTGTAATATATTTTAATGCTGTGTTTTATTTTATGTGTCGCCGCAATACGTAAGGTTTAAATACTAAACCAACAAGTTCTTCATTTTTTTATCTAAGAAGTAAGACCAATGTTTCGGAAATAATAAGTTAGGAATTATTCAATCATCCATTCACTCTGAGTTAGGAAAGCGAACTCCAGTAGATTCCAGAAACCACCAAAATATTTGCCGTTAAAACACTACAATCTTTACAAAGAAACAGGGGATCCATTAGTAAATTCCGCCCATCAAATAAATTCCTCTTGGTTTTGAAACACAATGGATCCACGTGGAAGAAGATTAAGTCCAAGACTTCAAAACTATTCGTCTTAGAAAGATAAAATATTAATAGAAAATCGATATCTCTCAATAAGAATTCACTAAGTAATAGTATCATGACTTTTGTAAATTCATGCACTGTTATCCATGAGAAATGAACTACTAGCTATCTAGAAAAGCTGAAAGGTAACTGATAAGGTTTAGAGTCTTCATTGTCTGAAAAACCATATTTGGGATTCTATTACGAGCGTTCAGAAGTTGTCTCCCCAAACGTAATTTTCTTATTTAATTTGAAATTTAGTTGTTTTTTTTTCCTTTAAAATTACAGTGCTAATTACCTAATATGTCGAAAATGATGGAGTTTTATTCCTTACAAAAATAGCATTATCAGCGATAGCGGAATATCTCTTTTATTCTGAATTTACCAACAAAACTCTCAACATGAAAAGGACAGATGTTACTGAAACTCTATAGGATTAATATATATGTAGAAACAGTGATTTGATCTTTGTATTGGCATTTTCAAATTTCATATCACTGTCCGGCTATATATATGAGAGAGAGAGAGAGTTAATTAGTTACAAAAATCTGTGTCAAATCCAATTGAAGTGATCGAAATTGAACGTTTCGTAATATTTAAAAACTAATACCGTTCAGACATAACCTTGTGGTCAAAGCGACTCCTACCATGAGACGGATACGTCGGAACCTGGATTCGAATCCCGTCGAAGGGCTTGGATGTTTCTTTCTGCTTTAGTGTTTGTTTCTCTCCCTCGAAGGAGGCAAAGCCTGACTGTCACCTTACAGATGCATCCTGGATAGTTATCAAACGACATCAGCATTAATTACTCTATCATAGGATGAAACTCTATGACTAATGATCCAAAGATGGAACAACAAAAAACTAATAGATGACACTATATTACATCTGATAAGTCTCAAAAACATTTGTTATAGTGATTTAAGTAGAGTTTTTAACTTTTATTTCTGTGAAAATGAAACCAAAACCCGTTAATCCAGAAAATATTATTTTATTGCTTCAATAATATTTCAGTGGATTTGTTCCAAGTGAATCTTCAACTCATGATCAACATTCATTCACATTTTAAATTTCAATCTTTAACACATAATAAATTTTCATCACCGAATATTTAAAATAAGATGAAATATGCTTCGTTTGCTTTTGGATAAACACAGGAAAAATCATCAGAATTGACATCCCTATCAATTATGACTTCCAAAATGTGTTCTCTGGTCAGTGTAATTGGAAATTAGTATCACCCTTTTCTTTTATGGCTGTGCTCATTGTAAAATTGTTCTTTACTTTATATCTTTTTTCTCATTTATGATCGTGCCATTTTGATTAATTATAACTTTCCGATACAAGTTTAATACGTAAAAGCCTTCATTTAAATTCAATTTTGTTTTTTATTCCACTTGGACTCCACAACTATGATTTTGGTAATTAAATTAACTAAACCTATATACTAATCCTGCAAAGTTTCATTAAAATTGGTCAAATTCATTATCGAGAAGTTTCCTCGTTAGAAGTAAACGACATATTTTTTTTTACTATGATTTAAAAGACATTTCATCTGACACCGATTCCACCATCGCAGGCGTATTCCAAAATGTCTTCCTTGAAATCCCACACATTTCCGCATCCAATTTTACTAACTGGAAGTAGTTTCATCACATCTATCTTCGCAATATTGAGTCATTTATTCTATAGCAGTTTAATAACATACATCTCTTATTTTTATAAACTTCAAAAAGATATCCAATATGTCTCATCACGTGATCTATACACGTTCTCTATTAATCCAGTGGTGATGAAAGATCTCATCTAATCAATAGTCTGAGACAAATAAATGTCATTTGCTAGTTGTATTCAACCGGTAGCTGTGGGAAATAGTTTTCAATGCACCAGGTTCTACACACTATGTTCTCTGCCTACATTTCTATTATTCAGCATAGATTTGCACTTAAAAAAATTAAAGTAATCTTTCTTTAGTTGTTCAATATCAAGTCAAACTATAATTACGTTGATTTATAGTTAAGCAGATTTAAAATCTTTATATTTGAAAAGTAACAAAACTTATTTCATTTGAATATTATATTAATTTCTTTCAAAAGATTAAAAAAAATTTCTTGATTTTTCATTTAATAATGTGCGATCTTAATTGACTGGTAATTATGGATTTAATGACAGTAAATTTAGTCAGCTTAAAATAAACTCAGTGATTTCAGCAAAGGAAAAATCTTAAATAAATGATATTTGGCGATGATTTCCTTTCTTCTTTTTCTTTGTATTTTTTTTAGGCTTCTGATTGAAGCCTTATAATCCCTGTTTGTCTGTCTGTCTGTGGACAAGTATCCCACAATGCTTCGCAATGGCTTCTGAGAAAATTATTCAAAAGTTATTGAATTCAATCTATTAACAAGGTTTGAGCTAAGAATGACGATTATTCCATATAAATAGTGATTTATTTTAAATCATTATTAGGAATTCAGTATATTAACAAGGTTTGAGTTAAGAAAGACGATTATTCCATATAAATAGGGGTGGGTAAGATAGCATGGGGTCGCTAACAGACTCGCGCGCGCATTTTCTAGACCACCACGGCGCAGTCTATTCTAACGTAAAGGTGAGTCAATCTGTACTCTACTCATCTTTCTTTTTAAATCATTATTAGGAATTCAGTGTATTAACAACTTTTGAATAATTTACTTCATTCACGTATCAGCAGCCGTTGCGAAGCATTGTGATTGGTTTACTAATCGCTATCGCTACCTTGTTCAATTGTTAAATTATTTTTTAATTTATTTTTATTTAATTGGAGAGTCAAATGATAGAGCGATCGAAGTCTTTTTGAATCCTGTAGAATATGTAAGGCTTTCCATTGCTCCTGTATCCCGAACAAAAGGAAGATCTACGGGAAATAATGTTGACAACATGATACTATATTTCAGTGCAAAGCGAATCCATGCTATGAAACATTGCTGCATTTCAAACGGGCAAGAAGATATAATATTTTGCAATTTAATTGTATCTTCATTTAAAATTTAATTTGTTCATTTTCCTAAAATTTAATTCGTTCAAGAGATATTTTCAGTGAAACTGTAACGTAGCTCCTGCACCCAGGATATTTATATTGACTACTTCCATTAAGTCAGGTATACGTTCATGAAGTTGGAATCTTGAGGAAATTTTCCGTCAAAGTAGATGTATATTATAACAACGTTTTATAACTAAATTTTCAAACTGAAGGCTATATATTGTAATTATTTAGACAATTACTCAGAATCTTCAATATGAAATGAGTCTATTGTCTTGACAATAAACGGTAGGGTAAGATTAGAATGTGAGATTTCAATGACTTGACGGTTACTATGGAAAGTGGCATTTATTATTGCTGATCTGTTTATCTTTCAGACATGGAGGAGGGAAATGAAATGACTCAGAGGAGAAAACAGACCCCCACCCCTTACCCCTGCCTGTTGCCCTTGAAATTGCATCCTAAAACCAACTTTAAAAGTAATTAAAACAAATTCAGATATGGATCTCATTTGCAAATAGTGATCAGCATAAAATTAAAATTTAATAATATATTAAAAATTAGCAATATCCAATGCTCTATTGTTAATTTAGAGAGAAGGTAATTGTGAAATTTAACGATGAAGCTATTTTAATATTTTCTATCTACTAAGCAAAGATGTGTATGTTTTGTTTTGGTTAGAAATTATCGAGTGAGGTATATCTCTAATGCTATTTAGGCTATTTTGTTTAAAACAACGCCGAAACAACTATTTGACGCCTGGTAGGAAGTAGTTTTGACTGCGCCTCTTTTCCTTTATACTGAGGCAATAAACAAACAAAAACAACGTTGTTTCAAAATTTTGAGAGGAACTACAACCAAAAAAAAAATAAAACTCATAAGCTCCCGACGGCGCCTGATACCAGGCACCACTCGCACCACCCTTGCTGCAGCGCTGATTGAAAATGTTTACCAGCAGAAGGCATTCTGTTAAAGATGGCTGCCGGAGAGTAGGCTTCTCTGGAAGTCTCCTGCTAAATTTGCTTAGACCAGTTTCGTTTTCTGTGTCTCTCTCTTTCTGTATATATAATATATAGGCAAAACTCAAAGCTACGCCTTCGAGTTTTGTAGAGCAAAGATTTCAATCAATCTTTTGAAATTTAGAATAGTACAGAATATAAGAATAAAAGTTATATATAAACTTTTTTTTCATACAATCTCTGTTACTCTCCCACAAAAACCCAAATATAAAATGACAATAAAATAGAGGGTTACGTAAGGAACTTCTCTTCTTAGTACCAGTGATCACTCTACATTTGCTATTCGGTGAAATTAAGAAAAAGCGATTAATAAAGTATTAAACAGTAAAAAATTAACGTAATTCCCTGAATAAAAATTCATTATTTCAATTTCCTACTATTTCGATAAGTTAAAAACGGTTAAAACCATTACCGCATAAAAGATGAAAATAAAATACGTGAAGAATGTTTTATTGCTTTTCTTTTTTAACATCCGACGAGACGTCCAACAATTTCGAAACATCAATTTCCAAAACATCTTTTCCTCTCCAAAACTAACCCAGATCGATTACAAACCGCTTCTCTAATTAAGAAAAACAATAATTAAGTCTTTATTTAAAGAAACAAAGGAAACGTAGTTTATATTAATTTCAAGGGAATATATTTTCCTTTGCATTCTCATTATTCATCAATTACTTACAACCTTTCTTCCAAAAAAACAAAATCAATTATTCAATAACATTCAGGAAAAAACAATTTTTAGGAGGAATTAGGCCTATAATCAGAGCTAAAATAATTAAACAGCTTTATGAACTTTTATGAGAAAACTACGAATCAAGAAAAGATAACGTTGCAAAATAAATTCATTCTACAAATTAGTCAATGTCCTTTAGCTATCATTATGATGAATTTATGTAACAGGAGTACAGATACTTTCGTTGTTCAATATGACACAAAATGCCTAGATATTCCGCAAATAACAGTATATTTGATATTTAAAGATAAGTCTATTTTTTAATCTTTTGTTATATATTTATGTTATATTCTTGTTAATAATTTTATAAAACAATAAAAGCGCCTTTTTATTTAATTAGCAAATTTTGAATATCCACTTTCTAATATCTTATAAATTACAAAGATAATTTTATTTAATTGAGATTAAGTTCTCATTTATCATTTTAAATTAGAATTATACATTTTCTGTATTCTATCAGTTCAAATTTACATTTATTTTCATTGGCTTTTGGCCTAAAAAACAGTAGGCCTAAATTCTAACTGATAATACAGAAATTGAAACTAATTATTTAATTTTTACATTTAACTTTTGATTGTTAATGTGAACTAATCGGCTATTTCACTAGCATGAGGGATACTTTAAATACTATACTAATTGTTAATATTTATTCGAAGATTTATTATAGCGTAACTTCAACAATTCAATACAAAATCTTTGAAATCGCCTTCTGGTGATACTAAAGTAAATTATTCACTGAATTATGTAAATATTATTGAAACAAAAGAACAGCTGTTGGTAAAAATCTTACAAGAGCAAAACTGGATTTCTTTGAATGTGTTAAACTTTCGAATTTTTGTCTTCACGTGAATCTCGGCAAATGAATCAAGTTTACTTAACAAATTAGAAAGTAATCCATATTTTTTAAGTGTTTCTTTCTTTCTTATCTTGAAGAAACTATTAAATGGTAAATATGATTGAAGGCTTTAAATCTCTATATCTCAATGTGGGTCTTATAGTCCCTACGCTGAATAAAGATCCTCCCAGAATGCAACGTAGCTTATAGATTGTCCTTTCCTGACCGACCGCTAACATTGAAAGAGAAGAGAAGCGACCTCTTCTCTTTCAATGTTAGCGGTCGGCCAGGAAAGCTCAATCTATAAGCTACGTTGCATTCTGGGAGGATCTTTATTCAGCGTAGGGACTGTAGTCCTTTAAAAAGTGTACCAATTTTATGAATAAAATAACATGAATAAAATTTTCATTTTAAATGTAAATATCTCAATCAAAATGAAGGTTTGGCGATTACGTAAACTTGAAGAAAGAAGTCGTATAACGCCTTAATTTCATTACTTTTTACGTCTTTTTTTTTAATTCGAACTCACCAGGTCAGTTTTTCTCCGCATATGGAAGCGGAAGTTGATTATTGGCGGAAGTGCTTTCGACGAAAAGAAGAAAAACAGAAGAATTAGTTTAATGTGAACTCGTTGTTCTTTATTTTACATACATTTAATAATAATTATATCATTATACAGCAATTTTTATCATTTTGCTTTATTTATCTTTTTTTGTATTAACTTTCAGATTTTCACATTCTTTAATTTTTTGTTTTATCGTGGCCCAGATCAGATAAGCCTAATCGCCTACAATTTTGGATTATGGAATTTGGGAAGTTTCAAAAATATTTCAAATTAGATAGCTCTTGGAATTTATGTAGGACACGATTCTGGCCTCATTGGAAGGAAATGAGAGAATCCCTTAAAATCAATTGATATAGTTTTATCATAAAAGTAAATCAGAGCATATGTTAGTAGATCAGGCAACCGATGATTGACCATTGTTTTGGAGATGGAACTCGGCTTGATTAGAGCGCTCTTGTATATTTATTTTACTGTGGAAATTGGATCTTCGGTGGAAGATTAAATGAAAGATTTTGTCAATGCAGCGAAGAATAGCTGAACAACCAAAGAAAAACAGGACAATAAAAACAAAGTACAGATTATTAAGAAGGATAAGTAGCTTAATAAAATAATATATCAGCTTGCATTATGATCATATTTGGAATACGCTGCTTTCTTTTGCGCTGAATAGAATGAATTAAAGCAATAAAATGCACTTATTTTTTTACTCTCATCCTCTGCATTCCCGCGTCAAAGATGGTGATTTAAAGCATTCATTTATTGCCAAAAGTCTGACAAATTTTTAACATAATTTTATGAATAAATGATGTGCCATTATTGATTTTTAAAAACGTCTTAGAACGTATATAGGCCCTAGTAATTCTTCTTTTCAAACAAGTGATTCACACATGTTTGTATCTAAATCACTTAATCTGTTTCCAAAACAAATCCAATTACATCAGCCAAATCGGAAAACGTTGGTCTTTCGTATTTCTTTTAATAACTTTTTACTAAACGCCTTGCGTATGGACTTTTTACAGTGCTGTATGATGCTATGCTGCGAGCTTTGAACAATAAGTACAAATAAAAAAATTGTTAATATTTCATTGTGAAAAACCGTTTTTTTGAAACATATCTTTATCGAGATTAATCTATTTCTAATTTTTTCCTGAAAACGTCAGGTTATGAAGCATTTCTTGTAGTCTTATGTTTCAGTTCTCCTGTGATAACAATGATTTCTATCTTACGAGATTTTGATGATGAAGGACTAACATTCCAGTAAGTTTTTAAAGAAATCAATATTCCTGGAAATAAATTTTTATCTTCTAAAGTTGTCATTGAGCCTCTGAAGGGCCTTATGTTGTGCTGGCGAATGAAAGTAAAAAAGACATATTATTATATGTGGAGTCTTGAAAACCAGAAAATTTTCTTGTTTACAGATTTATTTGATTTTTTTTAAACTTTCATTTAATAAGTAGATCAGAATGCATATTTTATCTTCTTCTTTCCTAAGGAAAAAAAAATATTTTGATGGGAAAAATTAAGTGAGTCGTTTATTTTGAAAGTGACCTAAGTTCATTTTTCAATGTTTTTTTGTTAACTGCAGCAACGTGTGCAAATTCCACGGTAGCAGTCGTAGACCACATTTTGCGATTGAGTAAACTTATATTCAGATTAAAAGATAATTTTGGGCACATAAGTCACTGCAGTAACTTCAATACTGAAAAACATTACTTTGAAAGTGGCTTAAGTTCTATCCATTATTCATAATATCGGAAAGTGAGGATTTTCAATACAATAATAAATTGTATTGACACCACTTTATAAAAATATAAGACAAATTACAACAGCGAAATACAGGGACATGATGGAACTTACTACGATATATACCACCAGAGCACCATGACTTCTTCAAATTCCTCCCGCATACACAAAATATAGATGAGCAGTAAATTGTTATATAATTTATATAGTTAAAAGATTACCTTCCTTGCATAAATTGTGTTTTTGAATTATTTGAAATAAATATAAAATAAATTGAATAATAACATTTTGATAATTTGGTTTGGGACCTTGCGTCAATTTAATATCTTTTTTGAAAATTTAAATAAAAGGAGTGAAGATATTAAGTTTAAGAAGGAAATTGAAGAAAATAATGAATTAAATTTCTTAGATGTAAAATTGATAAATGTCAATAACAAAATTATGATGGCACAATACAGGAAAGATTGTCAGAGTGATCATGTATTGAATTTTAGATCGGGACATAGAATTAGTATAAAAAAAGAATATAGTTGAAAATTTTATGAGGAGAATTGATAGGAATACGAGTAAGGAAGATACTTATTTGAAAAAAATTGAAAGTATGAATAAAATATTGATGAAAAATGATTACTCTGAAAGGTTCATTAAGAAACAAATAAAGGATTATAATACTTTCAAAATAAAAGGGTTAGGAAAATTTGAAAATAAAGTTTTTATTCCATATATTAATGAGAATAGTATGGTTTTGAAGAATATTTGTAAATCTTTCAATATAGATGTAGGTTTCAGATATAAGAATAAAATTAAAAATTTGTTATGTAAAAATATAAATCGTAGTGATAGGCAATATGAAATGGGAATAGTATACATGGTTGAATACAGAACGTGTGTGGATTTTTATGTAGGAGAGACCAAAAGAACACTATCAGAACGAATATTCGAACACGGAAATGCTTTGAAAAATAAAAATTTGGATGTTTCAGATGTAACAGAATATTGTTTAAAAAAGGGACATATAATGAACAGTAATGTAAAGATATTATATAAAGAAACAGATTTAAGGATTCGTAAAATATTAGAAAGCTGTGTAATAAAATGTACTAAAGGAAATAATTTTAATAGATACGAGGGTACCAAAGTAGACCCTTCTACTATTGTGTTGGTAAGAGATATAATAAAAACAGATGTAAAAAAAAATAGTAAATATTGAAGAGTTTAATTATTGAAGTGTTTAATTATTGATGATAATGTAACAAATAATGTCCAGATTTTGTTTAAGGTAATGGATTAAAATGATGTGGATATATTATATGAAAACAATTGAATTTGTTGATCTAATGTGTTAATGATTTTGTTTTTATTCGAATTCTTATTTAGTTGTTAAATATTTATTTTTCAAGATTGTTTTAAGTAATGAAGTGAACTTGTATGATCTTTCATTATAACAACAATTGTATTTATTGCTTCAACGTGTTTTTAATTGGTTTCATGTTCAATGCTATTTTGTTGTATTTATTCCAAAGAATATTTTAATTTTTCGCTTGAAGAAGGGATGACGATACAATTTCGTTCCGAAAATTTGCATAGTATGTGAATAAAACAATTTTAAATACTTAGATATGGAGTGTATGGAGTTTTAGTTTAAAGTAGTAATATGAAAAGGAAGAATTTGATAGAAGAATATGGAACTTTTGTAAATTGAATTTGTTTTTTCAATTTGAAGCTTGCGTCGAATGGACTTGGGTGCTTCCAAATTTTATAAAAAGTTATTTGTTAATTCTTAAAGTGGCCTAACTCCATTTGCGGTAGAAAAACAAAAAAAAAACAAAAAAAACACATATTATTCACATAATAATTGCTATCATTTTAATAGGAATTGTAAATTTAACTCTCTTAGATGCACTTAAACAGTGTGGCACATTGGTATCCTATACGTATATTTTTAATTTTATTGAAACATAAATGGACTAGGTCACTTTCAAAATAAACGGATCATATATATCTTTCCTATATTTAACAAACACGTAGGAAAGAGCAATATCATGAATATTGAATCAAATTAAATAAACATGGGCTACGTAGATGAGCAATGAGAGATTGAATTTCAGAGCAGTTAAATAGATATCATTCCTAGTTATACCGGGTGGTCATAATTAAAGGATCTCTATTCAGAGCTCTCTGTAGCTCCAACTAATAACCGGAATGCCAACCGAATTAAGAAACAGATTATCCCAGAACTAGGGAGAAGGATTCAGTGAAAAACCAAATAGTTCAAAACTCCAAAAGTAACATCAAAATTACTTAATATATTAAAATAACTCTTCAAATATAAACACAAACCATTACTTTTCTCCAATATTTCGTCCTTTTAAATCAAAGAACTTCGTCAAGGATTTCTATACAAAATGAAAAGAAAATATCTTTCTTTTCTAAAACAACAATAAATAATATAAATTCCTCCTTCACAAATAAACGTGAATACTAACAAATCCCAAAATACATGATCCAAATAATAACAATAAATCAAACTAACAAATATACACGATCCAAATAATAATAATAAATCAAACGTGAACATCAATAAGTCAATATAAAATAACAACCAAAATGAAACAATACCAAATTAAAAATGAAAAATGAAATACAGACTTACAGTTCAGTAATTCTTTCAATTTATCATTATTATTCATAATTATTGTTGTGGCATCTTTACAAAATTTATGAATAACAACGATAAATTGAAAGAATTACTAAACTTGGTGTAAGTCTGTATTTCATTTTTCATTTTTAATTTGTTATTGTTTTATTTTGGTTGTTATTTTATATTGACTTATTGATGCTCACGTTTGATTTATTATTATTATTTGGATCATGTATTTTTGATTTGTTAGTATTCACGTTTATTCGTGAATGAGGAATTTATATTATTTATTGTTTTTATTGTTGTTTTAGAAAAGAAAGATATTTTCTTTTCATTTTGTATAGAAATCCTTGATGAAGTTCTTTGATTTAAAAGGACGAAATATTGGAGAGAAGTAATGGCTTGTGTTTATATTTGAAGAGTTATTTTGATATATTAAGTTCAAAAATCTACCAATAGGGTGGAATATGGCGCTGTACAAGAGGAAATGCATGACAAAATATCAATAAATAAATAACTAAGGCAAAAAAAAAGATGAAATTTCAAATTTTTCTGCTTGCTTTTTTCAAAAACAGACAGAAACTAAAGTGCAAGAGAAAATGCTGTCAAAGCTCCAAACTCACTCACTCAGTCCCTGATGATGAACTTGACTTTCAATGTGATTTACATTGTTCTGGATCAGAAATTGCATTTGAAACACATTTTACTCGACTGCAGAATGCAACATCTCGAGAATAATGTTCCGCACATGCTATTATGTTGTTCTTTAAGACAGTCAGATTAGGGACCCTCGATAGACATTGGTCTTGAGGTAACCCCAGTGCCAAAAATCTTACAATGTAAGGTCAAGCGAGTGTGGCGGTCATACAGTGGGAAAGAAATAGCTATTGACTCTTTCTTCAGTTAGTGATGTCATAGCAGCTACTGTATTGGTCGTGCAATGAGAAGAAGACCCGATGTTGCATAAAAATTGTATCATCCTCTCTGCTACAATTGAGGAATAATGAAACTGCGCAGGATATGATGATGTCTTTATGCTGTAAAACGGAAGAGGTGGCTACTCATGAAAGATGAAATTCCTCAATAAAGAATGGTCCAAGGATTAAGTTTGAAACAGCACCACACTTACGGTGAGTTTCGGAGATTGAAATAAGATTTGGTTAATACCATACGGTTTATCTGAAACCTATATGCGGCAGTTTTGAGTGTTGTCAGTCACTCGAAATAAAAATGGGCTTCATCTCCCCACAAAATGTTCCTTAGTCAGGCAACATCCACTTCCATACTGACCAAAACTGTTAAAGTAAATGACAGTTGTTTTTCAGGATCATTTCCTTGCAGCTGCTGCTGGTAGTTGATCTTGTATAGATAAAGTTCATTAGTTTCAAAAAAGTTTCCACACGGTGAAATACGGGACATCCAGTTGCCTCAATTCTTTTCGCGCGCTGCTAGTTCCAGCAGCATCATCCATAACTCTGTCTACTACAGCAGTTGCAATTCCTCTGCTACCTGAGGTGAAACAGGCTTCTTTCCTCTTCCAGGTTTACCTTGTAATCCAGTTTCCTTAAATTTGTTAATCATTCTTTGAGCTGCCGCAGCTAGTAAAGGGCCTTTAAGTAAGTTCTTACAAAGTACAAATTCTCGCAGAGCTCTGCTGCATTGCGTCCTTTATGGTAAAAGAACTTCACAATTAATGCACGTCCAGACAGTTTGAAACACATTTTTAACAGTGAACGTAGAGAACAGTGAACACCTATCATTCAGTGAACGCTTACGCTATTTGCTCTCTACCTTTATGCTTTCCTCTGCTTGGAACATGCAAATTTTCTACTATCTTAGATTCAGTGCAGCATTTTTTTATTTTGAAAATAAAATTTCAGACCATTTCAGTTTCTGTCTTTTTCAAAAGAACAAACAAACAAATTTGAAATTTCATTTGAGCTTTCTCTTAGTTTTCATTTGTTGATATTTTGTCATGCATTTCTTTTCATTTTTCCCTCTAATCGTAGATTTTGGAACTCATTTTTTTTGTTCACCGAATTCTTCTCCCCTTGCCTGGAATAGTCTAATTCCTAATTCTGGTGACAGTCCACTTAGGCCTATTAGGTGGAACAACAGAGCGCTTGAATAGGGAATGCTTATTGCCACCTACAATTCTATTGGAAATTAATGCCAAATTTTACTTATGGGAAATCTTTTAAGGTCTCATTACAAAAAGTCTTATTGATATCCCATACCGTAAATGTTGTAATTTTTTGTTGTCTATGTGTGTAGCAATTTTGAAAAACTGTCTTTGGTATTTTCACAACAACACTGATAGAACTTGCAATTTTATGAACCGCAACTGCATTACAGTGCATTTTAAAATTAATTTTATATGTACCAGTTTTAAATCTGTGTGGTTATAATTTGTATTTATTTTCATATAACTTTAGATTATAGAATATCGTATATCAAAGAACATAGTTTTCCATATATGTAGACTACTATTTGAAAAAAACGTTATTTCGGAAACAACTTTTAACTTAAAATCGAAGTACCGGTACTTGTAGATACGAGTAAGAAAATTTCACTAGAAAAAAAATTTAGCATCGTAACCTACATTACTGTTGAGATGTAATATTTCGAGTTCTGTATTTTGATAAAAATTCTGTTACAAAAACTATTGTCTTTTGAATTGTTTTACTTTTATAATTTATATTCGGGTCATACCAGAAATATCCAAAACTATACGAAAAATAAATAATTTTCTTTTTAGTATAAATAGGTAAATGCAATTGTACAAGAGTAAATGGCAGAACCTTGAACTTTAATTCCTTTAGTTCCCAGAGTTTTATGTTAAACAGATAAAGATTCTCTTTTACTCAGATCACGTTATTGCAATTTCTCAGCATACCACGAAACGATATTCTGTAAAGTTCTGAAAGTTTGAACTTAATATTCAACAGATTTGAGAATCTTTCTCTCTGAAATAGGTTGTGAAATAGTCCGAGATATAGAAAACAATAAGATTAAACATTTACATATCATGAACTATTTTCAGTGGAAATCTGTATCATCTGTTACGAGAATTATTAGGACTCATCAGTCAATGTCCACTGATCAATGTTAAGGGTTTTGCAGTTTACTGTTACAACTGGATACACTGAGAGATTCATAATTTTTCATATGCTCTGTTAAATACTAATAAAAAAACTGTCTGATCTATAAATGATAGATCAAGAAACAACAAGTCCATAAATTCTCCAAAATAATCAAAATACTACGATATATTTTTAAATGCTTGAAAAAGAAAGAATGGTTTTTCTTCCAAAAATTTGAAAAAAAAAATTAATTATTTAGAGAATTTATGGACTTGTTTGTTTTTCTAAATGCAACAAAGTTGAGGCAATCATATTTAACAAGAAACGGTAACACTGGAAAATGCTGAAACAGCTCCTAGTGGGTCACTGTGCAACTTTCCTTCAATTTCTTTTGATTCTTAACTATTTGTTAGGCTAATTGCTGCAAATATGTTTAGAGTTTTAGTTACGTTGTGGTATTGCTGGAGAAATCATGAGGAAAAAAAATCCATGAAAATACCTGAAGGATGTTGTAATATGGTATTTCATTATTCAGTCTTTCTCATGTCTTTTTTATTTTGTAGGGATAATCCGAAACAATGTTTTTCTTAAATTCAAATGACTTTTTCGACAAACAACCTGTATGCTGAATCATTTATTGACTAATTCTTAACTTTATTTAATTACATCCAGGTACTAAGTAAGGCCAGTTGCACGCCTGTATTTTGTTATCAAATGCAAGACCCGGTTGACATTTGTATTCGACCGTAGTGAAGGAACCAGGAATGTTGGTTGGAACACATCTGATGAAACGGGCACAATCTGAAGGATGACGAATGAAAGAAGCCCTAGTACATTTATTTTGGGTTCCTTGGGGCGCAGGAGGATCGGCGGGTTTCACCTGTTCTTTAGGCGGTTTCTGTTGCTCCTGAGACGGCTCCTTAATTGGCTGTGGGTTGGGATTTGGTTGAATGCTTTGGCCAGTCATTGCATTTCGTATAGTACGAATAAGGGGGAACTTTCCGCTGCCACATTTACCATTGAAATCATCTGTTTCGATGGACCAAACCATTCCGCCGGCAAGACCCAGGGAATTAGCGAAGTCACACTAAAAGAAAGAAGTAATGAATATTCAGCCAAAGGTTGCAGAGATTAAATTACAACTTAAAGAAAGAATACAAACTGGGAATCTCAGGTCTTACAGCAAAAACTATTGAATCTAAATTTGAAGTCTCCAAATTGAAATCTGTGTAGCAATTCTTAAGCTGGTCGTACACTGTCTCAGATCAGCTCGGAAGGTCAGATCAGATCAGAAAAATTCGGAAACCATGCATTTCAATGTTACTTCACACACTGCTTCCGCTCAGATCAGAACGCGTCAGAATTTTTCGCTCATCGAGCATTTTTTTTTTATTCTGAAGCATTTTGAAGGGGTGCGCATGGGCAGGGGATTCTCTCTCAGCTGTTGTCCCGCCTCTATATAGAATTCTCACAACTTTCAGGCCTTGTTAGAGGTTGTCTCGTACTTTTGAAGTGGATTTCTTTCGCTCTGTCTTTAGATAGAAGTTTATTGTTATGGTACTCTACGACCGTAGTAACAAAGATTATTATATTTCATTGAAGGAAACTATTTAGGAGGAAATATCAACAAATTTGAATAAAGTACGATATAATTAAACTCATTTTTATTGAGTTATTAAATATTTTACAAGTGATTGAACAAAACAAAACCATTAAAATTAAATGTAAATTATGTTTGACCGGCATTCTGTTCTGAGCTGAGCGGATGTAGTGTGTAGGAAATTGCCTGATCTGAGCTGACGTTCTGATCTGATCTGCGACAGTGAGACCTGACTTAAGCACTTGACTTTGTAGATTTCTTAAACGAGTACTACAACCATAACTCCGCCTCCATTTCTACGTCTTGATTTACAAAATCAGATTAAATTTCCCTAGTAATATTATTTGTAGAGGAATAAAGTAAGCTGGCTTACGAATCACTAATTTATTTAAATCTGTAAGAATTCCAAATTTTGCTTACAATTCTTAAATATGAAATACTTATCTTACTATTTATCAATTTATCAATCAATTGATTGGTTAATCACTTTATTTAGTATGTAAATTATTGAAACCAAACTAAGACTAATATTTAATTATTAATTTAATTGCTGGATTCTAAATGATTGTATTAGCATTTAATTAGAATAACAGAACCAAAATTCACCAAAATAACAAGGACCATAATTTAAAATCGAATCAACCAGGCATTAAAAGAGAAAGACGATTTTTTATCCGCTTATACCAGTAAAGTTTAATAAATGAATTCAATCCCGGAAGTTCAGTTAAGTCTTTTGGATCGACAGAATACAAAAACAAATTTTTGTTATCAGTACAATTTATCTATACCATTCTTATCTTTTAAAAAAATAGATTAACATAACTACTTACCTTAGCTAACCTTAGATTAGGATTGACTTACCTTAGCTCGAACGCTGTTTACATCATCAAAACCAACCCATTGGTTTCCAGAATAAGCGTAAGGAACCTTCTGATGAGAATTTTGCTCAACAGTCCATCCTTTATTGGCAATGTTATCACAAACCTAGAAATTATATACACAATATTTATTCAGCTACTTCACAATTCAATGCAATGCAATAAATGAGCAGCGAATGAGTTAATGTAATCTGAATAATAATTAATTAATTAGCTAAAGAGCAATCAAAACAATAACTACATAAGAGTAGAATTTCATATCACATTCACAGGAAATCATATTTGATGAAACTTATTAAGTAAGCTAAATTGACTAAATTATAATGAAACTGAATTTGAATTAATATTTGTCAATTAGAAATTTTATTTAAATAGAAATTCAGAGGAGTTGACTAGATATTTAAATGTAGATTTATATAATTGAAATTATTAATATGTGAAATGACAACACAATCTTAAGGACGTGAAGGTTATTAAAATCAATAATTTAAATATCTCTGCCGCACATCCACCGCGGTAAGTGTATTTTCCAAAGGTGAAAAATGTTTAAACTGCGTTTACAACTTTGAGGTCATGCCCGTCTTCTGAGGCCTGCTCCCTAAAATCCTGTGAACAAATTTCGACTTTTTTATTACTTTTTTGTAGTTAAACCCTAAAAGCTCTAAAAAGTTTGTGGCAAAAGCAGTAAAAACAACGTCAGGATAAGGTTTTGAAGGTTGGAAAAATCGTCAAAAAGTGGAAATATACATATTGTGGGAAGAAAAATTTGAATGGCAAATATATTCGTGATCTACAATCCCTGATCGTCGCTTATCACAAGGTCTCGGGCTCATCTGTTGAGGTAGGGGAGAATGCAATAGTGTATTTTTCCTTTGGAAAATACATTAAAAAGGACACAAAACATAAATGCTGATCCTTATTTTGAGTTAGAATCCCAAAAATAATAAAATTGAATCAAATTACTAATGTAATTTTTCGTCATGCATTAAAAAGTTAAAAAAACAGAACGTTTCAGCTTGAGGCTATTTTCAACTGTGAAATTGGGAGTAGTGAGATGAGTTTAAGTAGTTTTTTATAATGTTATTGGATAGGTCATTACTGATGGTGGGGGAGTTGGCAATGTGCAAGACTCCCTTAAGGTGAGAGAGTATGTGATGGGACCCTGGTCTATTATTTCAATTTGATTGAAATTGGGGGTGTGGCTAGTGTTCTTAATATGCATCTTAATTTATAAGATGGATTTAAATTCGTTCTTATTTCTATAATTAGTTTGGTGCTGTTTTAATCTTTTTGATGGTCCTTATTTATTAATGTTTAAATGAAATTATATGAAATTATATGAAAAGAGATGAAAAGTTATTTCCTTCAATTTAAGTTCACGTTTACTTCAATTTGCAAAGAATTACCACATTAATACTAAATACTATTAAACAGTGTTTAGATCAGTTCTTTACAAATGATTAGGTGAAGCGTTTTAGAGTTGTTACCTCGTTGTATCCTAACATGCCTGCCTCCCTGGTATATGGACCTGCTGTACCAGGACCAGTCGCTGCAGCTCCAATTCCATGTACTTTAGGATTTGAAAGAGTAAAACTGCGACCGTACAGTCCAATTCCTAGAACTAACTTATTTGCCGGTGCCCCCAATGACATCCAATGACGAATTGCGTAGTTCTAACAGAAACAATTAAGATAATAATGATTAACGAAAAAGAAAATACACTTTCTAAGAAAACAGCTTATTATAAGAAACTAAAGAAAACAACAACAACAAATAATTTATAAGTGAAAACTTCTACTAAAAAAAATAAAATTTAAAATAAATCCTAATTCATTCAATTCAAAGTCAAAAATATCGGTAATATGTGGTTTATAATAATTAAATTGAAATTAATTTAAGCCAACCAAAGATGGCGTATTTAAGAAAATCTGAAATTCTGAAAGTAAACAGTATGTTTTTACTTCAATTAATAATGTTTTTCAAGTTATTTCTTCAAAACGCTTAAGTATTAAAAAATAAAATGCATTAAATTCTCATAAACATTTACAAATTAAGGAATTACGTATTAAGGAATTTGAAGTTAAAATGTTTAAACTAAGGTTATCAGCAGGATAGTTTAGTCAATTTTAAATTTAATTAGATCAAATTTAAATCAGTTTTATTTTTATTATGTAAGAATTTATGTAGAATCAATATTTTTCTCATTAAATAAAAACTATTTTTATATTAAATTTTATTCTACGAAAACTGCTAAAAATATACTTTTAATAATCACCGCCATTTTTTTTAATCGGATAATACTACGTTGTTTCATAAATAATTAGTTATTCTTCGACTGTGATTATGGTGTGCTTTTAACATATGAGAAACTTCTCCTATTTGACTAATATAGGAGAAACAGATCATATAAACATGAGCTTTACAATATCTCATGTTTATTGAGTTTACATGAGTTTACAATATCTCCTATTGTTGGCTGTCCAACGACAAAATATTTTTGGTTGCTTCACCGTAGTAATGACGTTTCTTATATGGTGATAGCATTACAACAAACATCTGCTTTGTAGATACTGGTCTCCTTGTCCTTTCTTATCAGTCTAAAGCAGGGGTCTCCAAACTACGGCCCGCGGGCCGGATGCGGCCCGCGTGGCCCTCTCCTCCGGCCCTTGGAGACTTTTTTGTCTACTTAAAAAATTACGGAAATATACGTGTATCCTGCATATCCTAGTGATTCCCACTAATACAGGTGTTCATGTGTAGTGTATCAATGTGTTATTAAATAATAACTGAATAAAATAATATTAAATAAATATTTAAAAACAACATCCATGTTTTGATTCTTTTTTATTTGGACCTCGAGTGTGTAGTCGGCCCCCGAACTGCTGTTTGATAGTTAATGCGGCCCTTGGGCTCAAAGGTTTGGAGATCCCTGGTCTAAAGCATTACAACAAAATCGTTAATTTTGATACAAATTACATTGTTACTCAGTTTCTGACGGAACATGGAAAATTCAATGAATATTTATATCATTTTAAAATTAAAAATTTTAATAACTGTAAGTGTGGGTCTGATCATCTACCCATTTATTATTTAAATACATACTTTATGATGATGAAAGAAGGGTATTAAAGACTATTGACAAAAAAAAAATCGAAAAAGTTGAGAATTATTTTGAATTCATTAAAAATTTTGATAATTTAAAAAATGTAGTCTGTGTCTGTGGGTCTATTCTAAATTATAATTCATATTATACGAATTTCTCTTAAATTATTGTAGGAATTCAAGATGTATTTGTCATTATAAGAAAATATAATAAATAATTTGAGTTTATTTTTATTTAATATATTTTAAAATAGTAAGTTACATAAATATTAATGTAAATGTAATTTTCATTTATATACTTTCGTATACTACCTTTGTGGAGCAGGAGTTACGCAACTGCTGCTATTTATACTCGTTTAAATAAAATAAAATAAAAAACTAGAACAAAATAAAATATCTACCATATTTCAAAATTATATTTTTATTTTGTTTAAATTTCTTTTATGTAATCATCACTTTCTATTAATGTATGTTATTTGTTCCAATATACTTGAAACAAGAGGCAATCGATCTCTTCCCATTGTTCATCATCATGGCATTGAAGTTGTTCTTCTAACGTTTCTCATTCTCCACTAATCTGAGATAGAAATCGAACACTTCATTTAATTCAAAAGTCTTTTATTAGCATTCTTATATTTTCCAATATTACTAACAGAATCTAAGGAGCTTTTGATGTACTCGTAACATAGTTCTTCCTATTTACTAACGAAAGTATGTCCTTTTTTAAAGGTGTGGGAAAAGTCAACGGTATGCTAATGGATCAATGTTATTTACAGAAAAATAAGGTTATTATTTACCACATTCAGCATTTGATCTTGACTGGATTCCCCTGGGCGAGAGAAAAGTGGAGCATTATGACCAGTTGATTTTTCCCAGGAACCATGGAAGTCATATGTCATAACATTTATGAAGTCAAGGTATCTAGGATAAAGTAATTCAATAAAGTAATTATAGGTATCAGGAATATATAGTGGGAGGATTACGGCTTCAAATCCATCCCGAAATCCTTGAGATAGATTAAAAGAAAGAAAGTAATAACCAAAAATAGTTTTTATTTATTTATTTATAATTAATTGCTGTTGCTTTTACAAATACGATAAACTCATTAGCATTCTTTGAAATTTCTTTAATTTTTTTTTTTTATTTTTGCTTGGTTCTTTTAAGTAAAGGTCATATATTAAAAAGTGAATTGAAATATAATTATAAGCGTACTAAATACTTAACCAAAGGTCTAAAAACTGTAACTTGTGAATTTAGAAATATTAGCTTTAAAAAAACTAATGCTTTTTTTGTTTCATTGATCATCAATGAGTCTTTTCAAAAATTATGATGGTAATTATTGTATGAAGATCTGTATTGACTTACCTTGCCATTGTTGGAACATCATAGGCGCTATCTACGACGTTTTTCCCAGCACCAACTGCAGCAGTTAAAAGCCAACCGTATTTACTGAATTCTTCGCGAAGTTCCTAAAGAAAGATTACAGCGCTTCATTATAAGTTACTATTGTTATGTATACATTGCTGACACTGTAATGACGAATTGACATCTACGTTTACAACACGTTTTAATATTGACTACAAACTTTCTTCCATTAAATAACAATCACTTTCTGTTTTAATGCAATATTTCTAGGTATTTAAATTTTCGAAAAGTCTTAACTCTATATATACTTTTAAATATAAGAGATTAAATTAAAAATTTGAAAGGATTAAATCTGAAAATATATCCTCGAAAACTGAAAGAAGAAACAATGTGATTGATCTCGTTCTAGATTGGCCTTGAAATTGGCTTTGAAGTATTTGAAGTCTGAAAGCAAATAAAATTAAAAACGGTGGGTGGTCCTATTTGGTTTGAGGAAAACATTAAGATCATGTACTGACTGGTTAGGTTTTGTAATGTTATCAATCCTAACCTCAACTCTTCATAAGCTAAATACCACCTTCGAGGCATGAAGAGCAAATCAAGCTAAACGCATAAGATTTGGGGAAACATATCATTAAGCTTAATATGCGCGCCACTAAGGAAAACAAGAATACGGAGATGGTTAGATAATTATTTGTTATGTCGATCTTCTGAGAACCATTTACAATGCAACGACGTAAACGTTTTATCTTTATTATTTATGTAATTATTGTACTTATTTTTAAAATCGTAGGTTTCCAGTCTTTTGCAGATGGAAGCATGTGACGGTCAGAAATCGAAAACAATAAATTATCAACAACTTGTCACTTTGCTGCATGCCGATTCTGCCGTGTTAAAACTAATGATATTCAGGATTAAAATCAATACATTTTTACTGAAATTGCTGTGTGTTACTTACTTTTATGAGAATTCCGAAGTTTCTTTTGTCCTGGGCAGCTCCTCCTCTGTTGGCAGGATATTCCCAGTCAAGATCCAAACCGTCGAAATTATGCTGCTTCAGAAATGCAACCACAGACGATATGAAGACTTTCCTACTTGTAGGATTGGCTGCCATATTGGAGTATTTCACTGATCCTTCATTCCATCCACCAATGGCGATCAGGGTTTTTAAGTTGGGATTCGTCTTCTTCAAGTTACTGAGTTTTTTATAACCACCTGTAATCAAATATTCATATTTACAAAGACGTTAGCTGACAATTGGAAATTGACTTTTCTAGTTGGGTCTAATTACAAAAATTTTTGAAATTCTTTTTTCCTTTGGTTTACATTTCCTACATTACATAAGTAATAGATTGATAACTTAAAATAAAAATGAAAATAAATATTTAGGAAATCTCTAGCTTGACGAAGGTCTGCTACAACGAAGGCTTTTATTTTATTCTATTTTCATAAATATCAAAAGGCGTCAATCCGTACAAAGGTTAAAATGTTAGATGAAATCTGTTTCCACTTGGGGTGGAAAAGGTTTCGGATTTCAAGTATCAACAATGTAACCCCACGCTTTAACTTGAATGCATTGAAGTTTTTATTATTAACGGCCCGTAGGTTACAGCTTGTCTATAAAACATAGGGGACCGCTCTTGCTTTTAGGCTTGCTGGATGTCACACACTATAGTGGCCAAACGGTTAGAGATATTAGAATGAAACCTTCACCATTGTGTTCAGCATCAAAAATAGGTGACCACGTCCAAAAAATCAGACCTCTAGGACCACTCCCTGACCGGAAGTTAGGGGGTCTTCTTTTATCATATCTCAGCAACCGTTTGTCTGGCAAAAACGTGACCATCACCAATGTGTTCAGAAGGGTCGATATTGGGGGGAGGTCTATCGCTGTTTTCCTCTTTATCGGAAGCTACCATTTTTGACCCACCATCTTCCGGTTTGCTGTAAGCATCTATTAGGTTCATTGTAAACGCTGGTTAGGTTCACTCTACTTTTGTTTATAAAATTGTGCCCATTAAGGGCCCGCTTTGCTTTTGACACTATCTAAAAGCATTAATTAGCTTATTATTTTTCATTATTTTTTCTAATTTAGCTTTATAATTACTACCAACTATACTATAAATAAAGTTAGAATTGTGAATTTCAGTGAATCTTTTATTACAGTAGACTCTCTCTTAACCGTTCAACTTGGGTCCAGGCCGGTTAAACCGAAAATACATTTAAATTAGCTTTTCACTGAATTAAAGTACTGTTTAATTATATGAAAAAGACCAATAAAAGAGACAAAGATTATATAATTTTACAAAATAAAAATCTATATACTTACAGTACATACAATATACAGTAGTCTATATACTCAGACTTGTTGTCCCAAGCACAAATCACAATATCCAAAAAACAAAACTTTCTTTCGTCCTAAATATAAATTTACGAAACAAACACATTTGCATAAAAGAAAACTGCATATTTAAAGAAAAAAAATTACTTAAAGAAATCTGTGATTGTTTTCTTCTTATTTTGCACTTTTTTTAAAGCGAAGTCACAGTGCTGCAGATGGACTGCCAGTTGATCCGAGGCCGGTTAAGAGGGAATCTACTGTATTAGATTATAAAATTAATTCATCCAGTAACCAACTACATAAAACTATAGAAAATAATCTCTTGCTTCGTATAGGAAAGCTTCATTAAATGAAGATTGATTATATTTATAATCAGTATAGAAATGAGGTAATTTAACGTTTTGTATCAACTGGAAAACGGAATGTAATTTAAATTAATTTAACATTAAAAAAATATTTTAAATTTTACTTCAATTCTTCAGAAAGATAGTTTAATGACTGGCATATCTTTAATTCAGCATTTCTTTTTACTCATTTACTAGCAAACCTATCAAGTAAACTTTTTAGTGATCACCTAACCTTGGATTCTAAGGTCATTTTCTCAGTCTCGTGGCCTTTGATCGCGACCGGACTACCTGTAAAAAAGTTCATGTCGATGAGAGGAACAGCTTGTCTTAACATTTTGGCAATCAAAAATGAACGGTTTAGAAGTTGACCTTACGTCACTTCCAGTTGAAAAATAAAATATAGCCATCCTCAATATTATACCTAACATTTGACATCTTATTTGTATTTCTGTGTCATATGGTTTCGGAGGACTAGTGGGCAGGAAAAAAAACAATTTTTTCTTTTATGTATCGATATAAAATTTAACGCTATCTTTAAAGTAAATCTTTAAAGGTAATTCTTTCAGAATGTAAACAAAGAAGCCATTGGTATTCAAATCTTAATGCTAAATTAGTTTTAGAAGATACCGTCAATAAAAAAAATGAAGCAAGGGAGGATAACTAGTTTGTTTAACTATAGGTTCACTCAATCATTCCATATACTATTTCAATTATATCTTATCGTTAAAAATTTATTATGTTTAAATGTATAAATCAGTATGTAAGGTGTAACTTTTTATATATTTTTAACTTATCGGCTACATTAGAGTAAATGTAATCCTTTATCTTTCTATCTATTTCTAGTATAAAAAAATGCGATTTTAAGGGATACGAAAACGTATTTCGAGTCCAAAGGGAAGCGAGACACAGTAAAGCTTGAGAACCACTGCTCTATATGCTGTTAGTCATCTGTTTTTTGTTTTTTTTTTAGTAATAACATTCTTGTCTATCATTTGGTTTATTAAAGCTTTAGTTTTATTTTGTAAACCTTCGGAGAATATCAACGTAATTTACAACAATTTAAGCTATATTTCAATGTCTTACCTCGACCCCAGTTTTCTTCTAAATCATTGTAAGAATCTAAAGCGGTGATTCTATTTGATGTATCTAAACCTGCAAAACTGTAGATAACATGAGTGCAGAGGAAAGGATCAATGTTCTCGACACTGAATTTTCCATCTCCGGGTCTGTAAACTGCCCAACTTCCAAAGTAACAAACAATGTGCTTGCCACCATCTGTAAAATAAAATGTAGAGTAATTAAGCCTTTTAACAATACTTCTGTTTCATTCTTTCTTTCCATTTTCTGGTATCAATTCAAACAAAAATATAGTTCATCTCAGATTACTGTAAATCATTGTTACGTGGTTAACAAACAGACTAACAATCTTATAATTAGGTCGTCGCAACAATGAATACTGATTATATCATTATTGTAAACATTCCAATCTACTCATAAATATAAGATTTTTTTTTTTTTTTTTTTTTTTTTACAAGGAACGTTAAAATAACATTGACTAACTTTTATAATTTAACAAAATTAGCCAAAATAACATATCTTGTTGGAATTTCAAAAAATTAATAAATCATGAATGTCCGTTGATAGAAGAATTTAAAAAAAAATCGACAGTGGTAAAACTTAAAGATGGTATCATGCTGTAATACACTATCTTTTGTGAGCTTTATTCTATTTAAAGATTAACTAAACGATCAGATACAAAATAATAGCCTATTACATACTTTAATAAAAAATTCTATACTTACAACTTAAGGGCAGAAAACACAATATAAATGCGAAGAAGCAGAAGGCAGAAGATGGCATAATTTTACTAAAAACAAATAAATAAATAAATAAATTTAATATATCTAAGTAATTAACTATTTCACTTAAGCAATTCATAATTTAAAAAAGTAACTACTATTTACTTTAAACTATTAGTTACTTCAACAGAATTTTACGAAAACTTGTACATAAAAATTGGAATCAATTATTACTTTTTAAACGTATTACCTTTAATCAAAATCTTACAGAAATAACACTAATTTCAACTAATTATACACAATCTGATGTAATGTCTGACGTCGGTCTCAAGAATGAAGAGCCATTTCTTGTTCGAGTACGTTATATAAGCACTAACTCTTCTAAGGAAAAGAAATCTCTTAATTCTGTAAATTATAGCTTCATTGTTTGTATTAAAAAAAAAGAAATGCGAAGTCTTTTTCTTTGAATTTTAAAAGTCTATGAGTTCAGGAATTAGTTTAAGCCTTTATCACGTTTAACTATGGCTACCTCGCAGCATTGAAGAGATGTTAGTAAAGATTATTTTATCTAGATATTTATGATTATAAATTGCTCGCCCTTAGCAAAGTTACATGCAATTATCAGCTTAAATTTGTCACTACATTTTACGACTTCTTCTGTAATATTTATGGCTTTTATTTTATTAAACTTTCTTGATCTTGACATTATAAAACTACGTCAGTTATAAAACTGTTTCAGCATATAGGCCTATCAGTTCTAAGATTCTGGTAAATTCCACAGGAATCCTACTATTTACATAATATTATATCTGCTTTTAGAGGTAAAAAAGTGTCTATTTACAGCATAAATATGCAACCATTATTTTCCATCGCATTGTGTGACGTCATAGCTGTGACATCAAACAACTTACCTTATTAAGCCCGTTTAATTATAAATATCGTATGAAGAAGCTGAATAATATAATATATATCTTTACAATTTTATTAAAAAATTGAGTTTTCTTTTTCTAAGCATTTTTGTTTTTCTTTAGCCTACAGACAAACATTTAATCGAACAGTTACTATCCAACACTATTGAATTTTTTTTTTTATACAGTTTGTAAAGCATCTAGCAGTACTGTACGAGTCACATAGCCATAAGTAGTTAACTCAAAACTATCGTATTTGTTATTTTTATTTAGGCTAAACCGGAGAATATGGTACCTGCCAATCACAGTCTTCGTAAGGATACATCCGCGCAAGGATACATGATGGTGCATACTGTTATCTCAAATCGCAATTAGCCAGATGAAGGTTAGTTTTTCTAGTAAAAGATCGTGCAAAACCATTTCTAAATAAGCGTACCTGCAAATCTCATTCTACTTTTCACTATTTAATTGAAAAACTAAAATTCATATCTTAAAAGTAGTGCCAAGGTGGCCATCTTGTCAAAACTCGACCGTAGTCCAAAACAGCCTGGTACCGTAATCTCCGGTTTCACCATTATTTATTATATTTTTATTAGTTCGAATTAATTCCCATTATAAATTAATAAGACAACATTTATTACAAAATAAATATTAAGGATTATTTTAGTTTTATTAAGGATACCCAATGACAAAACATATGTTCCTGTAACTTTGGAAATGCGATTATGTTAAGTGACACGAACTGTAATTATAGTAGATTATTTTTCATATTAAATTTAATATTCTTATCTTAAAATAACGGAATATTTATTAATAATAGCAAATAAATTATTTCCACTCACCATATATGAAACTGAATTAGAACCAAAACATTAAACATTAAACTGAAGTTAGAAACGGAATTTTGAAAAATACTTTCAAAGCTCTATTTTCGTTTCAAGAAAAGAAGATCTTATATTGCTTTCTCAATGAGAACTTTAGTCCAATTAATTTTAAATAGAGTTTAATTAAAAATGATTAAAGGCTCATATCTTTTAAGTTAAATGCCGTACAAGATAGGAATTCATAGATTTTAATTATTCTCTATTAAAATAAATAAAAGGAAGAAGTAACAAATAAAAATATGAAACACGGAAGCAACTCTTCAGAAACCTACTTAGGAAATAAATGGACATCAGAAATACAACGATGGTGTCACGCATTCTATAATCGGAATTAGTTCTACTGAATAAAAGTAGCATTCTGTTATTGGTTAGACCATGCAAAACAAATCGAGTTAAGTGATAAATTCTTTCAAAAATTTAAATTGGATTTTTTTTTCCTTAGCAGCAATTATTAAATTTTCTAAATTTAAATTATTTTTTTATAGTTTGTATGTAAAAGTACACATTTAAAATGTTATATATATAATTTATCGAATCCAAAAAAATCACAAGAAATGATGGCAATTTTTTATATCAGTGGTGAGATCCATCAAGATGATATACTGAGAATATCGAATTATCTGTGTTACCGTCTCATTTCTTGATTAAAAACCACGCCCCTTATTAAATAAATAAATTCTCCTCCCTCTGTTCAATCTCTCATTAACGCTACGTTATTGAAAGAGAAAGTAAAGAGCCTTCATTAACTATTTACGTGGATAGCTATCAAACGTAAAATTGATTAACAAATATCTTCTATAATGTCAATATTTCTAGTTACAATACTTCAGTTATTGGAGGGAAATTCATAGGCTGGTGTGATCTGGTCATAACCGAGTGAAAGAGTTTATCTGGTGTAAACTTTACACCAGGAGCGACAAGAATGAAGACAAAGAAGAAAATACTTCAGTTGTAAGCTGCATCTTTATTTAATATTTCTCATAAATATATATTTACACCATTACACCGTATATATACACTATATTTTAGTATAGATTAATTAACCTTTCAACTAGCATATTTGGCGGTTCTTACACTCTCCAAGATTTTGCTTCTCCTTCAAGCATCTCCAGCCTCTATTTCGAATTCGTAAGCCCTCAGGGAAAAGGCCATCGGAATGTTCTACATCTCTTATGATATCGATACCAACAAAATCGAATGCTACTCGCTGTGAAGAATTCAGAACTATCAGTAGTCTATAATCCCGCATACATCAAATACTTCTAAAGATACTGAGAAATAGAATTGAAATAAAAATAAATAGATTATCAACTATACAATTCGGATTTTGTAAAGGCGCAGATACCAGGGATGCCATAGGTATGCTAAGGGTAATTGCTGAAAGATTGATGAACTGTAACAAAGAATCAGTGGTTTGCTTTATAGAGAAAGCTTTGACAAAATTGTTTGGAATAAACTCTTCCAAATTCTTGCATCAACCGACATTGATCCGTAAATTAATAACTACATCTAATATACTTCTATAGTCGTACGACGGTATGGGAAAAGTTAGTTAAAATAGAATTAAACAATAGAGCAATACTCAATGCTTCCTAAATGTATTTATATGTAAATAAATTTGTGTTAGATTCCTTGTATGCCGTTCCGGCATGGCCGAGCGGTCTAGACGGAGGTCTGCCTCACGGCAGATGTGTCAGAGCCTGGTTTCGAATCCCAGCGTTGGCATGGCTGTTTCTTTCTTCTTCTGTGTTTCGTCTGTTTCTACGGGTATAGCGTGAGCTGCCTCCTATGGCGTACCCTGGGCAACGATTTGTCGGCTAAATGCTCACATTTCTCGCCCCTTGTTGAAGCCAATAGTTTCACTAACAGCCCGGGAGTTAAAAAAAAAAAAAAAAAAAAAAAAAAAAGATTCCTTGTATGTATATATAAAATCGTTTTAGAAGTTAATAGTAAATCGGGTTTTTAATTTTTCTCTTTTTTTTTTCTTTTTTAAATTACATAATTCTTTGGTTCTGTAAATATAAAAATTATATCATATGTAAGGTTCTTCGTTTAAAGGATTTTAATTTAGGTAATTTCTGACTCATCTAATTTCAAAAATTTCTGCATTGAAATCCGTTCAGTGTAAAGTATAACTTCCCATCACCTTAGGACATATGCTATTTCATGGTATCACCACCATTTAGTCATCCAAAATAGTTCTAAAGATTTAAAATCATCTCTGGGAAATTCTTAAATGTGAAGGTCGTATCATTTCTAAGGATTTACTTAAATGAATTCTTTATGCATTTATTTTGAAAAATTCCTGAATGTTAAATAACTTGGAAGTAATCTCCTGAACGAACTGCAATATAGGAAATTCTTTCAAAGTGGATGAGTGAGTAATTAAAAAGAACAGGTAGGGAAAATCAGTTTATTAAGTACACACACACACACACACACACACACACATACACAAAAAAAAAAAAAATACAAAAGAACTTGCTATTCTATCCATGAACCTGCATTTAAAGAAGAAATCTCTTAGCGCTGAACTCCTGTAAGCCATTGTTTGCTCCAACCAAGGAATTAATCAATACACCAGGAAACAACAACACTCCCTTTAAAAGAAAGAATTATTTAAAAGCTCGGAGAAGAAACTGGAGGTGTTTTCTAAGCTTAACATCTAAAATAAAACTCCTGAAATCATGGGACTGAATCGAGATATATCCTTTTCAGCTTATTTGATATCGTCCATACATAAGCCCAAAATCCATAGTGAGAAACATTTTTAATTTTTCTCACCAGGTGTTTTTTGCTACTTTGATTTCCGTTATCGATTACAGAGATGGATAGAAGTAAAGTTCAGTTTCAGATCTGTAATTCTAGTAATCAGTGGCGAAGTTGAAGTGGAGACGAGTAGGCAACAGCATAGGCAGCACTTTGGAAAATAGCATTCCTATAAGTACGATTGTTTTTGTTGTTTCGGACAAAGAGTAATGATTTCGGGTCGGGTCTTAGGAAGACATTTTGATCATTCATCGCCTCTGCCATAAAAATACAACCTAATTGCGCCTCATGAAACCAAAGTTTAACGAACCTTTTAGCCTATTTTCTTAAGGAAAGTTAGGATAAAATAAATAAATAAATAAATAAATAAATAAATAAATAAATAAATAAATAAA
>JAFIDM010000001.1:59622523-59644333 GCA_023159025.1 Thereuonema tuberculata | reverse complement strand
AAATAAATAAATAAATAAATAAATAAATAAATAAATAAATAAATAAAATATCAATATACTGTCTGTGTGTCCATGTATCCGTGGATGAGTCTTCTGTAATAACTTTTGAAATGCCGTTCAGGCACAGCCTTGTGGTCAGAGCGACGGTCTGCCATGAGACTATGTCTGAATCTAGGTTCGAATCCCGGCGTGGGGCTTGGATGTCTATTTCTTCTTCTGTGTTTGTTTCTCTTCATAGGAGCAAAAGTCCAACTCTCACCTTACAGGCGCGTCCTGGATAGCAATATTTATTACTCCATCACAGAATGTAGCTCTATAACTAGTGACCCGAAAAATGGATCTGGGGATAACTAACAACAAAAACTTTTGAAATACAGAATGAATCGTTTCGGCATATTTCCTTACTAATAAGAAAGGATTTATCTTTCGTATTTGAAAATTTCTCCGTGTTTCTCCGATCCTGTGAAAAATTTGAGAGTGAATGACAAAAATTCCAATAGATAAACTTTAGAAGTCAATTAACGCTCAAACAATGAGTTTCCTTTTATTTCAGTACTACATCGTAATCCGTTTTACATTTGCGCGTGCTTTGATGAGTTTAAAATTAATGGATTCAGACGACTTAACATGTCTGTAGATCAATTTTCATCAAGTAGAGAATAAGAAGAAAACGAGATTGTGAAAAACAAAATTTAACATCCATAATAATTCAAAAATCAAGAAAAAAACCACAAATGGACAGTAAATATGCTTTCGCACACTGAGCCAATATCAACAGGAATCCTGAACAGCTGTTTCATCCTTATTAGGAATCGTCAGCAGAATTTACCCTTGACCAAAGTTAAGAAGAAACCATTCTCGCTCCCTGGAATGGCAGCCGAGATCAAAAACAATCAAATAAAAAATAATCTTGTGGAACCAACAGTGCCTTTCAGTGAAGGAACAAGGGATTAATACTGTGGGTTCCACAGGATTGTTTTTTATTCGTTTGTTTTTGATCTCGGCAGCCATTCCCGGGAGCGAGAATGGTTTCCCGTTAACTTTTCGCGCAACCTCAGCCAAACATCAAGGGTAAATTCTGCTGCTGATTACTAATAAGGATGAAACAGCTGTTCGGGATTCCCGTTGATATTGGCTCAGTGTGTGAAAGCATATTTACTGTCCAGTTGTGTGGTTTTTTTTTTTTTTTATTTAAAAAGATTGTATTCAATGGATATTATAATTTACAAGTAACACAAAGAAATGTTTCTTCAGTATTATTTTCACTGTTTTAAAAAAAGAATATATAATAAAAAAGCAACATTTTAAAATAAAGTAGACTTTAATTCCATCAAAAACTTCTTGTAATTAGAACGTAATCAAATTACAATTCTTGAAGCGAAATAACTTGTATGGCATTACTGTTAATACTAGTTGCAACCCGTGAAATATTCACGGAAGTAAAACAAATACCACATTTTTGAAATACCGTGAAATTTTTCAAAAACACTGGAATTCTTTCTACATTTATTTGCTGAACTTGTGCTATGGCAATTATATAGCACCACAGCGCTGATCGAAAGACCATCGTTATACGATTCTTGATTTTTTAATATCAACATGCTTTCCTGGCACTTTAGGCGAAAAAAGTTAACCTCCTGCCCTAAAATAATAGGCTCCTCCAAATTGAGCCTATGAGAGAGTGCCCCACAATGCCTTACAGGGGCGTAGGAATTATTTCTAGTTCATTTTGTTTTATTATTCACTAAATGAATAGATGCAATAGTTTAAATTTGTTTGTACATTTGTTAGTGTATTTTTAAAATTAAATTAAAAATACACTAACAAAATTAAAAATACACTTTAAAATTTTCTCTTCCGACTCTCTCCACTTTGATGACACACAAACAAAAATCCGTACATCCGTTTTTGCCTATTAATAGTATGACTATTAGGCACCACTGAATATTTGGGATTTAAAAGCCTTTCTAATAATTTGGTATACTCCTTTTACACATTGAGTGTAAAAAAAATATTGAGTAAAGTAATTGTCTAATCAATACATTTTATGTATAGGCCTAACAGTAAATTTTACCACTTTCATTTATGGAATTTATTCAATGGTTATTTGGTAATCAATTTATTGACATGGATATAAATAAAAGATGGAATCAATAACTTCAGAAATAATTAGATGTTAAAAATGGGATGGTTCTGCCATTTTAATTTGATTAAAGAAAAAGGGCATCGTCTAGTCAGGGCTGCAGAAGTGCCTTTCCTTGCATTTAGTTGAAAATATTGTCCTGAAAAATACTTCTTGAAAACTTCCATTTAAACTTCAAATTTAACAAAACTCTACATCTAAAATTGTGCACTGAACAGTACTCAAAGAGAATGACATGATACTTACATTAATATATTCCATCAATATTGGATATTTTGCTAGTTTTCAATAATAACTTAAAAATAAATAAAATATAAACTGCAGTTCTTTATTGTATAAATGTGAATTTTTGAAAAGTAATGCAATTTTAATGGGACTGTCTTGTGTAAACCAATATTGCATGATTATTTTATTTATTTATTTATTTATTTATTTAGTTATTTATTTATTTATTTATTTATTTATTTATTTGTAGTAACAGTGGCCAACGCTAGATGTCGTGCTAAACCGGAAGTAACAGTTTGATCTCTTTGGCGGGATTGTTAACTTGCTTGAACGAAATCCATCAACTCCTAATCAAATCCTGCTGCAAAAATGGACAAGGAGATAATTAAACTAAAAGAAAATGATGATCTTGATAAATTGGAGAAGCTACTAGATGGTCTTCCAGTTGAAACTGTGAGTCATTCGTAAATTTGATACAAATTATAAACTTTTCAATGAGTGATGACAGCAAAACATTGAAACAACGAATAACTTA
This sequence comes from Thereuonema tuberculata, assembly GCA_023159025.1. Lineage (NCBI taxonomy): Eukaryota > Metazoa > Arthropoda > Chilopoda > Scutigeromorpha > Scutigeridae > Thereuonema > Thereuonema tuberculata. The sequence continues at coordinate 59,641,430 of JAFIDM010000001.1, read as the reverse complement.
ATTTCTAATAAACATTAATTATTCGGTTATTAATAAAAATTTCATTGAATATTTTTTGATTTTTTGTTAGAATCGCTACACAATATGAAACATAAATTATGTTGACTTCTGAATAGCCCTAGAATATATTTTATCGATTTCATTTTCTATTTCAGCTTCGTCGATTTCTGGAACTTTATATTTTGAGAGGATCTGGTGACCCTGTGACCTTTTTGAGTGCTTTACTACATGGTCAGTGATTGTTTGTTGCCAAATAAATTAATAATAAAATGGATATCCAATTAGTCATATTTAGAAATTTGAAAGTAGATCCAGAAAACAAATTAACAACAGTTGTTTTCGTAATATTCTAAATAGCATTAGGTATTACTGATAATTTTAACTTTAAAATATATTTTTATTATATTTCATTGTAATAAATATTCTTTCTCAGAAATGGACGATACCTAATACTTGCAACCTCAAACAGTCATTTATTAAAAAAAAATCCTAGGTAGATTTCAATTGAATGTTTGATAAGGTATTTAATATTTTGTGGTTCTCTTCTAAAGAGGTGCATTCAATTATAGTACAATAAGAAATGTCTTCAAGCAACTTGATCATCGTCCCAGTTGATGAGCAGTGTTAACTTTAAGACAGCTGTTATTCAGTTTTAGCAACGTTTTGTAGACTTATTACATAGCAAAATATAATATTTTCAGAATCCTCCTTTATGGTTCTGTTTATGAAATTTTGATAAATAATCGTGTATTTGAGTTAGGAAAAAAAAAAGAAGAGGATAACTGCAAGCAAAATATTTATAAAAATCTTGAAAAATTACAAGCAAAATCTAAAATTGAGATAAAAAGTAACTTAGGTAAAATGAAAAGTAGAAAAAGAAAAAAGCAATTATCAAAAATTAAGTAAGCTTATTTATTTCAAGAAACTTAGTAATGTGTGTTGCTGTGAATCTAAGATGCAATAACTTCATTTTAATTTAGGATCCCCTGTCTCAACTCACACTGGTCTTCAGAGAAGGATGACAGTTTACCGTCATATTATAGCAATTTTACAGAAAGAGGAACCATCATCAAGAATAACAGTTGAAGTTCTAGGATTGCTGCTTATTCAGGTTATTTTCATAATATTAAAAGAACTTGAATAACAAATTTACCATAACACACTGACATTATATTTGAACTCCAGGAACCCCATATAACTGAGGATTAGCCTTTTTTTTTCTTTTCTTTTGTTAAATATAGTGAATAACTTGAATGATTTTAATCCTCTCCTTGAAACTAAGGCATATAAGCCTCTTCCCACTTAAATATCTAAAAAGCCATTCACAAATAACATCTTTACAACAACCAATCAGAAATATTTCTGTTATTTCTGCATATTTATTCTACTATTTAACTTATTATTCATATACAAAAAAATAATAGAATTATTACAGATTAAGTTATCTGCATTAAAATTTTACTGTGTAATAAAACATTTATGAAAATTGAAATCACATTGTAAGAAACATAATGAAATTATAAGTTATAATACCATATCTCTTCCTTAATTCACTTCTTATGAAATTATGGTGTAATAAAACCCTTCCTGTAATGATGTTTTTTTTTTTAAATGTTTCAAGTATATTTATAATTACTGAACGTATTTAAGAATTCTTAAAATTTTAGATTATCACAAAAACAGTAAGTGTTGATATTAAGAACTCTGCATTTATTTTTTAATTCTTTGGTGCTATCATGCTATTATATTGTGTGCAGCTGGTTCTCGACCCAAGTAATTAAGTGATTAACTAAAACTATCGCCACAACACATTTAGATTTAGCTTTAGGCCAAATCCTTTCCGGGGATAGGGATCTCTAAAGTTTTTATCAAAAAAATACGAAGAGTCCTTTTAACAATAAATAACTACTTTATTTACAATAACAATAATAAAAATAAAATGATCACAAGACAGAATCTTACAGGTTGACCTATATTAAATGAAATTAAATCTTAAATGTCACAAAATATAAACAGCAATTATAAAACTAATCTACTCATAATAATGAATGGATTAAAATATCCATTCAGTCAAATCCATAACTAATCTAAAGAATCAAAAAAAAAAAAAAAAAAAGGATTATTATCAATTGCCTGCTTTCCAATCACAAACTAAACATAAATCATTACTCAAGACTCTACTAGTTATTCCCTGATCCAACTTGATTCTGATGGAGGTAGCTCAAACTTTTCTGAATATGCTGTATCACGTTTTCTACAAACTGCTCCTTTCTTCCATAACGTTTCTTCTTCTTCACGTGCCATCTCCATCCAGGAGGTCGGCGACCATGGCTCTAAAATTTTCTCTATCTCTTGCTATTCTGGAGATAGCTTGAGATTTTGTGATTTTGTTCCATGGTTTACTATAGGGAAGTTTCCGTGGTAAGGCCCCAATCTTTTCCACGTTTGCAATAGCCATCTTACTAGGCTCGGTCTGCCAGCCATTGACCATTAATTGGTTCATCTGTCTGCTAGTTGTTCTGTGCTGCCGTTGACATATAAACTGTTCTTCCACCATCACAGAGCTAGATGCCGTTGCATTCCCAACATCTTTTAAGAAGTCGCCGTCGATCAAAGATTGATTCTTCCACCGGCCTCTTCACCAGTTCAAATTTAGCCGCTTACAGAGTTCCCGGGGATTCCCACAGGCTATCTCTTTCTCGCGTTGTCCATCCCCCACCACGAGGAGGTAAAGAACTGGACGTTTCTTACTTTCAGGATTTATTCTCAGCATTAAATTCGACTATCACTTAACAATTATACTCTTAACAATTGCTCACAACCACAGTGACGTGTATTCTTTTGGATTTTCTTTGTGGCAACAATAGATCAATAAGCAGAATCTACCTTACTATGATTTCAATTTATTCCTAATTCATATTCTAAACTTCCATGTGGTTAGCCCTCAGTTATATTTGCATGTATGGAAATACTTACCTGTACTGGCCACTTATCATCCAATATCTCAGTTGATCTACGGAATGTATAACAGTGATAGAATTTCCAATTCCAACACAGATCGCTGTCCGAATTTCAGAGATGGATCTCATCACGGCTGCCTAAGACTAATCTGTGTTCATTTCAATCGTCTGGGGGAAGCAGAGAGCAATAAAGCATGCGGCTCCCCTTTTTAAAGACCCCTCCAACCCCAAATTAACGCGTACCGATTGGCTGTTGATTTGACTCACATCCTCGTACGGGAGTGAACTGATCTAAAAGAACAAAGGTTTTGAAGTCATAGGTCAAGGTGAAGGTCAAGTCAGTGAGCTACACTAAACTTCAGCAGGGGCTCCACCCTCCGGGATTTTCATAATCTTGGTGTTTTTCCATAAAGAAAAAGGGTTAAAATATTTTGAATACCATCTTAACTAAACTAAATTATTATAATATCAGTAATGTTTCAAAAGATAAAAAAAAAAATCTTATTAAATACAATTCATAAGCATATTCTACATATACATTCATCTATTATTTTTTTTTTTTAATACATGAAAATATAATCCATTCTTAAGCATTAAATACAATTCATAAACAGATTCTATCTATACATTCATCTACTACTTTTTAAATACATTATAAACACAATCAATATTAATAATGACACTTGTGCTGGTCACAATATTGGGGAGAAAATTTCAGAATTTTGTTGTTGTATGAACTCTGAAATTTTTTATTTTGTTAATGAATCTCAGTTAAGAATAAATTGTAAAAGGTTTTACTGATTATTAGGAGGATTTCTTATATCAAAAATGTGTAATGCAGAACAATAACGCCAAGTTTTAAAGTATCCTGGGACATCTATAGGATATAGAAATCCTTTCACTAGCCCAAAAAATAAAATCCATCCACTGTTCTCTCACGGCTAATCTGCACATTTTTAGAAATTATAATAGTTACCTAAACTCTAAAAGTAAATTTAATGCCAATGCTTTATTTAATAGTTAATAAGATTGTTTTTAAAGAAGCTCAAGTAATTACAATTGGCTTTTGTTCTTCAGAAGTTTTTATAATAGAATGAATGGATAAGATAAATAATTCAAGTATAAAATTATCAACTCTCACATAAAAATGACTGACCACTTGAAAGTTCTAACGAAGAAGTATTATTCAGTGTGAAGCATTTGACCTACAATCTTATCTTAATGATTTACAGCTTTATTTGAAGTTAAGACTTATATAAATGAATACTTTTTTTTTTTTCAGATTTTGTTTGTTAAGTCGTATATTAAACTTGGAAAACAATGAGAATTGGAGCTTTAAATAGAAGAACTAAGCTAAAAAAGGGATATTATTTAAAATGATATTTTAATAGATGATAAAAAGGTAGTTTAAGCTTCTTGGAAGATTTTTAAACAGAGGGAAAAAAAATACGATAACTAGTAAAGCAAATGCCTTAATATCTGAGCGAGCCTTCCTTTCCTAATTTTTCTCCAAAGCAGAATTCCATTTCCCTTAACATTAAAAAAGTGTGAATGGCTAATGTGAAGAAGACAAAAAGAATTTACTCTGCTATTTATTTTTTCAGGTTTAGAACATCTGTTTTCAAGCATTTGACTTAAAAAAAAAAATACCAATGCTAGTAATATATTATTATTTCAAATATTTAGCACCGTCCAAAATTTTTATAAAATTTATTGTTGTACATGAACTTTTGCATTATAAATTATTCTAATGGCTATATTGCTTGCCTGTTGGACTATGAAGCTCCATACAGTAGTGCCACGAAAACTTGCTAGTTTGAAATATTGTACGAAGAGTAGAGTTCGATGGAAACAAAAGAATGAGATACTATATTATGAAATATGGATATCATTAAATATTGTTTACAACCTAAAATGTAGGGATAAATTATAAACATAATAAACTATAAATAAAACCTGAGTCTAACTTTCACTTATCTGATAGGCTCTTATTTCTATAGTTTTAAATATGCTCTTTTTTAATTTTGAAAATACTGCTGCGTAATGAAAATATCTAATTCACAAGTTTGGCAAATTTCAGTAATTGTTAAGTTTATAATAATATTAATAAAAACTAAGAGAAAGCACTTTTTACTTAAACCTTTTTTATTTTTTATGTAGGTTGATTCTTTTTCATCAGAAAATTTAGTAGAATTGGCTGTTGAGATGATTGAATTTATTAAAAATAAGGAATGCATGTTCTGGAAGTAAGTTTCTTTTTTGTTTGTTTCATATCATGAGATTCTATCTTTACACTCATTCAACTTTATTTTACTTTTACTTTTTATTAATTTATTTTTTTGTAAATCAGTATATTTTAACATTATATGGGTTTTTTTCTGTTTTAGGTGGCTTGAATTGTTTCCAAAAATTTTGTCGAACATTGAATTAAAGGTGTCTGTTAAACACGGTGACAATGAAATGTCTGGGAAGGAATTTAAAAGCCATATATTAAATAGTCTTTATTCAAACAAGTAAGTCACCACACACACACAAATATATATATATATATAAATGTTAACCACAATTTCAGTATCATTTTTATTGCTAAATTTAAAATTCTAATCATTAATCACATTTCATTACACTTTTCTTCATGAGTTCTGGCATTTTCCTTCTTATAAAAGTTGTATTCCTTAAATCTCTAAGTAATATTGTTGCTGTCTTTTGTAAGCTTTGTATCAATGTTTTCCATAAATAACTAAATGGAACTATTGAAACTGACAAACTCTTAAACAGACAAAGGTAATTCGTTGTTGGCATTAGCATATCTGTTTAGAATTTTATGAGATTGATTTTGTCTTATCAATTTTTGCTTCTATCATAGAAGAATATGGAAGCTGCATATTGAGAGATTCTTTTCAGATACTATTTGACTGTGTAAAAGAGATTGTGGACCAAAAAAAAAATAATCTTAAGAAAACAATAGGATTTTTTTTTTTAAAGTTGCTTTTCTCCCTTTTTCTTGCATAAAACAAATAGAAAACATAATTATTTAATTTTTAATGTTTTAAAATTGCAGATTAACTGCACAGTCTCAAAGTGAGCTTAGTGTTTGACAGCTTTCTATCGTTTATTCTCTTTTCAGATGGAGTTCCAAAAGTGTAGTACATTTGGCAGCAATGTTCAGGTAAACCACCACAGCATATATTTTACATTATAGAAAACACTCAGCAAATATGAGAAGTTGAATTAAAACCCAGATAAGGCTCGATCCTAGGGGGTGCAGGGCTCCTTTTCCTCAATGATAATGTCGTGATCCCCAGGAGTTAAATTCCCTCAAACCTCCTTACAGACAGTTTCTATAACTACATATTTTTTGGTTACCTACAGATTTTTACAGTTATGGGTTTTGTTGGAATGATTCGAATTTTAAACAAAGAAAATTTTTATGTCTGGCCGAATGGAAGTTTGATAATATTACAGCAAATACTAACGTAAAAAAAATCCCTCAACCAGCTGCGGGGCCACATACCCCACCCTCGGGCCGGCTCTGGCAGCATCATAATAAATCTGTCTGGCTTTGTTATTATTTAAAATCATCATTGAATCTAGGCTGAGATATAATTTTACATTTTTGTCACACATCCTTATCTGAATATTTTAAATAGATCTTGTGTTTAAGAAAAAAAAATAAAGGTTCAAGAATTAAAGAAAGAAATAAAGGGTTTTTTGTCTTGAAATAGGTGTCTCAAGAGAAATAGGTGCTTCATTATTCCATTCTCTTTTCTGTGTAATTGATACCCAGCATCATAATAAATCTATCTTGACTTTGTTGTTATTATTTACTTAAAATCATCATTATATCTAAGCAGAGATAATTTTATGTTTTTGTCATGTATCCTTATCTGAATATTCTAAATAGATCTTATGTTTAAAAAATAAATAAAATAAAATAAAGGTTTATGAAGTTGAAATTTTTTTAAAGAATTTCCTTAAATATAAATTTCTCTTTCAGAGATATTACAATGTCAACAGATGAATTGAAGAAAACTATTGAAAAGTTATTACTTATATTGAATGATATTGATGTGCAAGAAGTTCCCCCTATGGTTTATCAGTTATTACTTCTGTCAACAAAAGTAAGTTGAAATAACTTTGTTTGAAAATATGTCTAAGATATTGATTGTCTTGAGAATTAAGATCTTTCAAATTTATACACAAATACTGGAATTCTTTTCTTTTTATTGTGTCAAGATGATATCTTTCATATTATTCTAAATAAGCTTTAGAAAAACATTGATTTTTCTAACAGTAATAAAAAATATACATTTGTTGAATTGCTGCAGTAAATATCGATTTCATAGAGTGGTTTCTTACATTTTTTAAAAGTTTCACCAATTAATAATAGGATCTAATGTTTATATTAGGTCCTATTATATTATTATTTTGTTTTTAAATTGTTTTTATTTATAAGTGCTTGTGTGTGATATGCTTTGATACTAGCCCTTTCAGGTGAACAGCAAAAATGGAAGACAGTAAGAGTACTAATTTTTCTCTAAAATAGTACAAATAAGATTCATTGAAATGGAGCCATCTTTGTTTTCTTTCTTTGAATTAGTAAAGAAAAAATGGTGCCACTTTAGCATGTGCTCTGTCGGCTCAGTTTGCATCTCAACAAGTGGTCTAATGGCTCAGCCTTCGTAATCTTCAGGTGGTAGAGTACCACCAGAACTCTAGAGCATGAGAGTAGAGAGGTAGAGCATGAAAATGTGCAGAGCACATGCTAAAGAAGTACCAAAAAAAATATCCCTTTGAAAGTCTTCATTAATGGCTAGTTCTGGCCATTTTTCATTTGTTTGTGTTTTTGTTTGTTTCCTATCTTGGAAATCTTTATGAAATATGTTAAATGGAAACCAGATTGTAATTTATAATTTCAGCTTGTAGCAGATATAAATAATAAATTAAAATATAAACTTTGCGAGGATATGGTTAAATAAATTACAAAAATCACTTAAAATTTTTGGATCATGATACAGCAAATTTTAATTTAAGATTATCAGTTACTGTAGTGCTTCTCAATCTTTTTCACTTCACGGCATACTTACATATTTTAGTGAAACCCTGCAGTACACTAAACATTATTCTTAAAATTCCAAGGCACGCCAAATTTTTTCATTGCTTTTACACTTATAATAGAATCTTAAGACAAAAACCTCAGCATGATTTACAGATAAATACCAGCTAATTTTTAACATTTAAAAATATCCTGAGTGAGCCCCGTTGCCAAGTGCTAAGAGTGCTTGGCTGTGGGTTGGGGATGGCTGGGATTTTTCCATGCTCCATTCTCCTGCAAACGAATCCTGGGGTCTACCCAGCCTTCTGTAGAATGGGTACCAGGTTTCTTTCCCAGGGTTAGAGGCGGGCAGGCGTCGGCCTAACCATCCGACCTTAATTAGTCCAGTTAGTCAAAAAGCTCTGGAAGCCTTACCTCCTGCAACCCCAAGAACCTGTATAGGCCTATATGGGACACTTTGAATCTTAAAAATATCCTGAAACATTTTTAAAGTAAATTGAATATCAATAATATAGCTTATCATTATTAGAATGAAACAGAATGTACTTCACATTTCTGTTTCACAGATTATTTGGCATCTGGGATTTAGTATACATTATACCATTTGTGTATGTATGAAATTAAATGAATGTTTATTACATATGCACTCTCAGAATTTTGTTGTGGCATGCCAAGGGTATCCTCACGACACACCTGCACACTGGTTGAGAAGTTACTACTTAACAATTTAAGATTTTTTGTTGTTGTTGTTTTTAAGATGTTAGAAAATCAATATTCAAAATAAATAAATGAGTATTTTTCTTCTTGCTTTTTAGGGTCACAGACAATTGATATTGGAGGGAATTATTACCTACTTCAATGAGAAAGATGCTGCTTTAGCAGGAGGAGCTGATTCTGAAACGATTTCTGAGGCTGAGATCAGTCAAGATGATTCTGATTGCAATTATGTGACATTCTGTCATATAGAAGGAACTACTATCTTGCATATTTTATTTGCAATGCAGCAAGATCAAGAATTAGGAACTGAATTTATGAAATTTCTGAAGGTTTTGTAACTTGAAGTTTTCTTTCTTTCTTTCTTTCCTGATTTGCTGTTGATGAATCTTTAATTTTTTTTATTAAAGAATATAGGATGTGGAGTTCCTGAGAATTTCAATCTGAAGTATAGGACTTACTGGTATTATAAATTTCCTTATCAAGACTGGAGTGCTAAAAGAAAAACGGGGTGGATAAGATGGACATATTTAAATATAAGTGAAAATTTAAGGAAGGATAACAGTGTTAATATTGACAGAAAAATCTAGAATAGTTGTAGACTGACTTATTATAATTAATATGTTTTGTTACCATTCATTTAGTTTAAATTTAAAAGTTCATATTTTGTTTTTTAGTTTTTTTGATTGATCCAAAAAAAGAATACAATGTCATGAGAAGAAAACAAGTTTTCTGCTGAACTTGCAATTTTAGAAAACAGATCTGATAAAAATGACTTTTTTTTTTTTTTTAGATTTTTTAAGTTTCTAAAACAATTTAATGCATGTAAAAATGCATTTGCCTTGCGAAGGTTTCAGCAATGTTTTTGAAGATGGAACCTTGAATATGCTGAATCATTTGTTCATAAATTAGGATCTTATAGGTTATGTAGCCTACCATCCAGTCATCAATGACATTACACTTTCTCAGATCAGGTGGAACAACTTCCCTGTTCAGATTTAGAAATGTTTATATTACAAAAAAATTAATTATTCCATTAATTTTAGTGAATTAGACAGGTAAGGAACTGGTTTGGGGGTGGTGGGATGGAATCTAGCCATTAAAGCTCAAAAATTGTGATAACTGAAAAACCAATCATCTTAAAAGCTGAATTTTTAAATAATGATAGATAAATATTACTTGAATATGAGTTGAAGTTGGACTCAAATCCAAGAGAATCAAAACCCACCAACACACAAGTCCCAAGCTACAGTTTATCCACTGTCTTTTGGAATAACTATTTTTGAATTTAATCCTAAAGATATTTAAAAGTTGGCATTCCAACTATACCTTATTTTTATAATGTACTAATATTGAAACAAAGTATAGTTAATTTTCTGTTTCACAGTAAAACCAAATAACTGTAAGAATTAGTATTATGGCATTATAATAGCTATAAAAAATTAAGTCAAACACAATCTCCCAATTTGCAGCATCAATAGGTGAAGCTTTCACAGTTCTCTTTTATAGATGCATGTATTATAAATGTGAATATCCAATCAGTTGAACTTTTTTATGATTTTATTTTAATATTTTTTTTTTTTTACAGGCTAGACAGCATGCTCCTCATCTTCTTCTGGTACCATTTGTGATTGCAATGAGTTTGTCTATAATGAAAATTCATCATTTTCAAGAGACGGTTTGTAAAATCTAGTCACCTCTGAATACACTTCTTGAAATTATTAAAAAAAAAAAACATTTAAATTGAAATGTCTTTTAATTCATTTAAACCTACATTTAAATGTTTTGTTATATATGATCCTAATAACTTAACAATAGTTGCACCTTAAGTTTAAATTTTGAATGATGTGGAAATTTAATCTTGATAAATAAGTTACTGCTCATTAACAGGAGCTATAACACGGTATTTCACAGTAGAATGTTATGATTTAAGCTTTTATAGATATTTAACTCTTTTCTAATGTATATATGGAATAGTAAAATTACTTTTAGACTTCAGTGACAGTATGTTACGTTGGGAAGCAGATTTTTCCCATCGTTGTTGTTGCTTACTTGTTTTTGATTAATAAAGATTTCCGTTCAAGTTATACTAAATAATTTCTAATATTTATAGCTTGTTAACAAAAATGTACCGGTTTAAATCTTTAACTACTAAAAAACAAGTCTTCAGTGAAATCATTACAAATTGACAGATTTATTCAGGAATTAGGTACATTTTTAATTTAGATCTTATCATTTTATTTTCAAAATATTCTTGTTACATTCTTTATTATTTTTTTAGATTTTGAAATGCTTCAAAACTGTAGTAGATTGGAATTACAGAGAAGAAAAGAAGAGAGTAAATTCCAAGTGGATGCGTGATATGACTATGGAAACTTTGAATATTGACGAAATGTTTTTAAACACCATAAAAAATAGGTACTCTATCTCAGTAGTTTTATAATTACTATATCTTGTTTATTTCTTTCTATAATAAACCAAATAAAATTTATTATTTTTCTTCTACAGTAAATTTTGTTGGGATCATGTTACCCAAGGATTAGTGAAAATGGGATTTATGTTTATTGAAGCTTTTAGTCCAAAAGTATCACCATTTGGATGGAAGAGTACTCAGTCCCCAAATACTGAAATTGACAAAGCATCACCTGCAGTGTTAGGAACTTCCATTCTCCTTAGTACTTTTAAGGTATTTTTTCTATTTTCTATTTCAAGTAAAACTAATGGACCCAATTAAAGGAGAGTAATGTACTATTTATAGGACTAATAAAAATTGAAAATTTATTTTAATATTACTTTGTTACATGCTTTGTTTAGTAAATGTCTAAAAGACTACATTCAAAGTGGTGTAGATTACATCTTTCCTCTGGAAAGCGTTTAATTGTTCCTGTAGTCTTGCCAATATATTAAACTTTCATTTACTGAAATCAGAAGATTCCAGTGAAACCGATCGTGGCTACTGATGCCTCACGATTGGGACGAAAAATGATGATTGATTTAAAAAAAAACGAGAGAAAAGAAAATTCCGAATGACATCAATAGAGTTTATTCTTTTTAAAAATTTATTGAACTGGTATAACATTTAATGATTGTAAGTGTATTTGATTAGATACAGTATTGAAAAATTAACCATTAAAGGGTAATATCAAAATTACATTCCAACACTAAAATTACATTTTCCATATTAAACACAGTCGAGTCTATACATCTTCCTTTACCATAAGCTAAACAAATTATAATTTAAAAAGCAAGCATAAAAAAAAAGCAAATAAATGCGGTTGCTGTTGTATTAGCCATAAATAATTGTTCTGTTTCTTATCAGAGTTTGACAGCTTACAGAAAAATATGGTGCAGCTTGCCACAGCTGCTTTTGTGGTATTAAAATCGACTCATCAACCAACAGGAAAATATAGGCTTAAAGAAAGTGAGGTTGTAAATTTTTTCTATTATTATTTTTAAAGTAGTGTTTTATGACTTTAAATTGAGAGCATTCTTCAGCTAACATCTCCATTTGCTGTAAACCATCCAGTTTTGGAGTTTGTGTATACTCTCAAATGAACATTCCTTTAACTTTGATTGTGGGATGTATTGTTCTACTTCTGAAAGCAATATGTGATTATCAGTGATTATTTCCAGGTCAGTTTGAAGAAGAGTTAATTCATTATTAACAATGATACTTGTAGCTCTGCATCTACATCGAGTACATTTTTGATAAAGAACCGAGGATTTTCTCTTTCATTTTTTTCCTCCAGGACCATTCACTTCTTCAGATTTGTACAATCATAATAGAAATCAATGCTTTATATCTAAATGTTCCATTTGAATGCTATGAAGACATTATCACCTTAAAAATCTCAAATCATTTTCTGTCTGCTATTCATCATCATGGAATACATAAGGCAGCTTATTGTTAACTATATCCACTGCATTCATTACATAATTTAGATTCTGCTGCTGCTGCTTTTTTTATTCCTTTTTTTTTTTTTTTCTCTAATATAACTTCATTAATGAACTACTATCTAACAAGTAAAATTCATTTAGACTTTACTTTGATTTTCATAAAACGAAATCTACTGTACTTATCTGCATATCTAATCAAGACTTTTATGTTGATTGGGAAGCTAATAAAAGCATTCATTACCTCTACAGCATTTCAGAATATAACACTTTCTACAATTATTTTTTTTTGTTTTGTTTTCTAAATTTTAGAACTTTTTTTTTTTCTTTTATGTAATAGAGTCATGATATAGTCAGAAGTGAAATTTTAGAACATATTTTGAACTCCATTCTTACGAAGACTAATGCTAATGTGGTTTATTATACAGGTATGATAATTTTTATTTTATAGCCATTAAAATAGATTAATATGCGCTGTTTGTTGCAATTTCAAATTGATTCATAGATCATTACTGGTGTTTATTCTTAAGAAAAGTAACATATTACTTTTTATCAGAGAAAAGCCTAATTTCAAAATTATAATGTAAAAATTATCATAAAATATTTTTATTTGTGAATTATCCTTAATGCATTGCAGTGATGTATATGGTGCAGATAAATTCTTAATCATAGACTATCATTAATACTGAAACATTATTGCTGTGATGTGGATGAGAATAATCATGTACTGCACCAATAAAAAAAAATTGGAGAGCAAAATTATGAAATTCAAAGATAAATTGGGGAGAAAAATGAGAATAATTGTGTCAGGTGTTTTTGAAGGCTGTTGGTTTTTGATTGAATTATTAATTCTTTTTTTCTTACATTGAGCTCTTGTACATGTATTTGACAATGAGATTCAATCCTATAGCATCTTGAATTTCGATTTTTGTTGTTGTTGTCTTCTATGCAGGTAAATCATCTTTTAACATAAACTTTGTATATCAAGTATTGAGTTGAACATAATTTTCTTAAATATGAATTGAATTTCCAATGGGATTTCTTAGAGAAACATTTTTGAAAGGAGGAGGATGTAGAGATATATATTTTTTAGTATTCTAGAAAATGCAATGGTTAAAACATTCTTTATCCTGTTGAAAAATAATGCCTTTAGTCTCATTATATAAATGTCATTTCTATAAACAGTGCAGAAGTATAGCAAATACAGCTATTTAAAATTTAACTTATATTGTCAAATTTTAGAACATATTCTAAAATGTATTTAGAATCAAGTAACTAGAACCCGTTATTTTCACACAATGTGTGGAGTAGATTCTTGAAAAAAAAAGTCAAAATCCAATTATAATCACCATGTCATGCCAGTGACCAACATTTTTTATCTAATCATTCAGAGATCCACTAGCAGCTAAAAGTTCATTGGAGAATGACAATATCGTTTCTGCTTTAGTCTGAGCAAATTCAACTGGATCTGACATGCTTGCACCTACACTACTTATTTATTTAAAATAGTCATTTTGATGTTGACAAAGACCTTATACAAGAAGTAGATTATTGTATGTTTGCTATATAAATTAAGACCTATGCAATACGAAGAATTAATTTTTGATGTCATTGTCTCATTCATTGTATTCATAAAACCTCCCCTTGTACGCCTTTTGAGTCTTGCACTGGCTGATAAGATCTGGCTCATCATAGCCTAACAAGCTCGGAAAGGCCGTTTCAGAGTATCAGCTCGACTCAAAAGGCATTCTTATTTGATACTCCTTTATGTTAATTGCATTCTTTGAATTGTTGAGATTTTATTCTTTATATGTTCACAGTTCACTTTATATTGGACAGAGTTTAAATTTTAATAAAAGACGAATGTTCTCAGCTTTTCTTGATGTGAGGTTTATTATCAATCTTGATACTAGATTGTAGAAAGTTTAAAGCCTTGTGACACAGCCAAGTACAGGGTGAGCAACTTAAAACCAGCCCACCTCAACTGGTCTGTGCTGCCACCTATCGGTTATAGTTGTAGCACAATTACCTATTGCACAACAAAATGGTATAAAATACACATCATGCCTTAAGATACTCCATTCTTTATATTTGAGACCATACTACACAGTGAATTCATTTCTAACATCGTTTTGTAAGAGTAAACGTGTGAACTTTCACAAATAAAAGTGAGTTTTAAAGGAGTTTTTGTGTTTTTATTTCTTTGCCATGTGAGTGGCTGTGTGCAGGGGATCGGAAACAATTGATAGTAGCACTACAACTAATAGGTGGCAGCATAGATCGGTTTTAAGTTGCTCACCCTATAATTTTTAACATATTATTAAAATAAAGAAAATAATATATGTATGCAGTTAGTTTTAATCATATTTTATCATTGTTTGCCATAATTAAATTCATTACTTGGAAACAGAGAAAAATTGATAGATGATTTTTTTTTTTTTTTTTGATTAAGTAAATTTAAAGTGTAATGATTTTGAGGAAAATTGTCTTTTCCTCATACTGACTGTCACATTAAAAATCTTAACCTTTCTCGATAGCTGGAAAACTTTGTCAGTTGGATACATAAGGAAATGTAGTAACTTAAATAGGTTTTACTGTATTTGTTTTGTAGGTAGTCCCAAATGAAGTAATATCATTATAGCAGAGTTCAACTATACAGTGTATACCTGAAATGTGCTGCCAAACTTAAAGGTTGTATTCAATCATGCAAAACAGCAGATAAATGTCATATAAACATGGGTCTGGAAATGTTTATTTCCAAGATATGAATGATGCATCAATACAGAGGTATTGGTCGTACAGTAACTCAGTTTCACAGAAAGTGCTCGAAATGTCCTCCACTGGCCGCAATGCATGCAACACAACGTTGTTCCATCGACTGCCAAACACGGTTGAAGATGTCAGGTGCATGTCGAATTGTGTTGCACCCATCCACTATGTGATCATGCAGTGCGTGGGTGTCAGGAACCGGTGTGGTGACACTAATGCTTTAAGATAACCCCATATGATAAAGTCCAGAGGGTTTAAATCAGGGGAACTAGCAGGCCATGTCACGATTACTGAGGAGCAATTTAATGACTCTACGATACGACGTAAAGGCCAACACCTCTGTATCGTTTCATCATTCATATCTTGGAAATAACGCATTGCTAGACCCATGTTTATATGACATTTATTCGGTGTTTTGCGTGATTGAATACAACCTTTAAGTTTGGCAGCACATTTCAAGTAAACCCTGTATTTCCAAAAATGTAACCCCTTCTCTTCAAATAAAGTTTTCAATATAAAGGCTGTAGTTGATCAAATTTTATTGTCCATTTACAGAGCAATAGTTCTTTTATGCACTAAATTGCTTTTAGTGTTTTACAAAACTTTCTTCCTTTCATTTAGATTTATTAGCGCAGATTGTTAAGTCAAGTCCACTGCTAGTATTGGATATGATTTCTAAAGTTCGTCAGGTATTAGATTATTTGGCACTCCTTCCATTCAATACTGCTATTTCTTTTCTGGAAGCATTACGACCATTGTTTCGTTTAAGTATGGCTTTAAAAGATTCTCTTATAGTGGTGCTAAGAAAGGCCATGTTTGCTAGGTAAGTCATATTTATCATCACTAGTCATTAGGACTTAAAAAAAATTTAGACTGCAAAATTCTTTCTATAATATTAATAAAATAAGTAAAGTAACTTCTGTTATAACTCAGTATATTTGCATATTAATACAATCACATTCAGATTTCTCAATCATAAGATCACTCAGCTTTTTTTAAAATAAAAACAAGTATTATAAAGAGGATTTATAAAAACCTTAAAAAGATAGCTATAATGAATGCTTTGTGTAATCATCTGATATAATATATTGTAAATTGATCGAATTAACCTATTCTAAGTTGATGGTACAGCCAACAGAATTCTTTTTATAGAAATGAAGTTTTTACAATGAACTTCTATGACTTGTATCGCATTATAAAAACCAGTTTAAATTAAAATTGTTGAGTAAATTTTCAATATGTAATGAATAATGTTTTATAATAGGCAAATAGAATCCAGGAAAATTGCTGTCTGTGGATTTTTATTGTTTCTGAAGTACTTCAAAGTCTTAGGTGCACTACCTTCAAGTCAAAGTAGCCAAAACTCCTTTGGAAGTGGTGTAAGTTATTTCTTCATTTTAAATCATAGAATTTATTTATTTATTCATCCATTCATTAACTCATTCTAAGTTTCTGTTTGATTACAGTTAAGTGTTGAAGTCCATACAAAAATCAATCCTGATGCAAATGAAGCATTATGCTTGGAAATGTTGAATACTTTGAGACGCTGCTTTACACAGCAAGCTGAAGTTCGATCATTATTATATGAGGTGAAGTAGTAATTAAATTAAATCATTCTATTATCCTCTAAAAGTTGTGTAATTCCTGTAGTTGTGTAATATCTGTCTGCTTATTCACTTTATTTGTCCCACCTATTTCTCAGTTCAGTAATAAGAATCCTTTGTAGGATCTCTTTTCACTTATGTTCTGTTCATTTGTTTTCTCCTGTATTTCATAATGCATAATATTTTTATGATCTTCAAATTAAACATTAAAATAGTACTTTTTATTTTTATTTTCTTTATCAAAATTAATTCCTTCTGAGAACACAATTCCACGCTAAATTCATCTTCCCATATATGAAGTTTCATCAGGGAAAAAAAAACTAACATCAGTCTGTCTACTAGATTGGTTAGTTAGGCTTGATATGATGACCTCCATTCTACATACTCAAGTACTTTATACTTATAAGCATTTAAGCACAACTATCTTAATTTGAAATCTGGTGATTTCAGAATATTCAACGGAAAGACAGTGATGTCTGAACTAGAAATCATGAATCTTGAAGACTGTTTGAAATTTGCCATATGCAAATGATTGATGTAGGAACTTGAATATAAGATTATTTGTTCATGATTACCAATTTTACAACTCTTGTAACATTACAAATTTAGTAGTTTTGATATCAATGGGTAATCCAGATAGCTCCCACACACTTTTGCTAAAGCAAAAACATTCTGTTCATTACACAGATTTCAAAAGAGCTATTGATCCTGTCCAACAAATTTTCGATTCACTGTTTTTAAAATATTATAGATAGCTTGAAGAGTTCATTTCAGTGTTCTTTACTGCTAAACAATTGTAATTTCATTTGATGCTAAAACTAAAGTTAATAATGTTCAAAATCTGGAGAATTCCAAGGGCTTATTTCAGCTGTCAGTCATCAAAACTTCTTATATCAGTTCCTCTCAAGATTCAGAGGCTCTTTATATAAATCCTTGCAGCCATCTGCAATGAAAGTATTGTCTTGAGTCTAGTGATAATTGGTATCTTGATTTTAAAAAAGTGTTTCTTGTCAAGAGATTTTTTAGGGTATACTTTCTTGCATTGGCAAGAAGCTTCTGGTCATTATTAAACAAGTAGTGAGTGATTCTTTGTAAATAATTTTTTTTCAATCAAGATTATATTTTTAATTCTTTGAATTTGATTTGAATTACTTTACTAAAGAAACTTTTTGATAATTCATTTGGTAATAAGCATATTTTTGTCTTTGTTATTATTCAGGGTCTAAATAGTGTGCTTCTTCAAAATAGCCATCTTCTAATACCAATTCTAGATCTGATAAGTCGACATGTAAGTGTTACATTTAATATTAATATTTTCTATTGCTCTAAACT
The DNA here is from genome assembly GCA_023159025.1 of Thereuonema tuberculata. Classification (NCBI taxonomy): domain Eukaryota; kingdom Metazoa; phylum Arthropoda; class Chilopoda; order Scutigeromorpha; family Scutigeridae; genus Thereuonema; species Thereuonema tuberculata. The sequence goes on along the minus strand of JAFIDM010000001.1, from coordinate 59,623,101 downwards.
ATTTGTTAAAAATGTACTGCAGTATATTGTTCATAAAGTTTCTGATAAGTAGTCATATATGACTTACATCATTAATAACTTAACACCTTTTAAGAGGCAGGTCATCTTTCAGTAACTGCTGATTTCATTTCTTCCTATTTCAATGTAAGGAATTGGATACTGACCTAAGGTCATTTGTGGAGTAAGTCATTGCATGATATCCTGAAAACAAATCTTTTTAGGGATCTAATGTGATACCAGATTAATCATATTTTAAATTGGCTTTTTATTTTTTGTCAAGGTTAAAGTAAAACAACAAAGACTTCTAAATGTAAACATTAATAAAGATATTTTTATATATATAATTTTGTAAGTGTAGCTCTTCTCTCTATACATAAGCAGAAAGCATAAAAATGTTTGCTTAAAATTTAAAAACTACTAAACCATATCTTCATATCTTTTTATAATTTATTCTTCCATAAGTTTCTCTAATCTTATGAAAAAAATTACCATTGCATCTTGCGATGTAGGCCATTTCTTACTCTTCAACAATGTGAAAAAAATACCTTCTTATTACTCTGAAAATTATGAAAAGATAG
>JAFIDM010000001.1:59569448-59622513 GCA_023159025.1 Thereuonema tuberculata | reverse complement strand
TTTGTAAAGATTTATTGGAGATGTTGTTTATTGATTAATAGTAAGTATCCTGTTTCTTTAAACTTTCAATTAAAAGGAGAGACTTGGGAAATAAGTTGAAACTAAAATTAAGACATCTGTATGTAATTAATAGGCTCTTAATTAAAAAAATAACTTACTTAGTGAACAGTATATATTAGATTTAGTCACCACAGAATGGATACTTTGCATTGAGAGGAAAATTTGAGTAACAGAATTTAAGGGAAGTTTTGACAATAAGTGATTTCCTAAGGATCTCAGGTAACAAAATATTAAAATTAATTTTCTTAATGCAAATTCATTAAGTTTTTCCACTTTCTGATACTTACAGACTTTATAAAAGCAAGAAAATTATGCAGTGAAAATTATGCATTATTATATACAACAATGATTTTTCAGTTCATTACATTGACGGTTAAATTATTGTTGTTTTAAGAATACACATCTTTTACATACATTATTCTTACTGATTTTATTTATATGGCATTCCACTTTTTCTTATTCTTAACTGTTTTATCCAGTTTTCTTGATTGTTGTTACTGTCTTGAACTTTCTTACTTTTCTGAATTATCTTCTTTCAGCTTGCGATTTCATAATCAGTAAATTAATATTGCACTGATTTCATTTTGATAGAAAAGATAATAAAAAAGAGGGCATTATGCATTTTTTGTGCTTTTTAATTTGAAGATTATATTATCACTTTCTTTTTTTTTTTGTATTTCAAAGACTTTGTTGATGTTATTTTGTAAATCAATTAGTATTTACCTTTATCTCAAATCACAAATTTCACACTTATTTATGTGTGTGTGTGTGTTTTTTTTTTTTTTTTTTTAAATTTATTTACCTGACAACTGTAAATTAGAATTTTACCCAACTTTCTTATTTTATGTACTTTTAAATTTCCTTAAAAATATATTGCCAGAATTTTTAAATAATCTAAGAAACTTCACCATTTTCTTGTCTCTTGGCAGAGTTATTTGAAATAGTAATGCTACAATAATAATTCTTTCTATTTAATTTAGGATGAATCTGCAGATTATAAATCTGGTAACACTGTAAGCTTGAAAAATACAATGTCTGCTCAAATTCTATTAGGGACTTACGAAGTGCTGATGGAATATGCATTCTTTAGAGGCAATTACAGGTAGATATGTCTTTATAATATTCTTGAGGTGTTTGTGATTATAATTCCTTTTTTTTTTTCAAGTTTACTGTAAAAAAATATAATAATTACAATTTATATTTTCCCAGTCAAAAAAGTGCAGAGCAAGTTTTATCGTTATATGACAATTACAAAAAATTACAAGAAATCTTAAAAGAAAAACCAGGAAAGAAAACAAATGAAGGAAACAAGAAAACTAATGGAGGAAAATTAACTGCTTCAAAATTGCCTCAAAGTTTATTATCATTAAAATTCATTGCACAAATTCTGAAGTCTGTTGTCATGTAAGTATTCAAAGATTTTACATTTTTGGAAATGATTAACCTTTTGAAATTAGCTTAATGATTTTCATTATTTAAGTTAATAAGAACGATATATTGACTATAATTTGTTCATCAATGGTTAGTGATATCTCATAATTAAAATGGTACGTAAATATTTCTGAGATGTTCTTAAATGAACATATAAATAAAACTTTCCTTTATAAATGAGTTAGAAAAGCAAAATCATAAATAATACTGAACATTGGAACAACTGTAACAGGCCTGACAGACTTACAGGAGAGTTTTGAATTTTATATTTCAAACATATGGAAAGATGGGATCAGTACAGGTTTAAATACTAATCTTTAACATTATGAAATTTAAAGCAGCAGTTTTTGAATTGATTTAATAATTATAAATTACAGATTGCCACATTTTTACTTGAAATTCCTATCAGTTATTTTTCTTATTACAAATTATTCAAATTTTCAAATAGATTCTGATACATAACAGTTCAGGTAAATCATATTTTAGTTATACAGGATATAAATGAATGCATACAACAAACTTCTAGGGCATATAGGGTTATGAAAATGGAACACTTTTTGATAAGGAACAGGGATCTGGAAATGCACTGATTCCCTTTTACACCCCCTGTTTTATTCACTTCAATATTTTGACTGGTTTGGCATGCTTTACTTAATTTTTGATTTTTGCTTATGCTATTGTTTTTGTTAGCACATCATATAATGATCATGTGCAATCAGTAAGCGTTATGTCACTCATTTGCCTGTAATTGTTTACTGAAGTTCTATTCAAAGACAAAATGACTCTGTTTATGTTTGCTGAGTATACCCACAAGACACTAATTTACGGCAAAGCTCAATGAAATGGCAGAGCAGCTTGTTGGCTTTACAAAGAGCATTTTCCAAATTGTCAAACTTCCTCTTACATCACATTCGGGAGAGTTGATCAGTAACTAAGAGAAACAAGCACCTCAACAGTTAACAGGATCGACTATGGGGCTGATAGGAACCTTTGTAATCCAGTATTTGAAGAGAAGGTGCTTCCTTGCATTGAAGAGACCCAGGTACGAATACCCGAGCCATTGCACATGCCAAGGGCAGAAATCACATAAGCATCTGACAGATTTAAATAATGAGGAGCTCCACCCTTACAAATGTCAGAGGGTTCAAGTATTGGACCAATTGATTTTGCACCACAAGTTAACTGAATGTTGTTTGTGGTTTCCAATGACGATTATATTTACCAATGATGCTATGTTCATCAGAAATGACACCAACTGTCAGAAACAAGCCGTGTTTGAGGGGATGAAAAGACCTGCCAGTCTCTCCATGTCGTTCCATCAAAAGGCGATACGTTGATTGGGCTGTACCTTCTGCCAATCAGGCTCACCTGTGATATTTACAACATATTCCTCAATAAAACATTGCCAGAGTTATTGGAAGACATGTCATTGGCAATTCACGAACAGATGTGATTTCAACATGACATTGCATCAGCACACTTATCACTCTTTATCTAAACCCACCTTAATAGAATATTTGAGGCAAGATGGATTGGCGAGGTAGACCAGTAGCATGGCCTCCACGTTCAACTGATTTGACTCCAATGGATTATTTCCTGTTTGGCAACACGAAGTTTGGTTTGAGACAACTATGGAATCAGGGGAACATTTGGTTGCTCTTATTGAATGCAGTGGCGCAAGACTCCAACGTAAGCCAGACATATTTCAGAAGGTGGATCAGAACATGCATCACAGATGCAATGCTTGCACTAAAGCTGGTGGCTGTCACTTTGAGCATCTGTTATAAAAATGATGCAATGAAACACAACAATAACCTCATTATGCTTGTTATGCTTATTGGTTTCATGTGATCATCATGTGTTGTGCTACTGCCATGCATTAAGTAAACATGCCAAACTGTTCAAAATGTTGAAGTGAATAAAAAAGAGGTTATAAAAGGAAATCGATGCGTTTCCGGACCCAAGTTCCTTATCAAAAAGTGTTCCATTTTCACAACCCTATACGTCCTAGAAGTTTGTTGCATGTAGTCATTTACACTCTGTACATTAGTAAGAATGAGTTAAGTCACTTTGGCTAATCAATGTAATAATATGTAAAGGCAGTGAATGTGTATTCTATGTAACTGAAAAAATAAAAAGGGAGTTAACTAGATATCCAAACGTTACAATGCAGTCATTTTTAAAACTTTGTATTCCCTTTTGTTTAGGAAGTATTATACCAAAAGATCTATGAAACAGAAAAAGCTTCAGAACCAATTTTTTATTTCTTTTATCTATATCAAACATATTTTATTTGCTGGTGTATTTTAACTGCTTCTCTGGAAAGCATTTCACCAACAGTTTTACCTTAGAGCAGTTATGTACAATTTCAACTTCAAAACTAGCTATTTATTTAGAATCATATGGTGTATAGACTTTAGAATGTTATTCCCTACCAAACAAAGAAACAAGTTATCCTTAATAATTGTAGCTATTACATTTTTGAGCTTTAAATCTAATTAATAATCATTTTACAAATTGTGAATTATAAATGGTTAGTTGCATTACAGTATAAACATCAACTTCAACTGATTTAATATTTAAATCCAAAGAACGAGTTTGATAATCTTTCAATGATATAGTGAGGTGAATAACTGGATTTTCTTAATTAATTTCCCTTTTCCCTACCTACTGGTGCTTTAGTAACCATATATATTAAAATGCAGAAACCCTACCAGCACCTTTTATAAGACAGTATCCAGAGAAACCCAGCAAGGATAATGGGTTGATAAATGTCGAAGTCCCTAGCACAGTATATATAGATTCTTTTTTAGACTATCCAAACAATACAGATTAAGTTCGACTGGTTACTCACTTCAGATGAAAATTTGTATGCATTTTGTTCACGATGGACTTTCAGAATAATCATTTAATTTTTCTTTAATCATAAAGGGATCAAACTTCAAGCCATCAGGATTGCCTGATACTTATAAGAGAAAAAATAGAATTTCTGTTGTATATCATTGATATGGCATGCCAAAAAGTCAGTCAGTTAAAGGAAACAAAGAAATTGGACGGAGAAGAATGTGATATGGAACAGTTGTTTCTAAATTGCAGCATTTTAGCGAGGTTTGTTCAACTTATCACTTTTGATATTATGAATAACTGCAGTGTAATTTGTAATAGTTTAGAATAAATAGAATTAACTTCAGCTATTTATAAACCATGATAATTTTTTTTCAAATCACTTTTTTTTTTTTTTCTTTTTTTTTTTTATATATCTAGAAATTTTCTAAATGTGTTTACTTGAGAAAGTGAATGTCCCATATCAGACATTAAAAATAAGAAGTAAATTCATACACTTCAAAAGGCTCTCACTCTTAAAAAATAAAAAAAATACATTTTTACTTATCAGTCAAAACATTTTTCCAAATATTTTATTTTACCTAATGTTAGTATTTTTAAACATTTGTATAATATATGTTTTTGCCTTTGGATGATGAGGATAATCACTGATTCTTGTCTCACAAAAATTCATGTCTCATTGATGAGAAATTCAGAAATAAACAGTGCTAAATGATTATTAAACTATATTATTAGTTATATTAAACTATAATGTAACTATAGTTATTTAATTATAATAAACTATAATATAACTATAGTTATTTAATTATAATAAACTATAATTATATTTAATTAAATTAAATTATAATTAAACTATTTGTGATTATCACACACAAATCAAATATTATTATTATTTTATAATTTGATTTGTGTGTGATACTGGTATTAATTGTAGGTCTTTGCAAAACATACAGTAAATTTAGGAAATACTGCAATATCTCATAATGTTGTGACTGTTATCTTCTTTGATATTATTGTGACTTATATTTAAGCAAATGTGAATACTGTCTTATGAAATATTTGCATTTGGAATAATTATATTGCACTCTTACTCCAAAGGCAATTGTTTGCAATTGACTGCAGTTCTGCCCTTTTATTTAAGCTTTATTGTTCACTTCTGGGATCCTTGTATGTTAATATTGTTTGAAACTTTGAAGAACATACTAGATATTCTTCTTAATCTGGTTGAAACTGTTCACATACTTCAGAGCTTGTGATATAAAAGTTCAATGTAAATTGAGCATTCTTTTACAGTTCATCTTAGTAATAATGATAAATAATTATGATGATGATGATAAATAATTATGATGGTGATAATAATAATAATAATTATTATTTTTAAATTTCTTTGATTTAAAATGTAGTTTTTATTGCAGAAGAAAATATAAAGTTAAAATTAAACTAACTAATTGAATTTTTTATGTTTAGAATCACTATATTCAGAATTGATTTTGTTTCTCCAAAGATTAAACTATTAGAATATATCATTATTATTTTCAGATCTCTATATTATTACTGTAATATGGAAGAAAATTCTGCAGAAATTCAGAAACCTTCGTTACAAGTAACAGCCTCTTGTTTAAATTGTTTTTCTCAAATTATAACTGTTGTCAGCGTCCTATTTAATGAGAGAATGATGGATTTTCTTGCAAACCTGGGTAATTATCTTTCACTAACAATAAGTTAGTAAAACTCAATCAACCCATCATTTACTTACTAATTAAAATGAAAATTCAGAATTGAATTTTTACTTGCAGTTCATTAAAGAGTATTGTTTAATCTATAGATGCTGAAATACTTTCAGAAGGCAGAGTAGGAGCAGCAAAAATTGATATTGGGAAGTTATACACTCACATAGAAAAATTCCAGGTTAGTCAAAAGAGAACATAAGTACTTGGAATTAACGTTAAATAAACTAAATACAACTAAAAGCATTAATTCATTATTTAAAAAGTTTCTTTTTACTCGAAATCTTTTGCATTTGTTATTCAGTGTTCTGAATCCTTCAGCATCCCTTGATAGGTTTAATTAAACACCACATCACATTTACTTGGTAAATATTTTTTATTATTTAGTGTCATTATTAAGGTTGTTGGTATTTTTTTTTTTTTCTCATTTGATTTTGCATTTTTTTTTCTTTTTTCTTTTTTTGCAAAAAATCTTCAATTTGGTTTTATAGTTTTTATGATGAAATTTTCAAGAATAGTTTTTCAAACATTGATGTAGTTTAATATATTGGTTCTTAAATAATAAATTTATTGCTTTTGAACAATCAAAACAAAAACAAAAGCTAGAGGATTGCTCAAGAAGTGGGATGGATTAGCAACCATCAAAACACACACACAATATATGTTACGGAATTGTGGATCGTTATGGAAGTCATGGCAACAATTTTTTTATCTGCCAAATATGTGGCACCATTTCATTTCCAGAATACACATTTGAAAGCTTGCTGAATGTTCTTCTGATTGGCACCCCTAATGTAGCCTTGGTCAGTGGAGAAACGTCATGGGGGCTAGTGAAAATATGTATTTAATAAAGCAATACATTGTAGCCAAGGAAGAAAAAGGAACACAGGAATGCTCAGTACACATTGCTAACATCCCCAAAGTAATCTCCAAGATTGTCCACCATATATATTGCCAGTGTTTGGGAATTGCTGTCCAACGTCATCATTCTTCATGATAATGCCACATGTCACATGGCAGCTCCTGCACAGGCTTTGTGCATCAATGGGACTGGGAAGTTTTGGAACACCCTGTGTATTCTCCAGACCTGAGTCCATGCTACTTTCATTTGATTCCAAAACTCAAGCTGCAGTTGTATAGAAAAGCTTGCAAACAAAGATGAAATTTTGACGGTGTTTCAGCGAGAGGTCAAACACCTTAATGACCCATACACATCCAGTGGTATTCTCCACCTTCCCAAATGCTGGTAACATACGGTGGATAATCTTGGAGATTGCTTGGAGGGGTATTAGCAATGTGTATTGAGCATTCCTATGTTCCTTTTTCTTTTTTGGCTACACTGCATTGACTTATTAATCGATGATTTCCAAATATGTGTTTTCCACTAGCTCCCATGACGTTTCTCCACTGACCCAGACCATGTTAGTGGTGCCAATCAGAAGCACATCCAACAAGCTTTCAAACATATATTCTGGAAATGCAATAATGCCACATGTTTGGCAGATAAAAAATAGTTGTCATGACTTCCATAACGATCCACGTATGTAAGTGAGAACAGGTCTTATCAAAGTGTTGTATAAGAGAAGTTTTGTCCTTCTTAATAGGAGACTAGATGTCAATTGCTTCATAAGGCCATATTCATAAGGCACGCAGAAGAAATTCTTGCATTTATCTTCATCATTCTTTTTACCATCTTTGCTAACAATGAAACCTAAATATTTAAAAGTAGTCAATTTTTCAAAGTTATTTTCACCTATGGAGAATAAATCTGATAATCCCTCAATACAATGTGCTGCCTTGTCTTATCCCATATTTTTAATAGCCTTCTCAAAAGAGAAAAAGGTTTTTTTTCAGGCCATCATTGGCATCATCAGCATAGGCAAGAAGCTGTATTGTCTTATAAAAATGAGTTACTCTTGTCTGTATGTTAGAGTCACATAAAGCTTTTGAAGATCGATGTTGAATAGCAGACAAGTGAGAACATCTTGCCTTACACCATCAGTAGTTTCAAGTAGCTCAGATAAAATCACTGTACTTGAATCAAACATCTCAAAAATGTTCATGGTATTAATTTTGTTGGGATATCCAACTTCTCCATGGTCAAATATAGCCTTTTCTAGTTTATACTGTTATAAGCAGCTCTGAAATCGATTAAAAGATGATGTGTTCAATATTTTCATTCTACCTGGATGAAACAGTTCCTTTGTCGTCAGTGAAGGGTGCTGAAGAAGATTCATTCGTAACTTCATGTAAACTAAAGCATTCTGTTCAAGACAATATATGTCTTCTCTCTTTATTTTGGTATTGATATCCTTTGCTAAAATTTTAACATCATAGGCAGGGCTTCTTTCACATGTCTTTCCAGTAGATCATAAAAATCCTTCTTCACCATTCGGATGGTTCTCTTGCAAGGCAATTATATCACCCAAATCCCAAGGCCAGACATCTGTATTTATAATCCCCAGTCACTGGATACTTACTTTAAGTTGCCTTTTATGGCACGCAAGAGCTACGTTGATGTTATTTTATTCAGTCACCATACGGGAATGACAGTCAATATCCTCATATTTATTTAGCCAATGCATGGCAGATATAATTGAGACAGGAGAAAACTTATGTTCCATCAGATTGAATGATTCTGCCAGATTCCATGCGGATAAAGCACCCCTACTTAAGCCTTCAAATCTGTCTGGAATTTTTAGTAATTATCAGCCTTGCTAACAGATCTGCATTAAACTGACATCTCAAAGTTATTGACCTTCACTTAGGTCTTAAACAATGCTTTAGATTTTTCTCTTTCAAGAAAGACTGTAGGTCTTTCACAATGCATCAACATCAATTTACATTTGTCAAACAATAATTGCACATCTGCAATTGTAAATTTCATAATAGTTATATGTGTGTCTCGGGTTTATCTTTCCAAAGTTCCCTTAAAATCAAAGAAAGAATGCAAAAATTATCTGCCATCATAGGGTTCTACTGAGCTTTTTAATGCAATTGCACTTACAGCTTCGAGACTATACATAACTTTCATATTTTCCAACTGTTGCATTTTGTTCTGTTTTAAAATAAGGAAGCCAAAATAAGAACATCAAGCTAGAATTGTCTGTTCTTGTAAATTTATGCTGTGACTGAAGGTGCAACTATTTTAATAAATATTCAGATTAGAGTAAAAATATAAAGATGTAAACAATATGAATTATGAATATAATATAAGAGGTGACAGATAGATGATGGTCCTCAGCACAGCTTCCGAACCACATCCTAATGCATTTTGTTACCTAAAAAAATTACCTGCCAATAGTATTGTTCTAATTTCTCTAAATAGTATCATTTGTTGTGGTTGATTACAATTACTTCACATTTTACAATAGCAGTGATGTACCTTCGAGGGTAATTTTCATTCAAACATTTTCAGGAGGATTAAAGCAGCCTATGAAGAAATTAACTGATTAAAGTAATATTTCCTACTTTGATTTAGAACTTTAATGAGTTAACATTTTCAATTAAAAAAAAATTGAGAAACTACTACCGCATTTACTTAATCCTATTCTAATCAGTTAGCCAATGATTTTTTTAATATAACATTTCTTAACATGGTCTAAATGTCACGAAAGCAATTACCAGAAAATTTGATAGAAACTCCTGAAATTTGTGAAATTTTTTACAATGTTTTCATATGTTAGCAGTTTTTCTCTTAATGTTTGTGTGTTTGTCTTTTTTCTTAGTAACAATGTTATTTGGATTTTCCTTTTTTTTTTTGTTATTGTTTTAGAAAGCTATAATGGTTGTGCTGAACAAAGAACAAGATGAAACAGGAGATAGAACAGATCATCTAAGTCTGAAGAATGTGATTTCTTTGATAAATTCTATAAGCATCCTATTAAAATATTTGCCTACAGATTGTAAATGGTTTACAGATCTCTTAACATGGGCTCATAAAATCATTGTTGACAAGGAAATTGGTAAGAAGACAATTCGTATTAGCTATATATTGATATTTTACAAAATGGATTAATTTTTTCCTAAAAAATTAAAAAAAAAATTAATCTAATTTGCCTAGTTGAAGTAAGTCATTCATCAGTCAGTTTTCATGAAATAACATTCAGATCCCCTACGATTTTAGTAACATCTCTTCAAAGGCATGATGCTATCATGCCTTAGAATCACATTTTTTTACTTTGTGCCGAGGCATTGCAGTCCTTACTTTATGAGGGATGAAATTGTTTTACTAGATATTTTTGATGTTGAAACCATACAGAAGTATAATTAGTAATTTAGACATTATTCCCTGAAAACTACAAAACCATTTTCATTTCTCTGACAAGTATTTCGATAAGTCACACATTGTGTTCCTTTGCTCCATGATTTTCTATCTGCCACAACTGCTACTTCAAAGATTTTATGCATCATATTGTAATCAATAGAACATTTTTTATCTGCATTGTCTATTGTAGTTTATTGAATTCTTTTCTGAAAAATAATGGGCTAATCCATTCTATCTGAATTATTGGATTTGAGAATCATTGAGCTTAATATAATTTCCAGGCTTGGTGAGATAAAGGCAAACATCTTTGGTCATTCATGCTGCTGTTGCAGAATGTTTTGCAGTTGCCTCATATTGTGTTTATAATGTGACATGATATATAAGTCCTCCATACTTAGATCCCATGTTGATGTTCTTTTCTGTCTTTCAAACTATTTATTTTGCCTTGCCCTATATTATGTATGTAAAAGTATTTCAGAAATAAAATTTTGGAAAAAAAAAATAATTACCAAACTATTTGCTTTGCTATTTTGACAGTACTCATTAATTTTAAATGGTAAATGTCATAAACATTGAAGGTACTGATATTAGATATCTTTTGTTGCTAAATCCTAATCAACATGAAATAACTATTCTAAAATCTAATAAAAAATGATTGTGACTGTTTCTAGCCCTACAAGAAGTTAATTGTGATTTCTTTTATTTTCAGATGATAACAATGTTGTAAAAGCTATACTACAGCTCACATTTAGTATGCTTTATCAAACTAAAGGATTAAACACAGTACTTCGAGATTTAGCTCGAGATTTGCATTTTTGCTTAGGAGACATTGATGAAGTTAGTATAAATTATGTGAATTAATTGATTGTTTTTAATACTTTTAACTTTGTAATCATATCTCTGTGGTGATACTTATTTCTTTTTTTATTTATAAATATTTTTTTTAAAGCAACATTAGCTTTGTGTAAGAATTAAGTTATCCATTCTCTCCATTTGAAATACACTAGTGATATTTTAGTCAACTGATATTAAAAACAAAATATAGCTCAGGGATATTAATAATGATTATTTCTTTCTTTGTTTGTCCAAAATCTTGGCCTTTATTTTATTTAGCACTAGCCATAGTAGCCAAAATTTAATGTTTTGCTCACTGTATTCCTCTCCATTCCTCCAAACTCTGCATGAATTACCAAGAAAACACTTACATTGAAGAGATAGTCTTGTAACATTCCAACATTGGAATTACTAAGAATCCACCGTTAGGGAAGATGTTTCCCAATCTGAGTCTGTCTCACTTACCTTTATTTTGACCTATCCTGGATGCAGCAATGTAACATGTAAAGTTTAAAAAAATTGTTTAAAATAAGGAAAGTAGTTCTCCACTGTCTTTCAGTCCTGATTGTCTTTGGGACCCAAGATTATGACATGCAAAAATTTAAAAACTCATTTATACTTTTCAAAAACATCTGAAAACTGATAAGGAGAGTTATCCACATTTCATTGGCCTTTCACTGGACTTAATGATATGTTGTCCTGTTACATAACACAAAAAGACTGAAAAATCTGAATATAATTTCACACATTTTGCAAAAGGGGGTGAACTTTTTCCCTCACTTCATATTTCCTGTGATGTCAACTGCTTCGACTCTCGAACTTTCCTGACTCTTATTTAGGAAATATGTGAGTTGCCATGTTAAGATTTTGTAGCTGCTCATTTCCAAACCCTTCCAGACCTCAAAACTTAAATTATTTGTCAGTGATAATTACTATATTTCTATTACAATCAAGTTCTTTGTTATATATTAAAACAAAAATATATATTTCTTCCATTTCATCAATCTGTTCAAAATCTTACAACGATATTTCGCGGAAACTATGGTTCCGCTTTGTCAAGTTTTTCCACAAATAAAAATAACAATAATATATACTAATAATATCAACAATGTATATACAAAGGAAGAAAAACTAGAGACTCAAACAAGATATCATATAATAAGATACTACAATTATCTGGCGAAGCAAAAATTCTAAAAAAGATTTGCAGAGAAAATGAAATCAAGATAGTGAACACAAGGAGTAAAAATTTAAAATCATTATTAAAAAAGAAAAGTGAAAACGAAAATGAAATTAGCAATACTGTTTATAAATTAAAATTTAGAACTTGTCAAAAAAATTATTTTGGAAATTCGGGAAGAACCTTAAAAGAGAGTATACAAGAACATATTGCTGCTTTCAGGAACAACAAACTGAAAGCGTAGGAATGGGCGGAACACTGCATTAATGAAAACCATAATCCGGACCCAATTGTAGAGATTGTATCTCTAAATTAAAGACAAACATACAAGGTATATGATAGAAGTCTGTACTATTAAAAGCTACCCATGTATCAACAGAGATAGAGGTTACACAGTGAACAGCAACACTCATTATCTCATTTCCAGAATATAATGCGGCACAAAGAAGAGAAATTTAAATAATGGATACCAAAAAACATGCACCAACAAAGATAAAGGTTACACACTGAACAGCTATTGCATATACATTGTTGCTATTATTAGTATATATTATTGTTATTTTTATTTGCGGAAAAACTTGACAAAGCAGAATGAATATCGTTGTTGATGAAATGGAAGAAATATATATTTTTACTACATTTCTACTTTCTGCATTAGCATAGTGAGGGTATAAATCGCTGCTGCAGGGTTTGAATGAATTTTTCATTCTTTTATTTAACTATACATATTATATTCAATCTAATGAGTTTCACATATTTTTTTTGGTTGCTTATGGTTAAATTTAAATGAATTTATGTCACACTTAATGGCTTCAATTTAACATAAATACTCCATGAAATACATTCATTGAAGAATGCTTCATGCACAATTTTTGATTGAACAGTATATAAAACTTTAAAAGCTTTATGATATAAAATTCAAGATTATACTAAAAAATTAAGCTGAATTGGAAAGCTCCTTTATAATCTTTTTTCTAGTATTTCTAGTATTCATTTTACTAGTATTGGATACTACATCCAATATTAAAGAATACAATTGACAATTGCACAAAAATTAAATTAACTCCTTTTTAAAAATAAGGATATTTTAGGAAAGTGCTAAAAAAAGTACAGGTGATTAAGGAGTTAATTGCTCAAGTCATGGATGCCCACAGACATTTTCGAAGGGATGATGCAAAATAACTTCAACAATGTATTTTAAACTAAAAAACTATAAATTTAAGCAAATTTACCATGTTTTTAAATATATGTTAGTCCTCTTATGAGAAAGAAATTGTATTAAATTTAAAATTCCATGGGAAAGGGGGCAAGTGTCTCCCTCGTCCATATGTGAATTTTAAGAAAATAAAAATATAAATAATGAGAACAAAACAAATTAATACAAAAATCCCATCAAAACTGCATGAAAATTGTTGTGTCATGAATTTACAAAGCACCAATAATAACTTTGGTGCATACAAAAACCTTTCAAAGATTTTCTTCAAGTTTCATGTCAGTTCTGTACTCCTCAAAGCAGAAAGCATTTCTTTCATTATTTATTATTAATGATTAGATTTTTGGAAGGAGCATCCTTGGCTTTATTGTATTTCACTGCATTTTTATATAAATTACATAGTTTGCCTGCTGGAGCTTATCATAGAGTTCAATGTATTATGGAGAGTGTATCTCATTTTTGCGAGTTTCGTCAAATACAGGAGATCTTTTGTCCCACCACCTGAAAACAAAAATTTAACAGGTTTCGTTATGGTGATCTGAGTGGCCAATTTAGAGGGCTACTACAATTTATCCATTGCTTTTGGAAATGTATAGTTGCTTTGTAGTAGACGAATTGATAACTTTTTGTATTTAAAATGAAGCAAGCAATTAACTCTTTGGGGTAGGCCCTATTTCTACAATTTACTCGTAGAACCCTGTTTTTTAGCATATATTAAAATATTATAGTTTAAACATTATATTTTAAGTATGTTTAATTTTTATATGTAATAAAATTAATTCATTCTTCTGCTATTTTCTTTATCAATTTAGCATATAACTTTAGAAGAGAGTCATAATTTTGCTGTGGTCTCACCCAAAACTGCTCCCACTGTTTTGCTCTTTATGATTCAACACATTGAGAACATCTTAACTGAAATTGATTGGGTAATTAATGGAATGAAATCTGGATTACAATCAAATGCAAGGAAGGACAATTTTGGTAGGTAATTAAAAACCCAATTGTTAGTTTTTCGTTTTTTTGTTTTTGTTTTTTTTTTGTATTCAGAGAACATTAATGCAGATTTACAATTGGGACCTAACACACTTATAAAAAAGGGATTAGATTTTTTTTTAAGTATTAGGGTTCCAGTTGTAAATATTGAATTACCATACGAATATAATGGAAAAATTAATGCAGATTGGTAAATGATTATTTACTAATAAAATATCCTTTAAACTAGCCTATACAGATAACTGGTTGCTATATTCAATTCATTTTTGAGAATGGAAAGTTTGGAATTATTTTAGTTGGCAACTATCTGGATATTTCTATAATCATTTAAATCATACATCATTATTTTTGCCAGATGTATTGATACACGACATTTGAAAATCTTGTATTGTTCTGCGACTGATATGTAGTTACAATGCATTCTGAAATCAAAGCAAGAATCTTCAATTCAGAATTAATAGGAATTGTCGTAAATAGCATGATTTTCGTTTCTTTATCCATTGCTGGTCTACAGAAAGGCTGTTTCCTTCAGGCCAGTAAATCATGGAGTTCATTTTCCATCAACCAGGAGTTAAAATTTTTATGTCTAATACTAGAAGCTATAAAATTAAAGCAAAGCCACAGTATTTTCTAGGATAATCTGGAATTGACTGCCAAGTTTTTCTTTGCCAAATTTTCTAAAGTTAATTCTAAAAAGGATAATTATCTTGAAAACAATGTACTCAATCTCCATTTTTTCATCTCTTTAAAATATTGAATCATCATGATCCTTTTAAATGTACTAAATATCAGGCACATCAGTCTTGTATTGCTGAGATCTCAAATCTCATCTCTTGTATTGTTGTATATGGTTGCATTAAAAAGTGTGACCTTCCGAAACCTCTGTTTCCTCAGATGGGTGCCAGTTGAGCTGAATTTTTATCCGGGGAAATCCAAGATGTTGAGGCTAACCGGTTCGTTCAATTACCTTCAGGCGCATAGGTTGGCGATAACCTACATGGAATGGGCCAAATAACGCACAACTAATCCTTTCTTTTGAAACAATTAAAACATTTATTACATCACACTTTCTCCGCTGTTACCGTAATCAGGTATACAATGAGTAGAGCTTCCTGTCGCTGGCATGTTGCAATAATAAGCTTAGCACACAAATACAATAACAAATTCTTAATTTTACACACTCCTTGTTTGTCTTTAAAAACAAAAGAAATTAAATTTAACTGATTCACCGCCTAGTCATGAATGTAATATGCGTGGGTAAATCTAATAACCTAAACAGATTGCACCTGTGATAAAACACCAATTAAAATATTTTCACACATTAATAATAAATGGATGAGTTGGGGGTTGGCTTTTCCCCGTTCCTTCTGCTAACGTAGAATTTCCAATGAAGGAATAGCGCTTGTTTCTTTTTTGTCGATCAGTTAAGTGCTTCTTGCACTGCATTAAATCCGTCCGCCAATGAATCCAAGTCTACGGGTGGGAATGTCATTGATTCATTCTGAATTCCTCAAGTAATTGTTGCATTACATTTCCAAGAGTAATGTAATCCTGATGAAGACTAAAACCTATTCTACATCTAGCATTAGTTCTGGTGATTTCCTGATCTAATTATTGCTGCTCCCTTTAGTTGGTTTCCATTTCCTAGCCTTAACACTTGGTTTAAAACAGGTTTGGTTTAATCTAGCTGGCTTAGAAAGCTAAATTGTTCGCTAGCTGGCTAAAGTTCTGGCAAGCTAATAAAAACGTAACCAATTTATACTTAGTTACACTGCCTTTGTAGAATCACTACTTGCTGCCGCACTAAGAGAGGTAAGGGCTATCCATCCACAGTTGCCCATGTTTTTTTTTAGTGCTAACTTTTCTTTAAAAACTGAAAAACTCTCTTAGATGCGTGGTTTCTGCGTCATAGTGTATAGTGTATGAGCATGTATGAGTATCCGAGAAAGAGTGTCTCCGTCGCAAACCCCTCAATTTATTACAATCTTCCTGCTTTCCTCAGGTGCAAAAATCACGTGGTACGAGTCCTTGGTTCAATCAATCAGCAATTGATTTGATGAAAATCGTCTTTTATGGAAAATTATGTTATGACCTCCATATGCAAATTTCAGCAATAAGGAATTTGCAGATGTGAAAACGGGTGTCTTTTTGAATTAATTTTAGGTGACTCATCGCCAGATGTTAATACAGGTGTCTTTTCTTAATTAAAAATAAAAATAATTTTTTTTCTCATAAAAGCTCTTTACAAGTTTACATTAAAAGAAAAAGATAATTAATTATTTCAAATAAAATATTGCCGTTTCTTCACGACATTACAAAGCAAATGGATTTATAACAATAAATAAATAAAAATATAGCTCATTATATTCGTTTTGTCATAATATATGATTTTAAAATCCCTCCTCCATAAAAAAAAAGTATATATTAGACAGCTTATTACGGTGTAATCAGGTTGACAAAAGGTCTCTGTGGGTGGCAGCCGAAAGCTCCCATGATTCGTAATGTTTTTTTATAGAATTTAATGTGTATTT
Source organism: Thereuonema tuberculata (assembly GCA_023159025.1). Classification (NCBI taxonomy): domain Eukaryota; kingdom Metazoa; phylum Arthropoda; class Chilopoda; order Scutigeromorpha; family Scutigeridae; genus Thereuonema; species Thereuonema tuberculata. The sequence continues at coordinate 59,605,433 of JAFIDM010000001.1, read as the reverse complement.
TAAAAATGTGTTTTTGTAGAATTTAAACATTTCTCAAATCATAAAAAAGTCTTTATTTCTATGATGTAAAAAATCTTATAAATTTTATTACTATTTTATAAAATAGTAAAAATTTAATACAACCTTTTGTTTTTGTAAATACAGTAAACTCCCAATTATCCGCGGAAATGAGTGGCACGGCAACCACGGATAATCCAAAATAGGACAAAAAAGGACGAAAATTAACACAAAAATGCTTTTAACATGTTTTATTTACAAATTAATGTAAACAAATTAAGGAATGATCTCTTAGTGTGCAGGGGCTAGTTTAGGGGAAGGGGAAACGTTACCCTGTCCAAGTACAACTACAAGTAATACCTCAAGCGTCAGATGTCAAGTTTTGCATCAAATAACACTCAACTTACGAATTAGTATATATGAATGAAAGAATGTAAAACAAATTTACAAAATAATAATAAAAAAATAAATTCATGTTGGTGGTTTATTTGACAAGTCAGCTGTCTGACGTGTATATAGAAGGGGAAGGCTCTCCCGTAATTTAGTGTAACCTGCCGGCTCCGCCCACAAGATTGTTCTTTAAATTGTTTGTCTATAATTGTCTTCACTTACTTTGTTAGCCTCTTCTATTGCTTACCTTATTCTAGATTATTATTTTTTTTAATTCTGTAATTTATTGTACAGTAAAAAAAATGGAAAAGGAGAGGTCTGCGGATAATCTGGAGTTTACTGTTACTTAATTACTCTTCATTGTCCTATCAAATTTTAATGTAAGATCTTTTGGTTTTTTTAAAAAGACTCAAGCCATTCAATTATAAGCTTCAATATGAATAAAGATTTTTTTATTATTATTTTACCATTTTTTAGCTGATAGTTTGCAAGTTCAGGAGAACAGTATATGCCAGCGGCTAGGAATGTTAATAACTGGAATTCATGAGTTAGTGCAGACATCGATTCCTTTAGGATCTTGTGCTGAGAATCTATTAAAAATGTTGGCTAACTACTACAATAGTTTGGGAATGTTTACTAAATATGTAAGTTAATTTTCTTTCTCTTCCCCCTCCCCAATAAAAGTACATAATTTTAGGGGAAAAAAACAAACAAAAATAATCATTGATGACTAGTTGGCTGCTTTAGTTTACTTAAATAATGATAAATTTCTTAATGGATTCTCCTAATTAAAAAAATATTTTAAAGTTGAGGATCCGTAATCCAGAATGCTTGGGACCGAGAAGATTTTGGATTTTGAAATTTAGTATAGTGATGTAACAGAGAAGTAAATTTTTTATTTTTATTTAATAAAGAAGGTTTAACGTGCATTGATGTAATATGAAAAGGGAAGAAAAATCTATAAAATGCACAAATTCTAACGAATTTGTGCATTTTATAGATTTTTCTTATTTTTTATTTAATATAAAAAAACCACGATTACAAATAAAATAAACAAAGATTATAAATTTATTTATTTATCATCTTCAGAGGAAAATCTAAATATTTTGCCTCCAGCAAGTGGTAGCAGATAGTTCCTGAATGGTACACTGTATGAAAACTGACTACAGCCACAGACAGCTTTGTTGACAGATAGTGTGAATTGCTTTAAGTCTTCCCTGGACCTTTCCTTGATGGGGTGGCTGCAGTCATCTTTAACCAACCAGAGCAATGTTTTGTGTAGTTTATGACCTCCGTTTATTACTTACCTTATTCGTCCAGAAAATCCAATTAGAGAGAAATGTAATCACACAATTATCTATCAGTGCTTAATGGTCTTTTTTGTACAAACAGAAACCATTAATGACAAAAATGGATTCCCCTGGATTCCCCAATGATAGAAAACCAGCAACTATTCTTGACTTTATGATCCCAAGCGATTAGCATCAGTTTATCTTTCTGATGTTTCTTACGTGACCAATGTATATCTCAGCAGAAGGAGAATGAATGTACACATATGCATTCACCGCATAGTCAAAACATAATCTTGAAAAGTGCTAGATTTCGGAATTCTGGATTAGATCTACTCAACTGTGTAAGCAACTGAAACTTATTTAATTTTGTAAAATTTTTTGCTTTTATCAAATTCCAAAAGATATATTTAAAAACGTCTTGCTAAATGAGAACAAGTGCTATTAACATTTTTTTAGATGGATGTATGAAATCCATATCATACAAATAATTCTGGTTTTATAACTTCAGTTCACAACTTTTTTATAATGGCTCCTCTTCAAGAAAATTGAAAAGAAATAAAATGGAAACTTTTCTTAAAATCTAAAACTGGGAGCTCCTTTGTTAGATCATTCGGTTTTAGTTGAAAGCACACTTAACATCTTAACTTCATTTGTGATTTATAAATATGCATCTGATCAAAAAAGATACCTTGGGTTTTTCTTTTTAAATACAAATATGATTTGTATTAACTTTTACTTACACCCCATTAAAAAAAATATCTTAATTGATGCAGGGTTAATGGGCATTATCTTGGCAGGTGCCATAAGAAATCCTCGTGTGTATTTAAAGAGAGGAAAATTTAAAAGTATGGCATGAAGAAGCTTTTATTTCCAATAATAATTTTATTTCCATTTTATTATTACAGCAAATTTCAGCTTTTGTAACTGTCACAGAATGCATCAATTCAAGATTTGAAAAATTAGTGAAATTATCAGGATCCCACCTCACACCTCAAGTATATGGCATAATTATGTATTTACAGGTAAACGACTGACTTTTAATAAATTTTGTTAATACCATAATTTTTTAATTTTTTTTTTCATCAGTTCAAGAAAATAATTTTGATGTTATTGTCTCCTGGGCTATAATTCATAGGATTCCTCATTGAACATTATGGAGAATAATATATAGTCTTCATTAAACAGACTATTTCAAGTTTCACACAATTACACTGCTCTCAAGTTAAGCAACGGAAGGAAAGAATATGATTGAAAATTTTCAGGATAAGTTTGTAATAACAAAGCACAATAACTTAAAAGAAGAGAGAATTCCATGAACAATGCCATGATATACGCAATGTAAATCATTAATAGCTACAATGATGACCTTGTGTTAGTTGTCCTCTGGCAGAAATACAGGCTCAATTCATGCTGTCAATAAGATTGTCTACGAGGTTTTGCAGGATTAATCCCCATTGTAAAAAAGATAGCTGCTAGAGGTTAAGGAGTGTTGTATTAAGATCTGCAATCCGTTTTCCTACAGCATCCTAAAGAGGATGTTAGGATGAATGGCTGCCATGGTGCAGGGTATCATTGCAATACCTGACATCTTTTAGGGTATTGTCTGGAAAGAGATGATGATCAATGCGGCTGTTGATTGTTATCCCAGCCCACACCATCATACCTGTTTGTTTTCTGAGTATTAGTAGGATGTATTGAATTCTAAGCTCTCTCATCAATTTGGAGACTAAATTGAAAATTATCAGTAACCAGCATTCTCTTTGTCTAGTGAAGATGATCTTAAGACCACTTAGATAAACCTTCATTTTTGAGGGCATGAAAGGGATATCATCATTCAAATTTCAGGGCATTGTTTGTCCAGAAACTGAAGGTCCTGTAGGTGCAGAGGTTTGTAGCCAACTGCTGAGCTACTGTATATGTGTCCTATGTCTTGCAGTTAGAAGTAAGTAACAATGTTCCCTCATAGATATTGACTTGTCCATTCAGGAATTGAGATATCACTGTTTGATATCCCAAAGGTGGTTCACGGCACTATTTAGCCATCTCACTATTTTGTCTAGCCTTGAGTCACTCTATTGCTTTCTGTCTCATTTCTTCACATAAATGATCTCTGCCATTTTTTCAAAAATAAACAGAAATCTTGATTTTTTTCAAATTGTGAATTTGAAGGAAGCAGCTGCAGAAAATTAACATTTATACTGAGTAATTGAGTTTGAGATTCTTTGAAATGCAAATTTTGTTGTAGATTTAATATCTTTGTAGGTTCGTTTTTGCAACAAATAGAGGTTGTGCTTTTGTTTCCCTTACTTAAATAGATAGGTACATTTTAAAATGCATTTGTTATAATTTACATTTCCTAGTATATATGAGTGTAAGTAATTCTTTGTCAATATTATTTATTTATTCTAATTGTAAATTATATGTATGATTATAGATTTTGATTAGTTATTAGTTTTATATAAAAATAATATTTTTTCTATTATTTATTGTAATAAAAGTACAGTAGAGCCCCGATTATCCGCGGGATTGGGTGGCAAGGGCTTTGCGGATAACGAAAATCGCAGATAACACTAAAAATGAGGTGTAAACACGAAAAAAAATATTTCGCCATTAAAAACTACTTTTTATTGTACAAAAAACATAATATGTAAAACTTTTAAAATATGTACAGTAAAGCAGAAACCTTTGCTCTACGTTTGCATCCATAAATTCTGAGAAGGTCTATAGGATCACGATGCACAATAAACCTGTCAGTAATTTTCAACTTTCGCACTGTAGGGCTTATTGTGTTTTCCTTATTGTTGGCTTGGATTAATTTTTTTTTTTTTTTTTGAGGTTCGTAATTAATAAAATTTTTTGCGGGCACTCGCGGATAATCCGCTCGCAAATAATCGGGGCTCTACAGTATCTTCTTTTATTCTTTAAGGAAAACTATACTTTCACTCTAGATAAGATACGTCTTCTGATATGGGAATTTTTAATTACAAAGAGGTTTGAATTAGCAGATAATTGTTATATTATACTAATTTATATCCCCAAAAATATATTCTCATGTTAGAAATCGTAAAATCTATGAATATATTACACTTATTCTGTAGTTTGTGGATAGCTAATAAAAATGAAGCCTTTAATAGCTACAGTGATTCCATTTGTACAAAATTCCTAGTGACAATCAGTAGAACCATACTGCTATTAATAGGAGTGATCAATGACTTTTTAAAATTTATCAAGTGCTATATCCAAAAATATTTGTTTAATTGCTCCTTCTTAACTATTTTCTTATTTCTTTGTGCTAGGGAGATCAATCTGAGGCAGGCAGAAAGAGAAAAATAAACTGCATTACTGAAAAAGTAAGTGTAAAAAAAAAAAAAAAAACCAGCCCGGCAGATTTCAATGCTGTTATGATATTAGAAAACAATATCTGTTCTAATAGTTTCCACTTTATATACAGGATATTAATAAATTACATGCAACAAATTTCTAGGGCATATAAGGGTGTGAAAATGGAACACTTTTTGATAAGGAATATGGGCCCAGAAATGCACGTATTTCCTTTTACATCCCCCTTTTTTCTTCATTTCAATATTTTGAACGGTTTGGCATGTTTTACTAGTACAACACAATGATCACCAGTAAAAGTAATAGGAGGTTATTACGTTGTGTTTTATTGCATCATGTTTACAAGAGATGCTTGAAGTGACAGCCACCTAAAGTAAAAAAGTAAGACAAGTCATTTTATCCTTGAATAGAACTTTAGTAAACAATGAAAGGCAAATGAGCATGATTGTGACATAACAATGGTACAGATGACAATCTACTGCCCTGCATTAAGTAACACATTCCAAACCATTGAAATGGTGTAAAAGGATTTTATTGAAATTGGTGCGTTTTCGGATCCATGTTCCTTATCAAAAAGGGTTCTATTACCACAACCCTCTACGCCCTAGAAGTTTATTTCATTTGCACCCTGTATATTTTATACCGGGTGATTCATAAAGTACTGGTGGTTTTCACCATCCCATATCTTAACTACTGCTCATAAAAATCTGAAACTTTTTATATAAAAATCGTCAAACGTATATATAAGAGTTATATTTTCATATTATTTGCGTTCAAACACCCCAATATATCGTACATTTAAATAGCTGTTGTGATGTTATGTAAACTCTAAAAGTCTGGATCCAATATTCAAATGATACAGAAACCTAATTAGGAAAATTATTAAACAAAGGAATTAATGACAAAACAAAAACTGTATTTTTTTGAAAATGCATTCTGCCAAATGACTTTTTTGGGAAACAGTCCAATAATTTTTTTGGATAATAATTTCGATGTATTGGGGGTGTTTGAACCCAAATAAATGAATTTCAATAATAATGAAATTATAACTCTTTATCAAAGTTTCAGATTTTTATGAGCAGTAGTTTAAAAGATATGGGGCGGTGAAAACCACCCGGCATGTATAATTTCCCTCTGGATAGAAAGAAAATATAAATGAAAGCTTAATATATATTTAATGCTTTTATGACTTCACATTAGAAATTCATCTTTTAAATTCCTAAATTCTCACTGTTAGATGATGATTTCAAAGTTTATCCCATGAAAAGAGTTGGCCAAGAAAAATTTTTTATAAATATCTTAAAAATATCTTATATAAGACAGATTAAAACATAATATCGCTTTTCCTGTAGTTTCTGTGAGTCTTGTCAAAATATAGTTACAAACACCTTAAATATCATCTGTTGCTGTGAATACATTAATTTCATATTAACTTTCTTCTTAGTAAAATATGACTTTGATATTAAAACACAATAATTATTCATAATTACATATTTTTTCTTTTCAGGAAAAAGTTCTACGAGAAACAAAATGGATTCCAAATTTAATCTTTTCAATAGAACAATACGAAAAATTTTTGATTCAGCTCAGCCAGAAATCAAAGGTAAATGTTTATGGCAAACATTCTTTTAAATTATGAAAAATGTCCATACGCCAAGATATTTTAAAGAACTGCAATTGAAATCTCAGCAATCAACTGACATAGTTCTTGACAATATTTTAACATAAAATAGCAAATAAATACAAAGTTAAACCTGTATTTATTTATAATTCTTATTATTGTAAAACATTTCTTGTTATTCTACCAAGAAGAATCATTTGCTGAAGAAAACTAGGTTATTTACATTAAATAGATGAAGTTTTTGTAAATTAAATGTGATCACCACTGTATAGTACCAATGTTGAAAACTTTCTTTTAAATATCATTAATTTATTTGTCAATGCACTCTAGCCTCAGTCATGGGAGTATGTGTTTGATTAGTAGCATCTAATTTGTTAATATCTGCAATTTTCTTGCAGTGTCATTGTTAAAGAATATATAAAAATTAAGATGACCTTCCTTTTCTGATTTTTTTTCTACAGAGATGGAGTAACAAAATGTATTCTTTTAGTATCTGCTTTTGTTCAGTTATGTAAGATGTAAATTTTCAGTAACCAGAGTAATTTTAATTCAAATATTTTTTTATTTTGCAGGTTAATTTAATGGAAAACATGAAATTAACCACCTCAAGAGATTTTCGCATTGATATGGCTGCAGTTCAGGCCGCTATGGATGATGATTCCATAACAGCTGATGGTGATCAACAGGTATTATTTACTATAATGCACTAAAATTAAATTTGTAAGATTATCAGATAATCTGACGATATTCCACTTCAGCTTAATTTCATAGGGTGATCCAGATTATGATCTGCAGTAAAATTGCCTTGCCTAATCGAATGTAAGTCTCAAGTGGGAAAATAAGGAAATCATTAACAAAATGAAAATGACTGAAGTTGTAGAACATACTGAACAGTGTTATAAACACCAGTTTTTCAGTTTTTAATTTTACTAAAATGGACCAAACACATTCAGAAAAAATTATCGAATATTTCAATGAAAAGTTTTTGTTTTATCTATTGAAGCCAATGCCGTAAATGTGGAGGTCTTTCAAAAGCTTTCGTCACGGCAGGGAGATCCTGCTCTTCATCTTTAAATACATAAATTGACCCAAAACTGCTGGCCAACTGCTAACAAGGAGAGAAGGCACACCCCGTATCTTTCAAATCTCAGTGCCCTTTTGTGGGATGAAAGTAAACATGAAGTACTTCATCAATATATACTGTCCGTCCACTTTATTACTTACACCTACCTAGTAGCTTGTTGGGCCTCCTTTAGTCCTCGAAACAGCCTGAATTCGTTGAGGCATGGATTCCACAAGATGCTGAAAATGTTGTTGAGGTATTGTGTATCATGCAGTTCCTGAAGATTTGATGGAGGTGTAGGCCTGGAGTGGATAGCCCGTTCCAGACCAACCCACAAATTTTCAATCGGGATGAGATCCGGGGACTGAGCGGGCCACTGCAGCAAGGAAGAGTCATCGTCAAGTTCCTCAAATCATCCCATAGTGTTGCGGGCATTGTGCAGCGGTGCATTATACTGCTGGAAGTAGCCATCTGCATGAGGATAAACTGTTAACATCTTCTGTTGCACTTGGTCAGCTACGATGTTTAGATACGCTCTAGCATTCTGACGTGCCAGGGAAACATCCCCCACACCATGACACTGCTTGTACCATTTGTGCGCACAGCAGGGAGGGGTGTACTATTAAAGTGGCCAACTCCCTACAAATTTTCATTGTTTTCATCCATTTTCAAGTATCACCTTATTAACTAACTTGTCTTGGTGTAATGGATATTGGCTGGCCTACAGATCCAAGGTTCCCAAGTTTTAAGTCCGGTGTGGGATAAAATGTTATGTTTTTTTAATTTCATTCCTTTCTTCTTCTCTAATAAAAAAATTTATTAGAAAGAAAATTAATATATGATTAGAAGTAAATAAATAATATTCTCTCGTTAACTAAAGAATTAAAAACCAAAGTTACTTTCAAAAAAGACATATTTAGAGATTAAAGAACCTGCTGAAGTCATTGCAAACTGACTCGCAAATGAACAATTGGTTCTTGGGCTTTTCTGAGATTTTCCCCTCACAACCAAACTATCGTAATTGTTCAATTTTGCACTATGCAATAAAAATCATTTAACGATTACATTTAAAGCTCTTATAAAAAAAACTTAATTTTTCCTAAAATAAAACTTAATTTTTCCTAAAATAAAAGAGGATCACCACAACATAAGATTATTTACTTCTAATCGTCAAAACAAATTTTATCCTGCAAAGGACTTGTACTCCGTAGGCCAGCGAATACCCGTTACACCACAATAACACATCTAAATGAAGACAGCAGTGAGCTAATATGTCGAATATCTTGAAATACTCCATGTGCACTTTCATCTCACAAAAGGGCACTGAGATTTGAAAGATACAGGGTGTGCCCTACCCTTGTAAGAGAGAGTAATTATATTTCAATATGAAAAAATATGTGCTTGGTCATTTGAAAAGCTGATCAAACTCCTTTGATATTCTTTCAAGCTATACAGATGAAAGAAAGATAAAACAAGTGAATATAATTTTGTGCTAAAGCATAAATTTAAAGGCAACCCATAATAAATAAAGTACATTAGTGTAAAAGAAATTAATAATAATATAGCATCAAGCTATAGCTGACAATTGAAATCTAATGAAAACAATGCCAAATATCTCATGGGGGCCATTGAACCCAATGGTGAAGTCTATTTGTCAATTCCACCTTTCGTTTGGGAGTTGTTAGGGGTGGACGGACAGGACAAACGCAATAGCTCCCAAGTGGGTCACTAAATATCGCTGTATTCAAGAAAACAATGAATTATAAAATTAACATCCCTTTATTTAAATAGATGGAAGGGGAAATCAGAAATTGTAATCCAAGATTACTCATATTACATAGCAAAAATATCATCCTTTCTGATATGTATTTTGTGGAATTGTCTTAAATTATGTATGACATTAATTGAAACAAGATGCTTGCATATGTGCATGGGATAATACACTAATTATAGTTCCGTATAATGCTTTGAGCAGGGACAAAAAAAATGAAAAGCTATAAATCTTTTGTTTAATCTTGATATTATGGTAAAAGACCAAAAGCTTTTCTTACTACTATCAAAACCCATTAGAAAAGGACACTCCCAATTTAAACAAATCGCAACAATAAGTATGTATGAAGTGGCCGAAAATATCTCTGCACTTGGAAAGGTAAACTTACATATAAAATATATTGAAATAACACATTTTATACAATACTTAATTCTTTAAACACTTCTGCAAAAGTGACAATGTTGTACCGAAGGTGCGAAATGTTCAGTTTCCATTAAATCTTAAGATCATCAGGAAAATGCAGTTAAGGTTTGGACAATTTTGTGTATATTTTTATGATATTTCTTAGCTATGCAACCAATTGGCATGGTGATAAAAGTTACTAAATTCTGTCTTCAGACCATTACCCATAAGAAAATTCTAAGTGATGATCTAGCTCAATAGAGCTTCAAGTGAGTCTAATATAGCTGTCAACATTAATATGTGATTATAAATACCAAAGACGAGGGAAAAAAATGATTAATTTCTTCCCTCAGTAGACAAATCCATAAACTGGCATTGCTTTTCAAATTTGGCTCTTCTTGTACTGCCTCACAAATTCAAAATAATTAATTTCAACTTCTGAAATCGTGGCCAAAGACCCAGAACCTTTCAGTAAAAACTAACACTGATTAAAGTAAAAATACAGTTTTATGATAATTAAGCACTTTAAAATTATTCTACTGTCCTTAAAAAATACTAGTTGGCATGTTCCAATGTTAAATAAAGATATGCTTCTCCTAAGGGCATTTCTCTTTACTACAATATTGCTTGTAGCAATTTCATATTTAAAGACCTTCAAAAATAAGCAAAAGATTCTTAAATTTGTTTTATTTCTAATAGGCAAATACGAATACGTCAATCTCTTAAAACATCTTTTTGAAATTATTTCTTTTTTATCTCTTACAAATAAATGCTTACTTCTTTGTTTAAAATTATATTAGCTTACAGAGGCCGCATCTGTTCAGGAGGAAGAGGATAGGGAAAACCAAGTTCCTAATCCAGCCAGCAAACGACCAAAACTAATGAAAAAAGCCAAAGTAAATAAGGTAATGAAACGTCCAACTCAAAAAGAATAACTGGTTAGTCTACAGATTAAAAACTTAAGCTAATTAGTATACTTTTCTAGAATGTTATATTTATTGTAAATTTTGTACAATACTTAAAGTAATAAAAATGGTATATAAGTCTTGTAGAATGTACATGTTTGTAAGCCAAGAATTGTTGTTAAATGTACAAATTTCTAAAAAAAAAAATAATGAACACTCCTAAATCTAATTAGCATGCAATTCTTTCAAATTTATATTGGGATTACCAGGTCTAACACATTGATCTTATTAATTCTACTTGTAAATTTGTAGTATCTTTAAAAAAAAAAAAAAAACCAAAAAATAGTAAAAACAAAAGATTGGCACAAAATAAGATCCGCGCACTGCCAATAGTTTACTGATGTCCGTTGACGAATGGATGATAACGGACGAATGGAGGATGAAGTGGAAAAGTTGAGAACGATGGAAGACACATCAATACTGTGCTGCTGTAAATGTCAATGATAACTTCTGTCAATACTACTAAAACTGTTGTCCCTTTTTTTTCTTTCCTGACTGCTAATGGCAAGCTTCTGAATTCACACACTTTTTTTTTTATAAGAACAAAGTAGTAGTATTAGAGATCTAAAACTTTTTTATACATATTTTCTTTTAATAATAACTGTAGATATATTTACGTGAAAAATTGAATAAAGTTTGATGGGGACTGTGGCAAACTGCTGGTTATTCTCTGGTGTTTTATTGGAGAAGCATCCTTCACACATTCTGGAATATTTCTCCCTCGCATTTTTGCTGCAGCTTTGTGGAGCTTCTCAAGAAACTCTGCTACACCTTTTGATAAAAAAAATAACAATAATGAATAAAAGAAAACTAAATTATAAAGACTATCAATCAGCAAATTTTAACTCAAATAATAATAGAACAAAAGGATTAAAGATAAAAAAAAAAAATAATACAGTCAAATGACTTCTGCTAGAATAAATTTAGCAAATTTCGACAAAATGTTTAATATCTTATTTATATTATAGCATTTCCTCACTAGAAATGACAAGAATTCACAACATTTAAGCTATTTTATTACTGTTGAACATTTTTCTACATTAATCTGCTGGCTAGTTTCAAGTTATAGTTTAAGCATTGCTGTAATGAAAAAAAAATAAATATAATGTATTACTTAACCGTAGGAAGCTAAGCCTTCGTAAATTTTGTTACTTTTTAAAACAATGGTAATTTTGGGACAAGGATAAAGAGACTAGATATCAATGATTTATCACGTCTATAGGATATGTTTTTCAATAATTAAAGTGGTTACAAATATAAAAAAAATATTGCACCAATCTTTCTCAGGTAATTGTGTTTTCAGAAAGGAGGACCATTGAAATATTTTTGCTACAGGACTATCATTTTATTCTCAAGAATTTCTGCAATTTCGTCATATATGAGACCTCTCTTCCTAAAAGAAGTCATCACTTAGGTCCAATTCATCAATACAAAAGTTATATGTATAGCACGATCCTAAAGTAAAAATTATGATCACAATTATGATCACGCTAATGTAACAGAAGCAACAAAGGTCTCACAACAATGGTTATTCATGCACTGAGAAGATCATGACACTACAGGAAGGTATTGTAACTCTTGCTGCAATCTAGCGGAGAAGTGAAGATTTATAAACAAAGATTCACTGTCGTAAAATTTACGAGGATTAGCTTTCCAGGGTTAATAAAAAAAAATAAATCATGATTTTCAAGATTCAGAGGTCTGCAGCTTCCAATGCAGCTTTTTTTATCAGATGGCTGAATTCTATAGTTAAGAACCACTGTTATATTATGAGACAGACATGTACTCTTAAGTTTTGGTTTGATTATACTGAAAAATTGTAGTAAAGCTAACTGAATCATAATTACTGACAATAAGGTTAATTAGGTTAAATTAAGCCAATATTACATACTTCTCAGCTTGTCAGACTTTAATTATCCATTTCTGGTAAAAAACACTTTTATGAGACTTTTATAAGATTTCAAAAGAGAACATTACAGATGAAGTCACTGAGGCAGGGCAAAGTCTGGGCAACTGAACTGTCCAGGATATTTTTAATTTTGTCGTATTAAAGGCTTCAGTAATTATCAAATTCAAAACTTTATCAAAAGATAAATGGTGATTAATTCACAGTCAAAACATGCACTGTAACTCAATACTGTTCAAAAATCTTCAAATGTTTTTTGGCATAGTTTGATACATTGAATTAATGTTTCACTGTAAAGATTGTTTTTTTTTTTTTTTTTTCAAATTATGATTGCAATAATAAATTTATAATGGTTTTCAGTGCAGGCAGTTCAACTGAGAACTATTGGGGGAGCAAAAACAGCGAAATATGAATGATGTCTCCTGTGACAGGCTTCAACCCTACACTCTTAATTGGTTGGATTCGTAGCCAGCATTTTGGAAGCAAAACTTTTTGTCAGACCAATCATCCTAGTTGCTTGCAGTACATCCCACGCAGACTATCTGATACAACTGCATGACAAATATTGGTTGGGGCTTAATTTAAGGACAAACAGTTTGCTTATCTGCTAGATGATTTCATTTTCATTGACACCACAACTTTATGTGATAACTGCATTTACATATAATATGAAGACAGTCTATCAACAAATTTCAATATAGATGGTTTAATAAGATGATTATTAAATGTTTCACAACTGTTAACAAGCAACTTGTGGTAGACTTCAATTCTTTCAAGATTTTAAGAAAAACAAAGATACACACATTAACTACCTTTCTGTTTACATTAAGTATTTTACACTGGTTTCTATTAAATGGTAGAGTTGGAAATGTATGATATGAAAAGTAATGCTGTCATTGGTTGATGCAATTGAGTCACAGCTTAAAAAGGGTCATTTGGAATCTATTTGATAATTAGTGTTTGGATTGTGAAGAAAGGAGTTTAAGATTGCAGATATGTTGTAATGGCTTCAAGGCATCGCTGAACAGTTTATAAACTTGAGCGGAGAGCTGTCGGAAGACTAGAGGGCTGGCCAAAGTAAGATGGAAATAGCAAGACACCTGAATACCAGTTTTTGTGTGATCCACAGACTAGAATTAATTTCAAAATTCAGAATCAGCTTCCTAAAGATACAATGAAGGAAGGCCTATAACTACAACTTCCGTGGAGGAAGCTGACTGCTGTATTCAATTATGTGCTCGGAAGAACAACATTGCTATCAGGACAAAGCTACGATCTGCCTTTGCTGCAGCTACACGAATGCTACTGTGTGCTTCATTATGTGCAGAAGGCTTCATGAAGGAGATCTTTATGCTAGGCAAACAGCAGTCTGCATGTTCCTTACCATTAATTAGAGGAAGAAATGTTTGAAATGGACAAGACTTCATGTCATTTGGACTTAAAGAGCCAATAGAGATCAAACTATTTACTTTGCACAGCAATTCCAGGCATGCTCTGATCTGAAGAGAACAAAGGATATCCTATCATTCCCCTAATATCCATGAAAGGGACACTGATGTTAGAGGTGGCACTTGTGAGTGCTATCTTGTTAAGTGACTGCGCAGACTTCTACTTACTTCCAAGAGGAAACATGAATGCTAGACGCTACAGGATGATCTCCTGGACCCCTCTTAAGCAGGTGCATCCTACAAGACAATAACACACGTCCAGACCAAGCTAAGCTGGTTGACCAAAAGTTTTCAAGCTTAATGGACTGGTCAAACAGAACTCCCGATCTAAATCCTATCAAGCAAGTCTGGGATGTTCTAACGAGATATGATTGTTCCCTCAATTTCATTTGCCAAGACTTGGAGGGACTTAGAAGAGCTTTATAAACTGGTTCTTGCTACCTACTGAGTTCTAATCATCATCAAAAGCATGAACCATTGCTTTAAGGCCTCAACTGCTGTTAAGACATTGACATATTGAGGTACTGTGGCTATTTAATTTGGATACCTTATTTTTGACCTGGTTCTGTATGTGCTCATTATTGAAGAAATCAAGTGTTTCATTACAAACATTTATTTTTTCAGTCATCTCAATTTTTCTATTTTATTTTCTTTAATTAATGAAAACCAGTGTAGCTGGGCACCATTAAACAGATAATAACCAAATTTTGTGCTTTAGTCCTATCCTTAAGGAGCAGGTTTTTTATATTTCAATGTTTTGAAGTTATTACATGAGGCTATTAAATGTCTAAATTCGTTTTACTGTTCATTGTCATTACACAGAAAACCTCATTGTTTTCAAAAATTTAAAAATTCAATGAATTAAAAACATTCAGAACT
Organism: Thereuonema tuberculata; assembly: GCA_023159025.1. Classification (NCBI taxonomy): domain Eukaryota; kingdom Metazoa; phylum Arthropoda; class Chilopoda; order Scutigeromorpha; family Scutigeridae; genus Thereuonema; species Thereuonema tuberculata. The sequence continues at coordinate 59,590,360 of JAFIDM010000001.1, read as the reverse complement.
AAAGAAATCATTTACACAAGAGTGGCGCAAAAGTTACTATTCATTGTGGCTGTTGTACAATGGGTAGTGACTTCGCACCACTCTGAATAACAGAATATCTTTGCATTTACAATCTCAGAACTTTAAAATCTCTATCAATTTCAATGGTGCTTAAAAAATCCATTTTCTTTTCTTCTGTTAAAGGAAAACAGAAAAAAATCAATAGATTACCTGTTGTTGCCATCCAGTTGTAAGCTCTTGATGGAATAACAGCTTTTGGATCATCAAGATATGTTAAAACATAATCAAACCCTTCCTATAATAAAGACAAAATATTGTAGTGGCTGCTCAAAATCAAACATTTTTTTTAAATACCATTAAATACTACAATTTTAAAATTTGTTTTTAAATGTGTAAGAAGCCTTATCAGTAAATCAAACACTTTTCAATGCTCAACTAACCAATCCTGTCTATGCTTGGAATTTTTTAGCGTCCCTTTGACTTCGAGATATCGAGAGTATACTGTGTGTGTATATATATATATTAAAATCCCTATATCTGCTGTTTCAGTTATCACAGTTCCAAAACATTAAATAGAAAATTTCAGAAATAGCAGTAAGCAATAATAATTTAAATTGTGCGCTGTTTTGAGTAATGTAATGAAATCTCATGCGGTCTCACCCAGACGTAATCATCCCTTTGTCCAGCATCAAGGCCACATACACTTGCTGGTATTTGATTGCATTTAATCATATAATACAATAAATACTATTTAGAGAGAGATATAAACATTTATTATTAGTTATTGTTGTTAATGTCTTATTCGGCTAACAAATTAAATTTTATGACAAGTATGTATAGTATACAGTGTTCGCTACTATGCACCGTTTCAGGCATCTGCTGGGGCCTTGGAACTTATCTCCCCCATGGATGTGGAGGTCCTACTGTATTCATGACTTAAAAGTCATTTAATCCATTATTCTTAATATTACAATGAAAAAACATTATTTTATATTTTGAAAATATCTTCTTAATACAGTCGGACCCCGATTTAACAAACCCCTATTTACTGAATTTCGCGATTTAACAAATTTTTCTTTTCCCCCGATTAAAATGAAGGCAAAAACCCCTATTTAACGAATAAGAAACCCTGAATTAACAAATTATTTCAACAGCCGAAAAAAACAAAAATTTTTTTGTTAGTTTAGGTAAACATACTTAATCAGGGTGTCTACAGAACCGGGAAATCAGGGAAAACCAGGAATTGTCAGGGAATTTTGTTATTCTGGAAAAAATCAGGGAATTATCAGGGAATTTTTTCAATTATTACTTAAAATCAGGGAAATTTATGATATTTTGCCAAGCGCGAGCGCCTATCTTATGAGAGCATTCAAGGTCACGCGTCACGTCGATCTCCTCTTTCCCTCCGGAAAGAAAATAAAATAAAGTAAACTAATAATAATAAATTAATATTAATAGTAAAGTCAAATACTTTTTTATAAGTATTTCATAAGTACTGTTTTTATATTAATAAACCAATCAAACTAGTATATTGCAATAAATATTGAATTCAATTTCAGTGTGTATGTAATATAGTATATACAGCATATTTTGTAAAAGCTCATTAAAATTTATTTTTATATCATTCATGAAATGTCAATATGTACAATTTGAATTTATTTCAGAATGCCTGTATTACTTTCTCAGTAGAATAGAATTTTTTGCTTATTCTTTTAGTATACTTACAGAAAATAGTAAATATTTACCAAGTAGTTAAAATCATGGAATTTTTCTCTTATGATCAGGAAATTTTAAAAGAAATTGTTCGTGAAATCAGGGCATTTTTTTTATTCAGATTTTGTAGACACCCTGTTAATATGCAGCAGGATATAAATGACACTGTTTTTTCTTCTCTCCATAAAGTCGAAAAAGAACTTTTTCGAGTCAGGAATCAAGGAAATTGCAAAAATTACTCAGTACATACTTTAAAATTTCAAATTAATTAGTGCATAATTATTTGCTCTATTATTAGCTGCTGAATAAAAAGTGTACAATTTCCAATTATGGATATTTTTGTGTAGTTGCTTATTAGGGCTGTTCCATAAGGTAAGTGCAGAAATTTTTTATTTTTGACCCCGATATTACGAATAACCCCCGATTTAACGAATAAAATTTTTGGTCCCGATGAATTCGCTAAATCGGGGTCTGACTGTACTTTATCTGTTTAATGAAATTAAAAAACAACAAATCAAAAGTTTGTTTGTTCATGTTTTTTCACATGAGTGTGTGACCAAATGTAATGGACATTAAAGAGCTTAAATTCTTTATTCGTGAAAAAAAAAACAAAACCACCTTAAAATCTTACTCTTACTATTAGGAGTTAAAGCTTTAAACTGCCAAAGATAAATGAACTGTAGTAATCTTGCAAGATTAAAATTTTCCTTAAAAGAAATTAAGCAACAAGCACTAAATTTATCCAAATGGAAGCCAACTTTTCATTTTACCACTTCAGTAAACTCAGAAACTGTCCCTCAACTGAGATTCTGGGAAAAAAAAATATGAATTAAAATTAGTGGAACAATAATATTAGCCACTGAAATTCTGTTTGGGTAAGTTACTTTTGAAATGTCTGATTAAAGCCATTTATGGAAGGAAAAAAAAAAACTTTTTTTAAATACATAAAGAAAATCAGAATGATCCCACAGCTAAAAAATTTATTAAAAATATGAAATACCTGACTACAGTGTTTTCAAACATATGACTTGAAATTACACAGCTTTTATTTTTATTATTATTTTGGTTTTCAGCACAAAAAAGCAGAAATTCTCATTTTCATCCTCCAGTGATTTGTAAATTTATCCCATTTAATACAGCAAGCTTTCAGTTTTTAACTGAACGAACACATTACTGTGTAAACTTTAAGAAAAAGTTCTTGATAACTTAAAAGCAGAAGACGTCAAATCTTGAAGCAAAGCAATTTTTGTTTTAATTGAATTCTAGATGCTAGAGGAGAGAAAAAGTTACTTACCCATGCTCAAACCAAAGAAAAATATCCAGAGGCGCAAACATGGACCTTTTCATAAATAGCCCTATTTGCCTATAAATTGTGAAGTTTTGTTTTGTTTTTTTTTTTCTTTATGTGGCAGCATGAAAAATAATAATCAGCTAACAATACGCTCTATCTATTTGCATTAGTTTATTTTTTATTTGTTTTCTGGAAATTAATGGTAATGTTTAATGAGAAGGTTTGGTATCCTGAATTTCAAACTTATGATAATTACTAATTTGATAATTATAAAACTACCTTATCAAATGTTGAATGTGGTTTTATGATCATTCTGGAATTATAAGTATTAACTCGCACCACATTATTCTTTGGTTCTGCTTTTGGATGATCAACTGCCCGAGAAACCAGGATCATAACATTATTGTCAGGATCAATCTGATAAGAGGTGAGGAAGTGGGATTAATACCTGATTAGTCAATAGAATTTTTTTTAAGCACTTTCAACTGAAGAACAACTCTTACTCTATTATGAAAAACAAAAAAATCAAATACCATATATCTTCGGACATACACGTATTCCCTGTTCGCCATTGGATACTGTAAAATTCAACATTTAAGAATTTTAGTTATATCATTTAAGTTAATATTCAATCAAATTCCTGAGGTTTATTCATATGCTTAGTAACATAAAGGTAGGTTTTCCATTAACAGAGTAAGAAATATTTTCTTGTATTTTCAATATTTTTCAACAAAAAGCCTTTCTTAAGAGAACGTAATGCGTATTAACTTTTAATACATATGCATTGCAGCTTTACTGATAATCAATAATTTAGGCAGATTTGTTGCAGATATTCCTGTTTATGTTACTAAGCAGATGTATTCATATATTTTGTTTCATATCCAAAGCATACACACAAATTATATTAAATTCACTTAACCGACTGAATCAGCCTTATCTAAAGTACCATCAATGTTGGCATTTAAAACAAGAAACACTATTATTTAAGATATTGAAAGCAGTAAGGCCCTACTCTTAGCCACTACCTAAAACAAGAGCTATAGCTAAAAATTAATTATAGCATTCTTAGTCTCGAGAAACCTCATTAAATCATCGCAAATAAAAGGTGACAACTATTCATAAAAACTTGGTAAAAGGTCCACAAAATTAAAAACGTAAAATATTATCAGACCAACTGAACTCATTGAAAATAATGAGAAAAATTTCTTGAAAATTAAAACTGAAATCCTTGTTGACTATCCAATAAACTGCAACCATAAGTTAAATTATTAACTAGTATATAGGACAAGATATTATTTTACTGCCAATTACAAACACTATGTTTTTTTTGTGGACAGTCCATTTTAAGTGTCTGATATTAAGAGTATTCTTAGGGAATGACCAACAAGCAATGTAAGAATGCACTTTTTCTAGATTCTTTTAATACAGTAGATACAGAGAGAATGTAGATGCATTATTGACTCCAAAATATAAGACAGACAAGGAAACTTGCAACCTGAACACTTAAAAACTTAAATATCAGACAATTTTTTTAGCTCACTCATATTTAAAACTTTCACTTCAGAAAGGTACAATCACATTAAATGTTAACTAATTCCAGCTACTGGACAAATGATGACACTCGGGCTTACAAAGTGCTCTCTACGATATTCCATAAAATCAGATCTCTAATGTTTAGTACTTTTTATTACAGATCTTGAAACATGTGCCACTACAGGCCTATGTGGTCCTTGGGGTGACAGGAGGTAAGGCTCCTGGCGCTCCATGACCAATGCGACTAAGTTGTGGTCAGCTCGTCGCCTGCCCGCCCACCTTTAATTACCAGGAAAGAAACCTGGTACCCATTCAACAGAGGGCTGGGTAGATCCTAGGATCCATTTGGAGGAGAATGGAGTGTTGAAAAATTCCTGCCCTCCATCAAGGCTGGAATCGAACCCGCCACCTCCAACTCACAGCCAATCGCTCTTACCCATTCATCTACAGGGCCCTTGAAACAACTAAATAAGAAAATCTTTCTTCAGTACTCTAACAAAAAACCAAAATGAGTAAAAAAAAAAATACTTAATCAAATTATTTATTAAACTGTTTTTCCATATACTGTACATGCACTTGTTAAGTAATTCTTGAAGTAATCCATGTCTGAAATGGAGTAGGAAATGCAAAAACTTGGTTTTTCAAAATAACTCAAAATGTTTTCATGTTACATTCTATTTAAATAGCTTTATTAAGAAAGCTACTTGGAATGTAAAATTAAAAAAGAAAGAAAAAAATAAAAGGAAACATATTAGTAATTCTGGGATATACAAGGTGATCATAATTAAACTTGGCCTGTTCAGAGCACTCTGTAGCTGTAACCAATAAGAAATTGAACCAAAATTTGTATATAGACTATTCAAAGGAGGCAGAAAAGGATTATGCAAAAAAAAAAAAAAAAAACATAGGTTAATGACATTTTTAATTTTGCATTTGTCAACATTTTGAATAAACTTAATGAAAACAATGGCACATTTGGCAATGCAATAAACAAAAACACAAGCTCATTTGTATAAGCATCCACATTGCAGCAAATTTCTCGGTATAAAAAGACTAGTGAATGCCATTTTTTTCAGCTATGATGGCATCACTTTACCTGCTTAATTGTGAAGCTTTTTTACGAAAATCATGGTAATGCTGTGGCTGTTGTTCATGAATTTCGCCATCGTTAAGAACTTAAGCGGACCAATGTATGCAAAAGCTGTGAGGAACATGATTCGTTGATTCGACAACATTTTTCGTTAGGAGACAGTGCAAGCCTGTCACTGAAGTCTTTGAAGATGTTGCGACGGCTGTTTAGTCAATGACTCATGTTTTTAGCACCAATAGTGTAGTGTCATGGCAGTTAGGCATACCATACGGCACAGTGTGAAAGGTGCATTTCTTTCCATACAAGATCAACCACAACCAGCAGCTGCTTGCTGCTGACAAGGACCATCGATTCACCTTGGCTGCTCTTGCCAGAATGGAAGTTGATGTGTTGTGGTCAAGGCACATTTTTATCTTAATGGAACAAGTTAACATTTAGGCCATGGAAAATTCACCTGTTTTCCGGGAACTTTCCCTGCACTCTCCTAAAGTGACTGTCTGGTGTGTATTCACTTCCACATTTATCATAGGTCGGTTTATCATTTATCAAAGAAGTTGCTCCTAATGGGTCTGTGATATGCTCCAAAATTTTGTCATACCCCAACTTTAACAGCGACAATGCTTTGGTCTACAACTTTTATGCAAGATGGTACTTATTGGACTGTACAGCAGTGTTTAAGCCAACATTTCACTGATCTCCGGGTGATTAGTCGACCATTTCCTATTGCCTGGCCATCACGTTTTCCAGAGCTGAATCAGTGTGATTTCTGATTGGGGCCATTTTATTAAAGAATATGGTTTATCATGGAAATCTTGCAAATTTGCCAGACTTAATTGACCATATTATGCTACTTGTGCAAAGCATCCCGTGGATCAGTTGCGGTCAGCCATTGAACAACTGTTCATCGCTTGCAAATTTTACAAATTCGTGATGCAGTACACATCAAGCAATATTCCTTACAACGCTAAATAGCCTGTGGTGCATGCATGTCTCATATGGAGCGAATAAATGCTTTTTGATTATGTTTTTGTTGATTGTTTATTTTGTTTTAAAGCACTCCATAGGGAAAGTTTTTGAATTTTTTTGTTTTTGTTTTGTATAATCCTTTGAATAGTCTGTATACAAATTTGGTAGTCAATCTGCTTATTGGTTACAGCTACAGAGTGAAGTGAATAAACAAGTTAGTTTAATTATTATCACCTTGTACATCAGAATTATTGTTACTAAGGTTGTTAACCTCTTAGGGACATTTTGGTGCCATCTATTAAATACAAAATTTTTTTTTTTTATTTCTCATCCTGTTCTAACAAGTTGTAAGGAGAACCTAATTAGATTGTCTTAAGTTGTAAGGGAAATCCAGATGATAAGATTGTCTTAAAGCAAGGTTCTGTATAATTTTTAGTAATTACATTAAAAGTGCATCAGGATTTTCTTTTTTAAATTTAAAAAAGATAATTTGTCTTGAAGAATGAATTTGATTTAACTCATTAAAAATTCTGATTTAAATTACTGAATAAAATCTAAGCTATAAAATTTTGATTATTTATTATTTTCTTGTCATCTTTGTTATATATCATGATTACATGGTACAATTGGTTGATAAAAGAGGACATACAACTTAAGACAGAAAATATGGGACATCTGTATAATACAGGACACGTGGCAACCCTAATCATTACTGCTATCATTAACTGAACATTATTTCCTGCCAACATCAGCTGTGGACTCTCTGAAGCCATTAAGCAGTTTATTATTCTGCAAATTATCATTTTACAAAAATATTAAAAAGTTAAATGCAATGTTTTTTTTTTTTGTAAACGTTGTCAGGGAATTTCACACCAACCAAAACAAATAAGTTCTAACTTACAGGATAGTGCATTTCCCAATGAACAACTTCACAACAACTCCCTTTCTTCTTAGTTTGATCAATAACACTCAGTTTTACAACAAGGTCATCCCATTTTTTGCGATATTCTGTATCAATCTGGACACTGAAGAATGCTCGAGGAGAGACATCAGTGTAGGTACCAAACACTACAAATAAAAATACACAAATTACTATCACTTTTCCAATATAATAACAATGTAAATTGCAAGCTGTATGATATAGGTTCCACAAAAACCTTTTTAATATTATTTGCATTTTTTAATTGGGCCTTTACCAGTCATTATCATCATACTTATTGGTACAAATGTCTGGCAAGCACAATAAATTACAAAATTTCAATCACCTACTACCTTTAGTAGTTAGTGTCATTACAGATACTGATAATTAAAACGAATATACTTTTTACATCCAGCATTGCCTAGGACCTACTATAAAAATAAAAGCTACAAAAATAACCTAATGAAGCACAAGTATTTATGTTTACTGTGTTATTAGTATTCATTAATAAATAAATAAATCCTAGATCACATCCTTAGATTTTCTCTAATCTGCTGGTTTTTGAAGTTACATCGATGACACACACACATTTTTATATGGCTATCAATAAGTTCCAAGTATTGTCTAGAACACAACAGCAATGTAAAAAATGTATTGTTCTTTCAAGAAGGAATATTATTCTGTTTAATATATAGACATGTTCATGTCCTGATTTATACCTCAATTTTAAGTAATTTCAAAAAGCAATTTATTAAAGCTCTGCATCAATTAACCTTTAAGTTCTCATGCATTTCTATAGGAAATGGCTGAGTAAAAAAAAATGCTCATAAATTAAAAAAAATAAATTTAACGAAGAAGAGAAACATTGTGATGCACACTTCGAGATCTAAGTAACTCCACTGAACCTGAATTATGAAACATTTTAATTCATAATTTTTAAATTTCACTTAATTGAAATGGTACTATAATTTAAAAGTAAGAATAAATCATCATTAATACCTCTTCAGCCTTTCTAATAATAATGTTAGTAGTGCTTGAAAAGGCTTAAAGTGCATTGATGAATCAAAGAAAATGAAATGTAGTTACTTGGTAGAATTAACATAAAACAAGCTAAAACAAGGTGAGAATATTCCTACACTTTTGAAATACTTGGCATATTCCATCCTCAAGGACAACACAAGACAATGACGTATGGTGAAGGGGTGTGGTGGTTTACCAGTTCTTATTGTTGTGATTGGCATTTTATTGTTGAGGGAGAAGTATTCTCCCATGTAAACAATGCCACTCCAGTTATGTGGGACAAACATGCCATCTCCTATCCACACTATCAAGGAGCCCAAACCCACCTTCATTACTAAAGACCCCACACGTTCATATACAGTAACGCACTACAACGAAACTGGATACACCCAAAACTTCACAGATGCTAAGCCCCTCTCCCACCACAATAAACTATCCCACTGCCTTCTTGCTAAATCTTTCCACACAATCCGACTTGATGCTTATAATCCCATCACCAGTGGGCAAATTTACCATTACCACTACTAAACCATCCCCTACCCCTTCATCATGTGTCTTTGTCTTGTGTTGTCCCTGAGGATGAATACGCTAATTATTCCGTAAGTGTAGGCATAATTACCTTTTTTAAGCTGTTTATGTTCATTCTATCAAGTAAGTGCATTTCATTTTCTATATATTCTCTCTTATCTATGTTAATAATAATGTTAATATTATTGCACAATGTATTACTCTCCAATACTATCAGATAAAAACAATGAATTTTTATTTAAAGGAAAGATAATTTTAGGGCTGGCAGAAATATGCATGTTAAGTTGCGATTTTGAGAAAGGTATGATTGCTTTTATTTATACAAGATAGAGCAGCAGTGATTCTCAAACTGTGGTCACTGCAATAGCCAATAGGCTTAAAGGAGCTCACAATAAAATTCAGATTAAACTATTTAATATTTTCCTGAAGAGATCATAATATGAAAAACTATATGCACAATGTCTCTCTTAACTTATGATTAGTGTTTACTTTTTAAAAATTTTGTTTTTATATTTATTGAACTTTTCAATATCTGCATTTTAGCTTTAGTTGTTGACATGCTAGGTTGTAGTTTTAGTGATCTATTAGTAGGCCTACACCTTTCATGTATAGTGATCAAAACAAGTAGGAGAAATTGTGAAAATTATAGAAAGGAAAAATCAATATCACCATTTTACAGCGCTTTATTAACGAACAACATAGGATAAGCATAAGCAAGAGACATCGGAATATGCAAATTAGCACTGCATTATCATGGGGCACCTCTATGCAATTACAGGTTGGGGAGAAAATGCATTGGTCTACATGGGTAACAGTCACACAACTCTATTAAGTAGACTATACAGTCACTCAAGACAGCTAATACACTTTGGCAGCAATGAGTCTTCGACAAGACCAGGGATTCTGTGCCATTCCTGGGTGAGGGCCATCTCCAGCTGACAAAGGGCCATGGATGAGGTTGCTGTTATGTCATATGTTTTCCAACGGCAATCCAAACATGTTCAATAGCATTCAGATCTGGTGAGCATGCAGGCCAGGCCAAATCGATCCCTGCATTCTGGAGCAGGTTGTTCACTATCTGGAGGCAAAAATTATCATCCATAATAACAGTTTTCTCCAACTACTCTCGCATTGGGTACAAATGCAAGTCACAGAATCTCATCTCAATTGGTTACAGCCATCAGGGATTCATTTCGGATGATGTAATCGTCAGTGCGACTGCAAATTCTAAAGTTCGCTCATACCATGACTTCACCACCATCGAAGGAAATGAATCTAGTATTTATAGCCGCAAATGCAGTGTCACTGTCAATATCAATGGGCATCCTTTGCTAATTTTCATTTTCCGATGACTTTAATTCTTCTTGCATATGCTTATGCTACTTGTTCGTTAATAGGAAGCTGAAAAGTGATATCGATTGTCCCTTCCTATTATTTTTGCAATATCTCCTAATTTTGACCAGTATATATTACACTGTTTGTATCTCACACACACAGATATTTAATAAGTACTTTATAAGGAACAAAAAAAAAATTGGAGAAGGGTCTGTAAATCTCAAGAAATCCACTGCAAGTTTAGAAAACAATGATGTTTGTATCTATGAAGTTCCGGAATAACAGAATAACCTTAGTAATTTTACTAGAGAAATAAGTTTCTCCATTACATATAGTATAATATTTCATTCAAATGTTAAAATGCCAATTTTTAAAGAATGGCTGTTTAATTTAGACAGGCAACTATTGACATTATTCATTTCAATCTTAATCTTGGATAGGTAATTCTTTTATCTTATAGGATTAATAATTAGGTCTGAACTACAGCAGAATGTTTCAACAACTATAGACAGGTTTTGTGGCATATCAGGAATCTTTACTGAAATACTGGCATGAAGGAATGATGTGTAACAAATAGCTGGTAAAAGATTTTTAGTAGACAATGCTGGAACTATACAAACAGTTAAAGAAAAACAGTGAGAATGTGATTATTTACACAAATAATAAATCACTGTCTTGTTCTTCATGTTTGCTTCATTTACAGACTGACCATTCACCAATTAAGATTGAAATCATTAACATTTTATGTTTACAAAACTGGTAGATTCAAAATTCAAAAAGATGCAAAAAGAATTTTGGTAAATTACTTTCTATGATATTGTTTCACTCAATTTTTAAATTGTTATGCTAGTAAGTAGTAACTATTTGTATTTTCAAAAACAAAATTGACAGGAATTAAATCAAAAACAAGAATCTACACGATTTGCCAATTGCTCAATTAGGTAATGTAGAGAATCACAGTTTTTATACCACAGCCAAGAAAAGCAATGAAAACAAAGTTTTAAGTATTTCTTTAGAATTATTTCTACTAATTCAGAACTTTAAAAACTGGTAATTTTTTTTAGATATTCTCTTACCTCGATATTCAAATAACTGAGGATTTTCAGGTATATTTCTTCTCCATACTTTAAGATTATCTTTTGTAACTACTTGTTCCCAAGTGCCCAGAAATTCTCGACAAGAAATGGGAATATTTTTTTTGTTGCTCACTGTAGTTGGTTTCCCAGTCAGTTGTTCCATAATGGCCAGGTCACACAAACAACTGAAAATATAATTCAACATTACAAGACTGATAATTTAAAAAAAACAAAAAGTTAATGATTAAGTCAATTAGCTTTTATTAGATGGAATCAATCTCTTATGAAGAGTTGCAATTATATAGATAAATCTTGTTACAAGATGTCATCTTTCTTTTTCTGTCAGTTTTTAGTAGTTATTTTAATGCCTCCAAAGAAATTTCAAAAATTTTAAATTATTATACCATTAAAAAATTGCACCCAAGCCAACTCAAAGACTGTTCCACCACAAAAAGAACCATTATTTTGCTTATTAATTAAATGACTCAGTATTCACATTCAAAAATTGTACAGAAAAATGGCCATGCCATCATTAGGCCTACATGATCTGAAAGCAACTACTACATGTAGAAACTTACAACATTTGCAATATATGCATTTTAAAAGTTTTCAGAGACTTCTTTCCCATTAAAGCTAAACAATGAGAATATTAAAACTGTTTCCATTAAGATATAAATTATTATGTTATTTATAATAATGTTAGTGTTGACCTATCACAATTTCTATGATTTTCTGTTTGAAGTATTTAGAAATAATAGTTACACTGTGAAATTTAAATGTTCTGTTATATGGATCAGCAAATGGATAGAAAAGATTCCTATTATTAGTCAGATCATAGAGTTTTTAGTTATCTTATTATGCCAAGAAAGTATATAGTCAATGATGAAAGATACTTCTACTGAAGCTACAATTATACGTTAAGCAAGTGCTATTTTCTGAGTGGTGCAACACTTTCAACAATCGATAGAATACCCAGAAACAAATACATGCATATTTGTATTTTGAACTTTACTTTCATTTTGGAGTTCCTGATCTACTATTAAAATCTGTAAAAAGAGTTTTGCAACAACCTGTATCTTAATAAAATCAATGGAAAACGAGATCTTTTGAGCATACAATGTGCATAAGTTATGCTGCCAGAATCCTGTTCCCATGGGTACTACATAAAAAAGAAAAATTGCAATGAACTTCTGAAAATGTCCTTCTTCCTTCCCAGAATGGCGTACATTTTCAGAAATAGAAAAGCCATTTTCTACGGGACTTAGCAATATTAGTCCACCAATATGCAACCTATTATTTATTACATTTTTTTGAGAATAATGTTCCTAATGTTATTCAGTGCTGATGATTGGAACATTCCGTATCTGCTGGCAATGGAATATATTAATGCAGAGGAAAACGATGAAAATTTGCAATTTTCAAATCATTTAAAACTATAAAAAAAAATAAACGATTCGGTAATTCTATCATCTTATAGAGCAGTGGTTCAACATTTTTCTTATATGCCTCAAAATTCCTGATTTAATCATTACCTTTTCTAATTATACACACACTACCATCTTGTAAATTGAAATATTTATAAAAAAATCAATATGAAATTGAATTGAATATGAAATAAATCTTTTTTTTTAATTTAGTAAAACCATCATTAGCTATCAATTTTTTTTTTTTTAAATAATGCTTTTAACATAATGCAGCTGCAAAATAAAACCCTTAAACATCTAATATTTTCTGGCTACCATTAGCTGGGAAAAGCTTGCCTAGAGGATAATTAATATGAGTTGAAAGATAAAGGGTTTGTATGTCAGTACTTAAATGAACCAGAAATGGTAAAAATTTCAATGAAAAAATTTGTCCAATCCACTTTTTTTCACTTTTTACAAATTGAAATATTTTTACGAATTACAATCAACTGAACTGGTTTTATTTTGTTTTTTCAAGTAATATATTTAAAATATATTAGAATTATTTACCGAAATACAATTTTTTAAAGCAGCTTTCTCTGCAAACACATCGCTACTATTTTTGTAAAATGTAATGGAATGAGTGTATAGGATTAAAATGCCTGTTTTACCAGGTATAAATCTTAACATTAATTTTTGCAAATATTTCTAGATAACTACTTTTATTTAAAATCGATTCAATGATCAACGAACCCACTAATGTTAAATCTCATTCTCACCAGCTAAAGAAGTCGGACTGAAACATCAAAATTAAAAAAAAATACTTTAAAATTTACAAAACGAAGTTATTCAGCAATGAACAATTCTGGAATATTGTGATTACAGGTACAATTACGTAAAAGAATTACCGCATTGCTACAATGTTTGCAGAGAAAAAAATCGATTGTCCTAGCAGAAATTTATTAGGCTCTGCTTCAGCTTTATTCTTCCAATCTGCCCATTATAAAAATAATGATATGGTGTATCAGTTATTGGAATTTCATGAAAACGTGAGGGAACAAGATTCCAACCATCTACTTAAGGTCATATTACTACATTCAAATCTATATATAAAACAGTAATCATTTTTCACTGAAAGTATCGTAATTTGAATACGATAGTTCCAATTACGGGCTACATATAATTTGTCAACACAACATACACGAGGCCCTTTCCGAGTGCCCTTATTCTGATAGGTTGAGTTTTACAGTTACTGCTTATTATTCCTACTTTACCTGGTTATTTCCTCATCTGAAATTCCATCTTTTTCCCATGAGAAAGCGGCAGCTGCCCCTAATAAAATACCAAAGGGCCGCTGCCTCAATAACCACCGTCGACCAAGGTTAGCAATCATTACTTTGAGCCTGGTTTCATTGTACAGTCGACTATGAAGAGTCCACATCTGATAAGCACGCCGCAACCTCATGGCCGCTATAAACTCACACTGCAGCGTCAATTGTCTAAACAAGAGTAGCAGGTTTTCTTGGAAGAAATTTCGGAGAGAAGGCAGTTGGTGGAACACCCGTTGCAAAGCAACACCAGCAACGTGAGGTTCCATCTTCCGAGTAGGCTTACATACAGTCTTCCATTCCATTAATCTTATTCCGGGCTTTAGATTTGGATCGCCCGACCTTCTCCCAGCATTGCACAGGAGTACACAACAGTTCCGCAACATTTTTATTATTTCTAATTACTGACCATGAAAAATATTATCTTAGAAATTTTGAATTCGTAGGCCTGGCCTATTCGCATCAAGATATGATTGCAGCCATTCTTCGGAAGTAGTTCACAACGCATGCGTAAAATTACGGGTTGCTAAGCAACAGACAAGTAAACATTAGGCTTAAACTGTGAGGGTTTTAAATACCCACAACGAAATTAGTTCTATATTAATATGGAAGAATTAACGGAGGTTTCTTCTAATGAGGATTTAGAATCAGTTTCGATACAGTAAGTGTTTCATACTCTCTTGTGATTAATTAGTGGATAAGCTCTTTAACAAATTGTTTCGGCAGTTCAGTCTGCTACTGTTCCAAGAAGCTTCTGCAACATTTTGACCTAAAGATCAAAACAAAACAAAAAATAAATAAATATTCATAAAAAAAAAATTAATTAAATAATCATTCTAATTTTTAATTTTTAAAAAGATTTCATTCTTTTCTTCTTTTTTAATTTGCTTTCTTTTATTCGAAAATCGAAACTGAATCTCTCCCATTTTAAATGGCGCACTGATAAAAAGTAAGACGCTCATTTAAAAACTAAAACAAAACAACCTAAATATTAAAAAGGACATTTAAATTACGAAAATATAGAATTAAATATTCAATTTAAAACTTTTAAGTCTGTTATGAGAACTTAATTAAGAAAAGTTATATTTGAAAATAATTATTAAAAAATAATAAAAAAAAAGTGGACTATTTATTTATTTAATTATTTATTTATTTACTTTTTCTTCCTTTATGCTAAATTTAGGAAAGAAATTCATTAAATTTAGTTTCTTTTTTATTTTTAATTCTATCTTTTTCGTATTAATTTACCTATAAATACATTTAAGTCACTAAAAATACATTTTTTACTGTTTACTGTAAAAAAGGAACTATTGCCTGAAAAAAGATGCATATGAGATATGAGGTTCATGAACAAGGGTGAGATCGGTCCCCTGTTGTCTCCAGACGTAGGTGCGACAATTGTTGGCCCTGAATAATATTGCATCATGACTCGTCGCTGAAGACAAGATCTTGATTCATTACTCCAGATAGTTGTAATGAACGCCATTTCAACTAAGTATGCACAAGGAATGAAGAATAGATGATCCAATAGATGCTAGATCTGCAGGTCTTTTAATCCGGCATTTAATCTAGTGGGTCATCTGCACATGCATAGCGGCAGTTTCAGTTCGTTAAATAGTACCAAGCTGTGATAGATAAATTACTAACTGCGAATCCTGAAATCCACCATTATTATTGTTCCTCTGGTAGAATCACATCTTCAGTGACAACCTAGAATAGTTATGAGATCAGTGTATCAATAATGGATCTCAGTCTAAAACAGTGAAAGGCAATAGAAACATCCGGTTTTTCATTTTACGCCGGCATTCAAATACGATTGAAATAATAACACGGAGCAGAACTTAAAAACAGTGATTTACATGTAATCAAGCAGCTGTTACATGTAAATGTTTGTATGAGTAAATCTCTCCTGGTTATAGAAGTGTGAGTATCCCAGTGTAATCAAAACGTAGGTTATACACTAAGCATTAAAAGTATTAAATATACAGCCAATATTAACATCTGTAAACAAAAAAAAAACTAGTTTTTTTTTATTAATAAGAACCCTAAAGACGTGAAATAAAATCAACGAAATACAATTTTTCACCCATTAGAGCAGTACTTGTACTACATCTGTGGAATATAAATGAAGTTATTATGTAGGTGATGAATCTACTAGCTAACAATTGTGCAGATATTGTGATTTTCTTGTCTAAGTTTAGGATGAAGAAGTAAAGCTATTAAAAGGTCTTGTTGCTAGGTAAATAAAATTACCAAAAAAAACCCCAGCTCTATGCATTTTTTTTTTCAGATAAGAAAGGATTTCAGATGGTTCTTCAGTTATATAAATAAAAGAGACCCATAAAATAAATTTTGAATTTTCATACAGTCTCACTTTATTTTCAATCAATTTAGCATCTTTCTCAGACTATGTCTGAAATTCTGAAGTAATAATTTTTTAAGTTAATATCAAAGTACTCTGCTTAAATATATTGGAGTAATTTCTCTGTCAATGTTCTCTGTCTTTAACTTTATTTATTAATTTCTACAAGAGAAAAGTCAATGACCTTATACGAGATTTTTTTTAATGACATTTAGCTATTTTGAATTCATTGAAGGCCATTAGGTAAAATGTGACTAATTAAAGATGTGAAATTTAATTAATTTTATATAGAAAAGTATTGTAACCATCATACTGTATTCTCTTACTTTTACTTTTTTTTTCCTTTTATAATATGATAAATCAGTCTATTGTAAGTTACCTACTTATTTACGTAGTAATTAATCGTATTGCCATGTTGACAAATGGCCATAACTTCTACAGACAAATTATAAAACAAGATAAATTTAGATGTCTATCCCTTCTTTTGTCGGACACATTATTTATTTATTTTTACATTATTTTTTTATCCTGTGAATATAGATGGTTATATGGATGGAGTGCAAAGACTGTGGATTACATATCGGATCAGAAATTATGTTTTGTTTGCGGTAATCACGTGATTTTTACCAACGAAGACGGCAGTGAAGACAGTATTTTTACAAGCCCAGGAGTAGGTAATGAACGCTAACGTACATCGTACTAACTTATAATTCATCAAATTACAGTGTTTTTGTAAGTATGCTTTATTTGAATGATAAAAAATGAGTATGCCTTAAAAACGAACGAACATTATTATATAAATCTGTACCGCAACAGGCCATGCAGGTCCAGGGGTGCGTGGAAATCAACGGGACTAGGTCGGATGACGCTCGCTCGCCTTTAACCCCCGAGTAAGAAACCTAGTACTCATTTGAAATAGGGCTGTGTCAACCCTAGGGTCCATCTGAAAGAGAAATAACCATGGAAAAATCCCCGATCATCGTCGGAAATCGAACCCGGGCTCCTCCAATCCAGCGGCTAAACCATTGGGCTACCGGATACCCACATATCGATACAGATTAATATATTGTCACAATTACCCGACATTTTTGCACATTTTTAGCGGCCCCTAGGCTACAGCTTGCCTGTAAAATATAAGAGACCGCTCTTGCTTTTAGGCTCGCTGGATGTCACACTGAAGTGGCCAAACGGTTAGAGATATTAGAATAAAATCTTCACCATTGTGTTCAGCATCAAAAAGTAGGTGACCACGTGAAAAAAATCAGATCTCTACGACCGGATGTTGGGGGGGTCAAAAGTGGTCGCTTCCGATAAAGAGGAAAACGGCGATAGACGTCCCCCCAATATCGACCCTTCTGAACACATTTTGTTTATAAAATTGTGCATATTATGGGGCCGCTTTGCTTTTGACACTGTCTAAAAGCATTAATTTATCTTGTTTTAAAGCCTGCAAATGTAATTTTTATTAAAAATAGAATAATTCAATCATTAAAATTAAAGATGCTGAAAAAAAAGTAAGCTTCACTAGAATGATTATGAACTATGGACTATTAGCTTTCTCGTCTTTATAATTGTCAAAATTAGAATCTTGTTTAGTAGTAGATGACACGTGAATCTACTATTTCCACCTCACTTGCGAACAATAGACTACTAACTCCACAAAACCGATAACTTGATTTTTATATATTTATTTAAAAATAAATAAATAAGTTTAAAAAAAATACAAACAACTGAATGTTATAAAAATGTTAATGGAAAAACGTTTTGTCCAACGAATAGTAACCATCAGTATCCACATAATGAACTATCCAAAGACCATTAGCTCTTAATGCAACAACCACAATAAACATTCAGAAATTGGTAATACGCATATTAAATCTCAGCCCATAACGCAATATCAAAGTATTTAAATATTAATTCTAATAATACCGATTGAAAAAAATTGACAACACGATATACTTCATATACGCGTTCATCGTCGGAGCGTCATAGGGGCGACAAAAGTCTGAGTGACGGAAGTTTGAGTCTCGGTTCAGAGACATAAATTATCTTCAAGTCTGGGAAGTGAGCAATTGTGAAACAATCTTCAATCTCATTTTCATATGGAAAAGTAATCGTTCATTTCGTTAAGGTGCCGTTTATTTATTCTAATTCTACTTCATGTAATTGTAGAAAAATTTTAATTGTTATTTCATAGTGTTATAGATATTCAGTTTATGCTGGGAAAAGAATTTCTTTGAATTTTTATGTAAGATTTACTTGCCGTCGATGTTGGCTAGAGGTAGTACAGTCAATATCATACTCAGATGGCTTGAATCCAAGCAATGAAAATCTGATATCATTTAGAGGATTAGATATTAGGAAGAAGGATCGCGTTAGCAGTTTCACTTTAATAAAATCGAAGAACACACACACACACAAAAAAAAATACCCTCAAGCGTAACCGAGTATCGATCCAAGAACCTTTCAACTCATATCAAGTCGCCCACTGATCTGTTACACCTTTTCATTAATTATTCACCCAATTCCAATAACTTTATAAATGTTTAATTTAATGAACTGATTGTACAACGCCATCAAATTGTCCTGGTCTACAGATCTCAATGTTTTCTTTCTGATTTGTTTGAATTTCAGAAATATGAAGATTCGTATTCCTTTCAAAGCGCAACCAACAGAGCTTCGCAAACGTTTTATTAAAACTTTTCGCATTTTTCATTTCAGGTTTAGGTGCCTTTGCAGCCAACAAATTTGACAACCTCTTTGCATTTAGTGATGTTTCAGCTGAACCTTGTATCTATATTTATAAATACCCATCTTTTGAAAAGTTGTGTGAATTAACAGGTATTTAAACATTACGTCTTAGTTAGGCAATAAACTTGCTTAATGATTTCTTTCAGTTGTCAGTGTGTGCGATCGTTAAGAATGGCTCAGTAACAACAAAAGCTAAGGAATGTTTTTAATCGAAAGCCTATGTCGATAGATCATTATAAAGTGTAATGATAACTTAATTGAAGATTGAAGCTTAAATGGCAAAGTTATAGCCTGTAAAAATATGAAGACAAGCACCATGAAGGAACGAATCAGTTAACCTTTTTATAATATTTCGCAATGAAATGCATATTCCTGCAAAGTTTGGTGCCAGTAAGACTCACCATTTCAGATCTATTAGAAAAAAAAAAGGAATGAAGACAAACTATCCAACAGATGAGTAGGGAACAAATATATATCCGTAAGTCACAAATATATATATATATATATATATATATATATCCGTCTATGCGGAATGTAAGGTTTGGTACAATAAAAGTTGTAATTATTAAATGGTGCACATCTCATCAAGAAACTTTTAAAAAATTATAATAAGTAACTATTATTATTAGAGAAGTTATTGCTAATTGTTTGAAACATACAATAATTATATTTCACCATTGAATACAAATTGATCCGTATGAGATTTCATTCAAGATGTAAACTTTTAAAAAAACTAATAGTTCGAAAACAAGAATAACTGTCAAAATATTTTTAAAAACAATCATCCAACTAGGCTTATCTTTTTATCTTAATTTCAGTCTTGAAATTATGATCAAAACGCCTTCGTCAAATATTTATTTATTTTATTGATTTCTGTTGTTATCTGCATACAGAGCTTAGATAACATAGATAAAGCTGGACAGTTACGAAATATTAGGAATTATTGCTTTAACGGTTTTATTAAATCATCAAATAAGTATTACCATATTTTTTTTGTTATTTTTATATTATTATAGAATTATCTAAGGACAAGGGAGTGCTTTAGAAATTTAATACTATATTTACAATAATTTTCTAATGAATTAATAATCACGATTAAGAACTGGTTAGGAAACATTAATAATTTCCAATGACTCCAAATACTGTATGTTTTGTGATAGTCAAAATTTCAATTTTTGTACTATAACTTTCTCAATACAAGATTCTCTGAATATTTTTGTGTTTTTCTGTTTTTCTGAATGAAAATGCAGAACAACAAGAATAAACATTATTAAAATAAAAATTAATAAATTTACAACAACAAAAATATTGTAGTTTTGATTAGAACTTTTTAGTAGCCCATATCTATTTGAAAATGAAAAAAAGGTGAAATAATTTTTAATACCCTAACAAGCATGATAAAACTAAAACATTAAGGGTTTACAAGCAGCTACTTTTGAATTCAACCAAAAAGCTCTTAGTTACGACAGCAATGTTCCTTTTTTTATATGAAATTCGAATATGTACTTGAAAAAAGGAAGAGTAAAGTACAAATATTAGATAAAATAAATAAATAAATAAATAAATAAATAAATAAATAAATAAATAAATAAATAAA
>JAFIDM010000001.1:59549808-59561417 GCA_023159025.1 Thereuonema tuberculata | reverse complement strand
ATGTGATTCTGCTGAGGATGGCCCGTTGTAAAAAACGGGCCGAAACTGTCCATATCTTATTAATTTTATTATATAAGCATTTTTTAATTTAATGTGTGTGTGTCCTCAATTTCTGATTTAACATTAATTTGTCAAATGTTAAATGTTTTAATTAATTTGTGACTTTTAAAAAAAAATAATAAATAAATTTACTATTTTCTAACAATCGTATTGAAGTTTGAAATTTTGAGTATAATTAGAAATGGCACCCACAGAATATAAACCCTTAAAGAGTAAGCTGATATTAGGAAAAGTGTATTTTAAATTATCTTTTTTAATACCCAAAAAAAAAAACTATCAATCATAACTAGTATGATTAAAATTTCAAGTGTTTTGGAGCATTGTAGCTCTCACGTTCACAATGACTGGATCTTTATTATAAATGTCTTTAAAATAGGCCTACAAGCTAAAATCTAATATCTAAAAATTAAAAGTTTCTTACATATGAAGTGCCGTAAGAACTTACTTACTTAAATAGAAAGCAAAGAAGAAGAGCAGAAAGAATTACGACGTTTCAACACAGTTACCGTTTATATTAAAACAGATATCACACATTTGTCTATCTCAATTGTAATATGGTGATGGTACAAAACACAGTGTGTCCTATATTACTTGAAAAGTTCTGAAGAAAATTTCTAATAAATCTAACCTTATTTAATAGCTTTGTAATAATTTTCAGATACATTTGTAAATATCTCTGAAAATTTTAAATATTTGTAAATGCATTTGATTCTCAAATAGAAAATGTTGATGTGTTTCAGTGCATTAATGTTTGAACTATCGTCCTCACAAAATTTTATCATGAACTGATGCATAGATATTATTTGAAAAAAAAAATCAAAATATAACGTGATTTCAAACTGTGAAATTCTTTTAAATCCGAGAATAAAATATATTGTTTTACAATGTCACTGAACACTTATTTTGTATTTATAAATTGTGTAATTATAGCAGTGTAGAGCAATTTTTTTTTTAACTGCAATGTGAGTAAGTCAAAAAGTATAATTTGAAGAAAAAAAGCAGTATAAAAAAAATTAGCAAGAAATACTTCTAAGTTGTTGTTTTTTGTGTATCGGTAATTCAGGAAATGGAGTCCTCCAACAAAACTTAGTTCTCACGAAGTTGCCTTAGAAACAATTCCCGATTTTCAGTTCAATCCAATCAATTGGAGACAACTGGCCACAGCCTCGGCAGGTGTTTTAACAGTTTGGGATATTCTATATTTCGAAAATGGATTCGTCCTGAATGGCAAGTAAGATTGAGGTTTCCTTTCGTTTTTTTTTTACAATTGTATATGCTCAAAATTATTTATTATTAATAATTGGATGTTGTCAGTATTAACAAATTGTCAAAATATTAAACTTTTTAAGATTCTGATTACATTTCTCTGTAGCAAAGACCTTATGTTTGCTTAAGATCTTTCCTAACTTCTTTTGTAAGCTCTCATTAAAATTTAAAATTTTTCAATCTATGCATGTTTTGTAGGAAATAAGAATTCACTAAAATTTCTATCATAATTCAACTAAGCTTACAACTTCACATTTCGAACAAAGTTGTAATCATCATTATATGTACTGGAATACATTTAATGTGTTGTTTGTTTTTTTCCGTCTCGTTCTGTTCGTGAAGGGATATACGTCTACCTTTGTCGGAAAGCAAACAAAAGCCTCCTAAGCCACCTGATTATGGTGGACTTAAAATGCCAGCCTTTGGATTTGAAAATGCTCAGAAATATCTGAACACGGTGAGTTTATTTACATTTAGCTTAATCTTATCTTAGAACGGAGAAAACAGATAAGGAAATAAACTGTTCTAAATTAACTCTTGAGAAAACGAAAAAAATAAAAATAATAATAATATAAAAAAAAAAAAAAACGAAGATGATATTTTAGTTTTTGATAGGACGATTTTTTTTAAGATCTTAATTATTTTCCATAAAAGTCAATAAAAATGTGTGTTGAAAAGAAAAAAAATATTTTGAACTTTATGTATATAAAAGCAAAAAATAAAGGCATTTCACACCTGGAAAAGATATTTAATAAAAGTAAATTTTAGAAACACTCTTCATTAGTATTTTCTCAAAATACATATTACAGTGAAAAACATAGTGTTAAGATATTAAGCACATCTTTTTAACTTTGGTAATTTGAATGAAATTAAATTGGTAAAATTGCAGAACATGGTACCAACCCATGTTGAACTATTTCCAAGATGGCGGTTAAGTTTTCGGATTGTAGTACTTTCAAAAGTTTTTCAATATTAACATCCTGGAGTGGGTATTACCTCAATTTACCTAACCTACACCTAATCGGCACACACGCACCATCAGTTTGAGCTCATACTAAGTTAAATATTTTTCCCTTGCGGTGAAGCGGTAACATGGCAGCCGGAGATGTATCCTTGTTCGGAGCACTGTGTTCTGCAGTTTAGCCATGGAATTTTAATCATGAACCACGATTGTGTTAAATTGTGGGCTTTTATAAAGTTTCAAATTATATCAGAGATATAAAAATGCGTATTTCATAGAATCTACTAGAATTTCACACACAAATTTCTCTAAAAGAGAGATTGTGGAAGATTGCATTTTAGTGAGCAATTCGTGATGGACGTAGTTTTATTCCTCTATCCAGTGTTATTTCGAGCTGTTTCTCTGTTTACTTAAATAAATGTTTACTTATGCGTTTGCCTGAATTTCTTGATTTCATTAATATTTTTAAATACCTTGATATGTTATAGATATCTTTTGAAACTATTTGCAGCTCAATGAAAAACTGGGAGTTAACGAGTGTCATCCAACTGCCTTAACTTGGCTTCCCAACGGCGATATTCTTGTTGGGACTCAGGATGGAGAAATCTATAAGGTTAGCTAGTGGGTTGTTTTTTTTCTTTGAAAACAGTCATAGTTTTCTTTTCTTAAGATTACTGGCTTAATTTTTCTATTGAATATTTTAGGTTGATACCGATAAGATGGAAGCTACTCTTGTATGGGTTGACAGCTTGTGTTTGGAACTGAATGCACAGGTTTCAATCAATGCTATGATTTTACATCGCTCAGGACTTTTCGTTGCAGCTGAGACAAAGAATGCCACGGAAACAGCGGAAGGATCACAGACCAAACAACCAACCATCCAACCTTCAACCGAGGAAGATTCTTTGGTGAGCAAAAAAAAACTAATCAGATTTCTAGAAAACTTATTCTAAGCACGACCCTCATCTTACTTACTCCTTGTAAGTCTAACCTATCATTCTTCTCACTGACAGATAGAAAAAGCTAATATATTAACGTATCTTCAGTGAGTTGAGAATTTCAATGCAGGACTAGAAAGAACATTCCAATCGACAAAAGCATGTATTAAAATGCGTCAGCTTTGTAAAAATAACTGAGATTTGAGGATTGTTTGAAAGAAACAGGCAACAGAATCGAAAAATGAAAACTATAATTAATATAGTGCAATGTCTTAAGCAAATGTTGCATGTCTTAAGCAAAATATTATTGTAATAAATGTTCAAAATATCGGCTCAAGATGCGACTTCCAGTCTGTTCTCCTGCTGTAATTGAAGTAATAATGAAGGATCGCATTCTCAAAGCACTTGAGAATGGCAGTAAGCTCCTGATATACGAAGGTTGTTAAAAGACCCATATGTAAAACTCTGTAGCTGAACACCATCGTCAATTCAACAACTGGGAAACAACAATTCAGTATTGATGAAGTGATGGGTCCAGAATTACTTGTGGCCAATGGAGTCTTGTTTAATGAGGCAAGAATGAGGTTGGTGATCGACTTCCTCCAACATCATCATTGAATTCAAAGAACGTTGAGTTCATCACTTTCGTAAGTTGGACTGTACAAAGAAAGGAGATATAAATGGAGAATCGTAAAACAGAAGTCGGACTTATATTTGAGTGGGGATTCTTAGATAGCAGCCGAATCACTGTAGTATAACTTTGCAAATACCCTGTGAATGTCACAGTATTCTTCAGGGGCATGGCAGGATGAAGGATAGTTTAACGAATTCAATCAAATGACGACAATAAATGGTTGGAAACAATTTGATGTCAATAACACATGCCCGAAAAAGAAACCATACACTGACGATTAGTATTCATTCAATGGATATGGACAAACAGAATGAAATCTCGATGGAACCATGGATTAAAACTTATGGTATCGGCAATGGCTTTCTCTATAATTCGGATATCAGAGTAGAAGCTGGCATTTTGAGCATTTATTGCATTGAATTTTTCCATTCACGACAGTCTTATATTTTGGGAATAAGCCTATTTCATTGTGTATCTCTTCTGTTGGCTGCTGTATAAGTTCTTTTTTATGTATATCACCACATGTTAAAAACTCATAAACTTTCTACTTGTGATATAGCTAGCAGAACGTATCATCGACTAAATAAACTAAAAAAATTGCCCCTTTCATAGGCTGGATGAAAAATTATATGTTACAAATTTTTGAAAAGTTATCACAACATCAGCGAGAAAGGCCCAACACAGTGATGTGAAAACTTGGAGTGATCTACAGAGTCATGTGTTGAATAATTATATGCAAAATTAAAGTTCTAAGCTTTTTAAACTACATTTAAGGAGGTTTTAACTTATTTATTTACATTGAAATATTAATATTACAATTTATTTATATTTATATTTATAGGTCGACGGTTTTCTAATTAAACTAACCCCTTTCAGCCAAGAAACAAAAGTCGTATGGATTAAGAAACTAGCGGATGGAGTAAAAATAAAAAGAATGAGATTTAATGAAAGTCATTCACATCTTATTTTGAGTTACAGTGATGTAAGTTTTTATTAAATCAATTAGATTTTATTATTTAAGTTAAAAATAATAAAAAATAAAAATTGTTTGCTATTAATTTTTTTTCATTTAATGTCGAGGATTCGATGGCTAGTTTGTGAAAATTAAGATTCAACATTTTACATTCATAACTTACGAAAAGCTTATGCAAAGGATTCCCTCAGAATATTTATTTTTTATCGATATATTTTCTGTTTGTTGCTCTTAACTCCGTTCAAAGACTACCCTTAAAAAGATAGGAGTCATCAAAGTGACAGAAACTATTGAATATTTATTTGAAAACAACTTATAAACTGTCAAGTAATAAGGTGTATATTTTCTGATTTATTTTTCTTTCTTTTTGCTGTGTATGACACATATACCCGTGTCATCTAAAACTAGCTAAATATGAATACTGACTTAATAGCTTATTGTTTTGGAGTGAGTGGGAATATCTTGAACATGATTAAGGAGTTCCTATCATAGATGTATTAGATGAGAAATAATAATTAAACTTCTGAGTTGAAATGAACAAGATCAGACCTACCATTGAGTTAAGTTTTCGATCCAACGTTTTAATGTAATTTTCGATGACTGAATGAGTCACTAATGTGGACTACAAGTTCTTTATGTAAAGGGCGCCTAAATAAGACTTTACACTTACTTCATTACTTAACTAAACGTAACTAAATGCTTGTAAACCCTAACAAAACGGTCTTACAGCTTTTTTCCTACGAAGAAGCATACTATTACAAATGCAATAATCAAATACACCAATCCCCTAAAATACAGCAATTAAATATTAGAAAGAACTATTCAATATACTTTTTAGGCGTGCTATTGGACCAGAAACTAAGATGACATACTGAATTCGCTGCCAACTTAGGCGTTAAAAGATTTTTCTTGCTTAAAAGACTAGAGGACACAAAATGGTGATCTTATTACAATATATTTCTATAAATACAAGATATATCTCACGCCGTCATGAAATATAGATTTTTTTGCTACATCCGATTCAGTTCTTGAAAATTAATTATTCGCAAGAGTTTGCAAAAAAGTGTTAAGCTTTAATTAAGCTTCTCTTTGAATAGAACACCGTATTCCTTTCTTTTCAATTCCTATGTGGATTACAAAAATAATATCGTTGTTTGATCGAAGAACACGAATTTTAATAAATTTTTATCTGTTGTTTGATGATATAATAGTATCATTAATTCATCTTCAACTTCTCTCTATTCTTTATTTAGACAAAAAAGAAAGTAATAATTTTGAAAGATTCTTTTTTTGATTTCAAGGGTTCTATACGACTTTTCTCAATGGCAACTTCTCACGAAGATGATTTTAAAATGATCTTTGAACCTAGAGAAAGGATCATTTGTGCTGATTTTCTACCTCCTGGAAATAAATGGATAGTCGTAAGTAAACAAGTTAAGATCGAATTAATTAAACTGTTTTAACGTACAGGTTAAAACTAATTAACATAAAGACCAAAATGCACCTTTACACATATTTTAACAATTAAAATTAAAATATGGCGACGTTTCCAAGTTCCAGTATTCGAACTTTTTCATCAGGCAATGAAAACAAAAATTAATACAAAAATGTTGAGAAAAATTGTCCTCAAAATGCAGAAAAACGGACCCACGCTCCTTCTCTATAATGATATCTTCCTCCCTAATGGGAGGGACTTAAATTTGGTTCTCATTTTGAAGACAATTCCTTCTCAACAGTTTTGTATTCATTTTTAGCGACCCCTATGTTGCAGCTTGCCTGTAAAACATAGGGGACCGCTCTTGCTTTTATGCTTGCTGGATGTCACACACTGTAGTTGCCAAACGGTTAGATATATTAGAATGAAACCTTCACCATTGCGTTCAGCATCAAAAAGTAGATGACCACGTCCAAAAAATCAGACTTCTAGGACCACTCCCTGACCGGATATTGGGGGGTCAAAAGTGGTCGCTTCCGATAAAGAGGAAAACGGCGAAAGACGTCCCCCCAATATCGACCCTTCTGAACACATTTTGTTTATAAAATTGTACATATTATAGGGCCGCTTTTTGTTTTCATTGCCCGAATACTGGAACTAACGTCGCATTGTTTTAATTTTAATTGTTAATATATGTGTAAAAGTGCATTATGGTCTCTATGTTTAAGATCGAATTATTTGCAGTGCTTGTTCCGATTGTATTTCATCAATATGTGGGAAAGATTACTATGTTTTAAGTATTTGGCAGATTTAAATTGCAGTATTTATCCATTTATATTTAAAACGTGAAATAAAAAAAAATAAAAAAGTCGAAAGTCAAATACAAAAATAAAATTAACAAACCATCTTTTTAGTTTTTCAAGTAAAAGATAAAAGCAAACATTCACAAAATATAAAGAAAATAAAATTATGACCATATTTGTTGGTATTGGCAAGTGCATTTTACGACTAAAGAGAGATGTCTGCTTTGTTATTTTCTTGTTAATAATGTTAATCCATTAGCTTGCTTTCTTTCTTTCTCTATCTCTACTCTATCCTTCTATCTAAATACTCTCATCCAAACTCTAATTGGTTGTAATCTATAGATATTTTGCTCTAATCACTCACTTCATTCTCTTTTTATACTTTTAATGTTCATTTTCATCTTTATCAAAAGAAAAAAAGGTGGTTTCTTAATTTTATTTTTTTACTTGATTTTTAATCTTTTTTTATGACATTTGCAAATTCATTGTTACTTTTGCATATGTAAGTGTTTGTTGCGATTCGTTACTAGAAGCATTGTCAT
The DNA here is from genome assembly GCA_023159025.1 of Thereuonema tuberculata. Lineage (NCBI taxonomy): Eukaryota > Metazoa > Arthropoda > Chilopoda > Scutigeromorpha > Scutigeridae > Thereuonema > Thereuonema tuberculata. Next base: position 59,553,805 of record JAFIDM010000001.1, on the reverse strand, counting down.
ATTTTTATCATCGAGTTACTAAGACATCCATTTATAAGTCAGTGTTCGATACAACGTTCGAATTTATTTGTAAACTCGTGGAATTCGGTTTATAGGGATTTCCATATGATGTTCTTCATTTTTTTTTAACTTGAACAAAGACTAAAGAAGAAAATAGTATTATTTATAATGTTTTTATCTAATATTAATATTTTTTTTGTAAGAAGTTTGAAATTAAAAACCACTTTCAGTTTATTTTGTAAGATTTTTCTTTATTTTTTTTCTCCCTCCTTAAGACACTAAATGACAGGAAGGAAGTGAAAGTTCGACGAATGAATGAAAATCCTCGTGAAGCTACTTCAAGTCTAGAATTACCTGAAGACTGTACTGTATTAGCGTGCAGTCCTTTATGGAACGGCGCTTCCGTTGGAACTGTTTCTGGAACAATCTATACAATTGATTTTGCCGCCAAGACCTTGCTACCTAGAGTGATTCATGCAGTCAGACTGGACAGCAAACCAGTGGAAAAAATCAAGTAAGAAAGATTTGGATTTTCGGTTCTCCCCTCCCTTAACTGGAATTACAATTTTAAATTTGTAAAATATCAATAAAACTGATGCGAATTAAAACATCATATTATCTCTAAATGAAATTCACATCAGAATTAGTATATAGTTAATAAGTTAAACAGGACCTCTAAAGGCAATGTTGAAAAGGGTCTCTGAAGTTTCCTTTAGGATGAAGAAGTACAAATTTCAATGATTAGTGGGATGAAAGATCCTTAATATTAATCAGATTTATTTTGAAGGAAAATCACTTTTTTAAGATAATACACTTTTATTTATCTTACTTTAAATAAATAAAAAATATGTTATGGAAAAAGCAACATGATAACTTCTGATTGTCGTTTTTTCATCCCTCCTCTCTCTCCTTTGAATACGTTTAGCTTATATAAGACTTATCTATTAATGCTTAGGTGTTGTTTGCAATAAACGTGTAATTTTTTTCCCGCCATATTTGGAATTAAGCAGCATTACCAATTACTGAACTTTTTTATTCGAATTACTATCTATTCTTCATATTCAAATTGCGATTAAAATTTTACAAAGAATGTATTGTCATATAAGTATATTTAATTATTTAACTAAGCACAGGAAAATATTAATAAAATACAGCAAACCCTCGATTTAATCGACTGTTTGGGGGGAAAGGGTGTCCGTTCTTATCGAAAGTCCGTTAAATCGAATGTGTTTTAAAATTGTATTTATTCCTCGATGTCATAATAACGATTAATATTGTGCATTTATACTTAAATAAAAGTCACAATCATGATTATAAAAGATACAAACGATCAAAATGTAAATACGTGAATAGAACGAAATGAGCTGATAGACTAATCTGTTCAATATATGTCTGCATAGCCTGGATTAGAAAATATTGATTCCTTAATTCCCACTGGGAACTCCTCATCAGATAGGAGATCCGGATTATTTATTTTACTGCTATGAATATATGAAAACATTAAATTTCTTAATTTAAGCTTATTTTGTAACTTTTTATTTCTATTACCTTGATATCTTTACCTATGGACAAAAACCGCTTAATTGGGAGACTTTTTTTTTATTCATATTAAAAATGCAGTAGTTTTTTTCTAATAAAATAACACTTTAATATTTTAAAATATGACCTCGCAAAAAGTATTGTAAAATTTTCATTTTTTTCGATTTCCTCGTTATTTAATAGGAATTAGGGGTTTCACCCCCGAATTGTAAAAATTCGATCGAAAATTTTTGTTCGTTAAATTGGAAATCTGCTACATGAAGGGTTTACTGTGTTGATGAAAATATTAATATTAATTCTTCTAAAAAAGAAAAAAAAATCCTTCTTTATCAAAACAAACAAATAACACCACATTGAAATGTGACTAAGTTTTTCCTAAAAGTTGGAACATAGTTCATCTCCAGCTGTTCATATCAAATATCACTCAGCTTTGTATACATTATTTCTTATCGCCCTTCAGTAGCTGTAGACTAATGTTATCAAAACGTTTTTTCATTGAAGAGATAAATGTTGAAGTTTGGTAACTAAAGAAGAGATTTCGCAGCATTTAAGGGTTTCTTTATATTCTTAAAATGAAACATACAATAGTAATAAAATAATGGTTTTTATTATAAATTTTAAGTTGGAAATGTCAAATATTAGGTGAATGCTGAACATAGGACACTTAAGGAGTCGTAATAATATACTCCTTCTGTTTTCTTTATATATAATAAATATATAAATATATTAATTAATATATTAAAACTTTATTGTTAAATTTGAAGTGATTTAAACGTAGAATGAGTATAATAAAGTAAATATAAAAAAAAGTACAAAATAAAAAAAAAAACCGTTATTAATTACTACTATTATTGCTACTACTACTACTACTACTACTACTACTAATAATAATAATGATAAATAGAGGTTAAAAAGTCATTCCAAGTATAGTTTGCAAACAGTTTAAATACTGTACATTTTAGCAATACAGAACTACCATTACAAGCAAAACAATGCATTATAATAGGTATAATTTATTAAAAAAACATCATGCCTTTTCAATAACAAATTTTAAAAAAAATCCTCAGGAAAAACTGTAAAAATATTCTAAACTCAATATTTCGGCTCGGTTCCTTGAGCTTATTCAGGAGATGATGAGATTTATATGAAGCTTGCTGTTTCTCCTTTGTCTCGGACAAGTTGTTTCCGCAATCTCTCTTAGACAGAAGACCAAGAAACAACTTGTCGGAGATACGAACGAAGTAGAAGTGGCAAACTTCATGGAAATCTCATCATCATCTGAAGAACAAACTGAAGGTATCCCAAATTATATAATATAACCAAATTACAGGATTGTAATTTTTCGTCATGGATAAAAGGTTAAAATCAGGACGTTTCAGCCTAACCTGTAGGCTATTCTCAACTGTGCTGCTGGCTCGGATAACATGCATTTAAATAGTTTTTTATGACCGTATTTGATAGTTCATGGTTAATGGTAGGGGTGTTGGCTATGTGCCAAGACTCTCTCAATGTGAGTGAGAAAGTGCTAGGGGCTTGTTCTATTATCTGAATATTGCCAAAGTTGGGGGTATGGGTTGTATTTTTGCTGTGGATATATAAAGTGGATTTAAATTCATCTTTGTTATTGTAATTGGCTTGGTGCTGTTTCATTCTTTTATTAAGAGTGGGTAGTATAACCAATATATTTCTAATTGCAGTCATTGCATGGGATGGCATATACAACATTAGTTTTAGTTAGAATATCCACCTCATTATTAGTTTTCCGGTATGTTAATTTGTTACTAGTTCTGTTAATTATCTGTATATTATGCTTTCTGAGATATATTTTGATGTTATTGTTAATGTTCTTTATATATGGAATAACTGCGTAGTTTGTCATCTGAAGAAGGCTCAAGGAACCGAGCCGAAATATTGAGTAAAATTCACCCGGAGTGAGAAAATCCCTCATAGAAGAGTATATCCTATTATCATGGCCCACTTCTCCTTCAGAACCAAGTTACATAACTCACACGTTCTAACTTTGTGTATTTCAACCACACCCTGTCATAATAATAATAAAAAGAAGAAGGAAAAGAAGAATCTATTGAAATTCACCCAGATGTAGCGACTACAACATAACAAATGTTTGCCTATCGTAGTTTCAGCAACAGCAGTAATACACCAGAGACAATTCAACAAAATCTAAAAACATTCGGGGCATTTATAGCTCAAATACAAAAAAATAGTGATCCTAGAAACATGCAGCATTATCAGAAAATTCCGAATGAGAAAATGTAAAATATACAATTGTTTTTACTATCCCTCTTTTATTACTCAAATCCTATATGTTTGATTCAAATATGCCATTGTATTGGCTACCAACTTAGTATGAACAATAATAATAATAATAACCACTCCTTCATTTCCTTTCCTATTCAGAGGGAAGCTGGTTTTTGCTCATATCTGATTTTTGTTTAAA
>JAFIDM010000001.1:59495428-59529808 GCA_023159025.1 Thereuonema tuberculata | reverse complement strand
TTTTCAAATTGTTTGCAAACTGTTTACAAACAATTTGCAAACAATTCCGAAACATCTTCAAAAACAAAAAGGAAACAAAAAAAAACATGTTTGCAAACAATTTCCAAACAATGTTTCCTGAAAATGTTTCCAAGTGTGGACTTAGCTTAACAAGCATAAAAAGTAGGCCTACTATTTCATCAATTTTCCAAATCGCACAATGCAAGCCACACTTACTTAACTTTAAGGCTAGTACTCTGAGTCCCGGGTTCGGTTCTCATGTGGGTTTCGTTGATGGTGGTGATCCGCTCTGGGCAGGTTTTTCCGAGGTTCTCCCGTTTCCCCTGCATTTCTCACACCATCCTTTCTTAGTCTTTCTCTCCGTGGGATAGTACAAAAGATCTTTCAGGTCGACGTGCTCGGCAGTCATGCCACCCACTTTCAATTAATCTAATCTAATCTAAGGCTAGTATACACCAAGGGACAAAGTCGCGGAACATGTGTCTCGGGACAGTCGCGATACATTGTCCCTAGACTGTCGCTATACAATGTCGCGGGTCCACTAATAGCCAGTTGCACTACAGATATCAGAAAGTTGCTCTCTGTACGTTTAATTTGTGCTTAAATAATTTAATGATGTTAAAAAGGAAAAATCGTAAACCTAAGCGGTACTGAAGGGAACTCTATTTTCGGGAGGCATTACTGTTGCCATGAATCTTCTCGAAAAATTAAAACTGGAAGATGGATGGGTTTCAGAAATTTTTGGGCCAGATGCTCCATAGCATCCCTTCTTTTATTTCTGTTTTTATAATCTAGACTTGTGATATCCCAAAGACATGGGAGGGCCTGAAAATCTTCGATTATTTTTAATGTTGTTTCTATGGCGGACAAGTAGAAACTGACTCAGAAGTCTCGGAACACATACAGACTCGAAATGTCGCGCAACATTGTCTCGTGTTCCCCGTTTCGATGGGAAACATGAGATTTGCGACTTTTGTATCACGAGAAAAATGTATCGCAACAGTCGCGAAACAGCCCGCGACTTTGTCCCGAGACACATGTTCCGCGACTTTGTCTCTTGGTGTGTACTTAATAGAATAACACAGATAGAATTCAGTTTCATTGTTTTTCATCTATTTCTACGTGGAAAAGCATCTACAATAAAATATATTTTTTTATTACCTTAAGGATATTTAATGGTACTTTAGATAAATATGATTTGTTCTCTTAATTTGAATCTTAGAAAAAGAATTCATAATTCAACTCAAGGCAATTATTAGCAATGAAGAATCATGGTGGTGTTTTAGGTTTGCATAAGAGAATAACAATCGTTAGTTCAATAAATACTATCATATTAATAATCAGTGTATATTATGAATTGGATACAATGTTTATAATATCATCTTATATTTGAATTTAAATGATATCAGGTAAGAGCTTACAAAATGTCAAGAAACGATGATCAGAGAATTTTTCTTGAGATTTTCTAAAGTTGTCTGATATAATTACTGTATATAAAATGATCTTATAAATTTTATACATAATTCATCAGAAAATAGTCCCTAACTAAACACTTTTCAATGCTTATCGTATTAATAATAATTTTATGAATTATATATTATATATATATATATATATCAAAATAATTAATACAATTATCTTAAATTATTATTACTAAAATAGCATTAAAACAAATGTTTTAGTTAAGGACTACTTTTTGTTGCGCAATAGCCAACCGAAATGCACTACTGAAACTCGCCCAATGCTATGACAAAAACTTTAATCAGATTAAATAATGCGTTACGTTTCATTGATTTTTATCTTCAAATAGAAAATAATGTTGGTTTTTTTTTTATCCACAGGGCTTTTTCAAGAATTTCAACATCACTAATTTTCCTCTGAAAAATCGAAGTCCGGAAGAATTGAAGAAACTACAGCAGGTGACCTTCAAAAGAACAGTGGAGCTGAATACCTTCAACTTCAGGGTGAAACATGGACAAATAGAGCAACCCAGATGGCTGGTAAAAAGATTAATCCATTTCATTACGAATAAACAGATGAGCTAATCTAGTATAGCAATTACATTTCTACTCTCATGGTACCCATTGTTATATAAGAAGTACGTTAACTTTAAACATAAATCGTTAATTACTTTTTTACATAATTTCTTTTATAGTTACTGTATAGTTAATAGATTGCTGTTTATATTAAAATGCAAATAAATATAAGTAATCTACGAATTAATATTAAAACTAGAGATATGAATTAAATATTTTAATGATTTCTCAGATGTATATTTAACCCTTTTTTAAAAAAAAAAAAAACAACTTTTTGGAGAAACATAACATTTTATAATTTTATTTATGCAAACGTTGTAGCTACCAATTGATAAATTATATAATTAAAGAAGCAGTTTCATCAGCATATACGTAGACCATATTACTGTTATATTTATGTGATGTAAATTTTTCAAAAGTTAAACAAAATTAAAAAAGGAGAAAAGGAGAAAAATTTGCATATTTATATTATTGTTTATTTGCACGAGCAAATATATACAGTATATGTGAAATATTCGCTAAACCGGTTTAATAAGCATTTATCAGTACAGGGTTCAGCAAATACCGGGTGTATCAGTTGGACACGGTCAATCCTGTAACTTCTTTCTGGGAGCTACTTTCGAGAGCAGTTTATACGCCTTCCCAAGAATAACAATATCGTAACACAAAGCGGGCACCGAAATGCTTCACCTGTGTACAACAGTGTGCAGGCACTTGACGTCAATACGAGCTCCTCGTGTCACTGAACATGCGTAAGTGAATGTGCGATAATTCACAATGGCAAGCAGGGAAAAGTGGTGCGTTGACGTTAAAGAAAAGTGTGTCTGTCACTTAATAGTTTATGTATGAGTCGAAGGGCAACATCTCTGCAGCAAGATGCTTATTTGATGAGGACAATGACTGCAGTCAAGAAGAAATTTGAAGCACTGGTTCTGTTGCAACAAAACATGCTGCGAAAGGGTCACACATCACAGTCACTACTGAAGAGAACCATCATCGCCGAAGTGCTGATGAAAGTCCGAAAAAGTTGATACGAAAGTTGCCTGGTGAAACAGGCATTGCACATGCATCAGTGCAACATCTTATTCACTCCCTGAACTTAAATCCATTTCGTCCAGAAAGAGTTCACGCACTGTCTGAGATTGATCCTGACCAAAGGATTGAGTTCTGCACATTTTGCTAGATGAATAGTAACAGGATGAATCACTGTTTGATCGAAATGTGTGGACAGATGAGGCGAAATTCCATCTTGATGGATCCGTAAATCGTTACAACACCTACTACTGGTCGGATTTCAATCCCCATGCAATGGTGTCGCCTCAGGTTAATTCGCCGGGAATTACAGCATGGGTTGGAATTTCTTCCAATGCTATCGTTGGACGACAGTTCTTCTTCGATGACACTGTGAATGGCGAAAGCTATTTGGAGTTACTGATGATACCAGTACTACCGCACTTCCCAAAGTGTGTACCGGACATGAACAAAGTGCTGCAGCAACAGGGATGGGGCATCACCTCATTATCACAGTGATGTTCGTGCAGTCCTGAAATCAGATATTTCCCGAACCCAGGATTGGTGCAAACAAAATGCCACCTCCATCACCAGATCTCGCACTCGTGGACTTTTCCCTTTGGGAATATGTGCGTGAACGGGTCTACACAATCAAGCCACAACAGCTTCTGGATCTGCAGGAACGCATCGAGGTCGAAGTATATTCCATTTCGAGGGAGCTGTGAATGTCTGCCGCAGTGTCGCCACACAACTTGCAGGACTGCAAAAATGCAAACGGTCTTCCGTTCGAGCATCTTCGTGCATTGATATGTCATTACATTGTTGCTACTGTATGCAAAATTGACAGGGTCTAACTGATACACCCTGTATAAAGATCATATGTTAAAAAGTAAATATCTCAATAAATATTTGAATGTAACCTATTTAAGATTATATTGAAATTTCAATTACATTCTTGAATCATTCATTCCACTTTTTTATGTGTTTATTAATACTCAGTTGCATTTGACAAAGCTATTAATGAACTAATGTTTTTAAGCTATTAATATATTCCTTTTTATCATTTGTGCGTTGTTCATTTTTTTAACAATTTTTTATCAAACACACATTCCTTCAAATGATTTTTTATTTTGCTATTAATATTAGCGTAAAGAAAAATAAGTACCGCAATTTAAAAATTATCGATCTGTAAATGCAATCCATTTTTATATCTTTATTTTTCAGCATCCAACTGAAGAAGCAGTCCTGTATGTAAGTTGTTTCTCTCTCTCTATTTTGAATATTTTAATTTTTGGCTAACAGGCGTAAATAATTTTCGTAGTAAATATTTAAATTCATAGAAGCTTTTTACTTTCTTATTCTTCGTAGGGTGAACAGTCTGACATTGTATACGATGCAAAAGTGAGGCAAATGCATTTAGGAAGTAACTGCATGGATTATGGTGGAGATAATCCTTATCATCTCAGTCAATTCGAAGTATTTACTAAGGATCAGAAACATCATCAGATAGTGTTAGTACAGGTGCGAGAAAATCTATTATCGTTCATTTCAACAATACCTATTAAGTGATTATCTAATACTAGCTTAAAGTACCCGGCGTTGCCCTGTGAGGGAGTGGAGGTGGGGAGTTCTGGTTCTCCCCTTCTCCACAACCCTATCACATCAAACCTTCCCCAGATGGTAAACAATCAAGTGATCAGTACAAATTAGTGTTATGTATTATTGTGCAATCCGAAAACCTCATAGAAGTAACTTTCAACAATATTTGCCCATCCCCTCATCTCACCACCCCCGTTTACGCCCCTTAGGGCTCGACATCGAAAAAGCATCTTTTTAATTTTGACAAAGAACACTCATAACAACTTTCTACCTCAGGCGGTTTTGGAGATTCGCAAACCCTTCAAAAAAAAAGGTTGCCTCCTTCCCTCTTACAGCTATTAGGATCCGAATATCGAAAATTCGTCTAATACGTAAGGTTTCGATTTTGACGAAGAACACTCTTGTCAAATTTCGTGTTCACTAAGGAGACAATGCCGAAGAGATTTAAGCACAAAAATATTTTAGTTCTAATGTTTGCTAACAGGTTACATAGTAACAACAAAAGTTCGCGCTATGCACAACAACAATTTAGTTCCAATTGTCGCCACCAGGTGCATATATGGCGCTATTTCAAGGATTTCACCTCTTTTCAGGGTGAGGGGCTGGTGTGTCGAGGTTCCAAGGTAGCCTATATGTTCCGCAGGGCAGTAAGGGGTAACTATGCAAAATTTGATTGAGATCAGTTAAAGGGTAAAAATTGTATAGAGAACATACATACAAACTTTGACTTTTAAATATATTAAGATTTATTTTAAGAATAGTTTTGATCCTATTTACTTTGAGCTTCTAGAAGGATTTACTTTCTATTCAGTTAGTGAAAAATTAAAAAAAAATATATATATTACATTTACATTACAATGGAAACTGTTAAAGCGCTCCGGAAATTTCTGGTCTCTTTGCTTGAATGTCGTTACCTACATTAAAGAAATCTAAAGGCATTTAAATCAAACAGATTCAAATGTCTAACATCTAATCTAATAGATATAATTCGAAATCTACACAATTTCTTGCAATTATTACTAAAAACCAAATTCTTCATACAAAAAATGAATAAATAAATAAATAAATAAATAAATAAATAAATGAAATATATTAAGCTTTCAATTCTAATACAGAGTGGGCATAAAAGAATGGTGGGGTTTCAAAGACATGGATTTTCTGTAATGCTTAATGCACAGTCATGACATCTGTCAATTGGTAGTGCAACTGTCCGAGTTTGATATACGTCACTCAAAATCCGTTAATGTGCGCACCTTTTGTCACCCAGCACACATCCAAGCGGTAGTCTCCTTGCTGCCAGACATGATGAAGCATCAAATCTGGCAGCAATGAGACTACCGCACTATGAGACTATGATTACTGTTTCCAACAGGACGGCGATCCACCCATCATGATGTGCGAGGCCTCCTCAATCGTGTTCTTCCAGTGTGCTGGATTGGATGTGCTGTAGATGCGGACAACCACTACCTGCGATGGCCACCACGATCTCCGGACCTTATACTATGTGACTTCTTTTAATAGGGGTACGTGAAAGACAACGTGTGCGTACCCCTAATGCCCAAATCCATCAGCGATATCAAGGAACGGATCACCCATGATGTGGCGACCATCACAACGGACATTCTTCATGAGTCTGACAGCAATTAGACTACAGCTTGGATATGTGCGGGAAGACGAAAAGTGCGGACTTTCAGTGGCAGACATCAAATTTGGACAGTTGCTGTTCCAATTGAAAGATGTCATGAAAGTATACGTTATACAATATAGAAAATACATGTCTTTGAAACCCCACGATTCTTTTTACGCTCACTCTGTATTTCTTGTATGCATTTTAAAATTATAATTTATCAATAAATAAATAAATAAATAAATATACCATTTACGTGCTGCTAGCATTTCATACAGCGAAACATTATCTTATGATTAAATGTCACAAATACTAATAAATAATAAGTTTCTCAATTATTAATTGTCTCTGTTTTTTGTTTTATTTTCCCTAAAGAACTGTGTTTATCAAATGAAGATGCATTTCAACAAAATATTCGATGAGTTATATACGAAAAAACAAACTACCATTGCCAAAATCAATGAACGATGTAGTCGTATGCATCAAATCATCGCTGACATTAACCTCCGATATCCTGTTTGGGAGCCGGTCATTAGAAAGTCGGAAAAACCAGACGAATGCCTGATTGTGTTACCTCAAGAGGTAATGAAGTCTCTCTGAATAGGTCGTTAAAGTCTACATCTTATTTTGGCTGCATAAGCAATAGATAAGTTTTAAATCTAACAAGAATATTACAGTATTTTTTGAAAATTCTTACACTTTTATTACTTTTAGAAATGAAGTATAAAGATAGCTAGCATCAACTAAGTGAAAGCAAAAAATAATTAATAAAAACACTTTATTATTATTAATATATGTATTAGTTTAGTCTCTAATAGCAAGCTTTGTTTTTCATCATTTCATGAGATTTTGTCGGATATCGTAATATGAGTAAAAAAGTAAAGCGTTCTTTTCAAAAATAAAAAAAATAAACTTTTCATATTATTTTTTAGGTTAAATCTGAGAAATATATATCTCCTGAGGAGAAGGAAGCAATAGAAAAAAAGAGGGCAGAAGAAGAGGAAGCCAGGCTAAAAAAATTGGTAAAAAACTAAACGTTATTTCGTTTGATATGAGATACCTTGTTTTGTTTTAGTTGGTTAGTTGTGGTTAAGATCTGGACACTGTGTAGTCGTATGTGGCCCATGATGAATCAGTAAAGGTTGGCCATCTCTGTTTATATTCAAAACTTTTGACTTATTACAAAAAATGCTACAGGGATAGAAATAAATGCACTCTCTGCCTCAACCATTTCAATACAACTGAAAGTCTACAAGCCATCCACCAAGATTCATTCCAAGAGCAAGCAAAGATGAACCAGTCTCACCTGTATCTGTTGATTCATCATCCTTTTAAATTAATCACTGGATCCATCTGTACTGATCGCAGAAAAAAAATGGATTTCCTTCTAAATTTCAGTTATTTTCATTTTGAACGAGTTATCCATTTAAGTCAATTCAGTTTTGTTAATGTTACTTCAGGTGGCCATTTCACAAACCAATTACTGTAATTAGCTAATATGAGAGACATCTGTAGAATCATTATCGTATTCATTTTTATCCATTTTTATTTCCTTATTATTTACAAGATACTGTTCCAAGAAAAATGATATTATACTTTATTTATTTATTTATTTATTTACAATACTAATGATTTTTCTTTTTTTTCTTTAGGAAGATGACTTCCGTCATAGGGCCCTGATAAAAATGATGGGAGGTGTTTTGGCAGCAAGACGAGAGGATGAGATCTTGAAGAAGGTTAGTTGTTTAGACTGTGTGTAGAAATTTGTTGACAATTTTGTATTGAATAAAAATAATTTTGATTCGATATCTAAGTCATTCCGATATATAAGTCGATCATGATTTCGGATTAAAAATTCACCAAAGCAGATATTCTCGTATAGATCAACTCATATGCTTTCCGTAAAAATAATTCCCTTAATATTATTTTGGCCGTTCAGGCACAGCTTTGTGATTACTCGGCTGATTTGTCAGAACCTGGGTTCGAATCCCGGCGTCTGCATGGATATTTATTTCCTGTGTTTGTCTGCTTCTTCTTTCACTTGAGGTTTGAAGCCATTCCATGATGGTTTCCTGAGGAAGGTAAAGAAAAACCCCTCAGTATCTATTCCAAGATGAGAAGGAAAACTCCCAACCCTATATTTGGTTCTTGGGGCCCTTGTGTAGTAGTTGCCCCAGTGTATTTCTATGGATTGTTCCAAGAAGCGAATCTCAGTATATTTTCAGATAAAATATTTTCCGTTTTAATAAATGATTTTCATCTACTAGAACTTCGAATTGGGTCGTTAGATGCCAGCCGCCGAGTGCCGTCGCAAATACAAAATTCAGCATTAAAAATAAACGATGTCAAAACTACAGTTTTAAAACTTAAAAGGGAATAAAAGGGATTAAAGGGAAAGTGTGGCACAATAGCAAATAGAGGCTTCTGCGATCTAATATGACGAAACCCAATGTGATGAAATGATGCTGTAAGCAGTAGCGTACCAAGGGGGGGGGGTCCGCCCCGGGCCCCCGCTTGGGAGGGGCCCCATCAACCAGCCTAGGGGGCCCCCACCAGGCTTATTTCCTTATTTTTTTTGGTTGTTGAATAATGGAACTCCCGCCCCGGGCCCCCAAAGGCGTTGGTACGCCACTGGCTGTAAGACCCGTCATGCTACAAGTTCACGGAGGGTTGAGTGTAATCCTGCCTAGGGAAGCATAAACTTTCTCAGTTAAGGCCAAAATGATTTTTAAAAATTTAATTTTATAATTTAAGGGTTATATTTTATACCAACAGCTTATCACTTCGAGTGATTGAACTTCCATCTCAAGTTTTAGGAAACCGTTTTATAGTCAGCATGTACGATATTTGAACAAAATTGAAGAATTTGATTCAATAGTTTTCTTTTTCTTTCTAGGATGTTCCTATCCCAGCTTTTATGGACAAGAAACCTAAGGAACATTTTACTGAGCAAGAATACGCTCAATATAAAGAATACGAACTTAAAGTTAGAGAGTTAAATGAAGAGAGAGAGAAACTTAGAAAACAACTGGAAGTGGAATTTCATAGATCAGCCGACCAATCAAAAGTGAGGTCTTGTTTATTTAATAAGTACATTAGATAATATTTTGATCATTCAAATTTCATTTAAGCTTAAGTTTAAGTTTCATTTAAGTTAAAGCTATTACTTTAGATTATGAAATTGAAACTGAAGTTTTTGAAATTTTAGAGGATGTTATTTAAAAGCTTTGAGGTAATTGGACATAAAGGGAAGAATTGTGCAGCAAAACCGATCTACAAATCATTGTTCAATCAATCTCAAATCAATCTAACAATGCAGTAAACAATGTCTGTTTTTCTCTTATAAAAACAAAAAAAATAATGAAACACAAAATTCAATATTACGATGATATGTAAAGGTTTGCAGCCTCTAGTGCCACATTAGCTGAAGGCACGTCCTAAGGTACTAAAACTATACCTTATATTTCTATCTATCTACATCTAGATATAGATAGAAAGATAGATAAATTGATGTTCGGAAAAATTATGAATTATAATACGACTATATATATTTCTAACATACATGGAGGAGTAGGGTAAGGTAGGGTAAGATGACGAACTTAAGCTTCAGAGATTGTCCCTCGGCTTAGTAAGTGGTTTAAAAACCTAAAATTGAAAGGACATTTCTTGTAACTTTTATGTTCAATAAAAAAATACGAAACGCTGTTTTACCCTCTCGAATTATGAAAAATATTTCACCAAAAAAAAAAAAGAAATTTTCGTCATCTTACCTCACCGAAGGGGTAAGATGATGAAGGGGGGTTGGTAAGATGACAAACAGATAAAAGTAATACATTGTATAATTTGTATAATTTCGTGGCATGTTGTTTATAATACCTAAAGATAGATAGATAAACAGTCATACAAGAGGTTTTAAAATAAAAGAAGAAAAAAAACTAAAATTCAGTTTCAAAACCAATCGAAAAATTACAAACGCACGGGAAAAAAACACATCTTAGTCGCTACTGCTCGCAAAACAATCTTGCCCAACATCCTTTGCAGTGAACTTCGTTACTAATCATCTGAGTCTCAGAAATTGCTTGGACAGGTGCTCCTATCTATGAATGCGTCGGAGAAATACCGAGTTCGTCATCTTACACGCTTCGTCATCTTACCCGACTTTCCCCTATCATTACCACTATTGATACAGAACAGTGGTTAAAAATTCACAGCATCGCATTACAAGCCATAGTCAACAATAATAATTCTTTAGTAATAAAAATTAAAATATTTTTCATCACTTCATACTTTATATCTGCAAGCTTTACATTTATTAAAAACAAAATAAAATAAAATGAACGTCTGGAAACCAGAACCTTGGTAGCATCGTGCAGACTACTCTACCATTTAATAGGGCCTGGTTAGCCACTTAATAATAGCTTCAAGAATCTTAAAAGAAAGATAATACATCAGAGATTGGATATTGTTCTGTGGTATAAATACTACAAGTGGCCTGGAATCTTGAGTAACAGATAAGGAAAACATTGCATATATAATAAAAGAGAATAAGTTTCAATCTGTCAATCGCAATTATTAGATCCATCAGGTATTACCAAAAAGAACTCCTAGGGATCTAAGGAGACTGCTCAACTTCATCAAAATAAAAAGTAATTTAATTGTTTTGGGTTTGTTTGTTTTTTTCGTTGTCTGATTTTCAGTTTTTTCTTATTTTAAATTTCGCAAAAGGAGAAAAATATAGAATTAAGATGTTACTCCCTCATCAGAATAAAAAAAAAGGATAATAATAATAATACAAATTAATAATAAATCCACTCATAAAAAGCAAGTTGAGATATCTTTATCTCGGTCTCATTAGATCTAAAAATACTTAACCTTAATACTGATTGAAGGGTAAACAATACAGGAAGAATAAAACAAGTCTTAATAAAAGCTAATGTAAATCAGATATCATGAAACTCCGAAAGACACGAGATCTATATGTCAAAGTTCATTGGAACAAAAAAAAAAGGTAGCTCTATACTCAAACGAAGGCCAGTTACCTTGGTGGACTAACTTTGGCTCCTCTAATTAGAAATTAAAAATGTAATAAACCTTTTATACGAAATCTTTCTGATTTTTTTTTCTTTTTATTATGTTTTGTGTTCATTAGTTTTAAGTGTTCAAACGCTTTAGGCGCTGAACTGAGGACTGGAGGAGTCTGGGTTCAATTTCCGGCAGTGGTCGGAGATTTTTCTATGTTTATTTCTCCTCCAGATGGACCCCAGGGTTCACCCAGCCCTCTGCCAAATAGGTAAAGCTGTTTATTTTTACTCGGGCGTTAAAAACAGGCGACACGTCGGGCTGACCATCCGACCTCAACTAGTCCCGTTGGTCGAGAATTGCTGGGAGCCTACATCTCCCACGCACCCAAGGACCTGCACGGCCTGCTGCAGTACGTATTTTTTTTTTCTTAATAGAAACAATCTATTAAGGATCTAATTATACATGGAGAGAAATTCGCCAACCGGACAATGAATGTGCTTTCGCCCATTGTCCGGTTGGCGAATTTCTCTCCATTTATGAATGATTACGGACGTTAAACTTGCTTTCTATTGATCTAATTATACGTTTCGATTAAAAAAACAAAGTGATTTTTGTAAATTAATAAAAAATAACGACCTGGTCAAATTTATCTTCTCTGATCCCTTTGAAAGCTTCCTATTTATTTGAAAACAAATGATCAAAATTGAAGTAATTATTCATGATTTTCACTTTCTCTGTGTTTAGGAGCTAGGTTTGTTATTTGATGAAGACCTTCAAGATGTATTTAATAAGAAAATAGACACAACGTTTGTTGTTCTTCAGGAAGAATTAAAACTGACACGACTGAATTTAATGCTTGCTTTAGAAGAAGATATTTACATATTGCAAGAGAATCTCGTAGCAGCTTTAGAAATCCTTAAGAAGAAAAAGGTGAGACCCAAAATATTCAAAGCTTAGCATTCAAATCTTTTGATTCTTTCTCTTTTCTTAAATTTGTAAAATAAATCTTTCATCTTTTTTTTCCCTGTAAGAATCAGACATCTGTCTACATTAACTTATGCCTCCATTGTTATTTCAACGGTAGAATCATTTCAAAAAGCTTTTGATAAATATACTAGATATTCATAATTAAAGTTCACATTTCGAAAGGCTGTAACTGGAGAACCAATCAGCGGAACGACTTCATATTTCACATAAGGACGTCCGTGGCGATAAAATCTTGTTTGGCGCAAAAAAAAAAAAAAAAAAAAACTTTCCGAAGGTGGCCGTTAGAGCGATATATGGTGCTACAATACTGT
Source organism: Thereuonema tuberculata (assembly GCA_023159025.1). Taxonomy (NCBI): domain Eukaryota; kingdom Metazoa; phylum Arthropoda; class Chilopoda; order Scutigeromorpha; family Scutigeridae; genus Thereuonema; species Thereuonema tuberculata. The sequence goes on along the minus strand of JAFIDM010000001.1, from coordinate 59,517,215 downwards.
AGTGGGTAAAGTAACTATATGGTCTTATCTCTTGTCTCCACAGAACCAAGACCATACAGTGACTTTAGTAGTGGATACACATGATTCATTGTATGTTGCACAAGGACATGTTCACCAGGTATCAGAAACATACTGAAATCGAAACATCGCATGCTAAACCACAGCACGAAGTGTCACTCGTAATGATGTGAACGTGGCGTGCAATGCTGGTCGTCAGGTCCCCCAAGTTGGCTAAGTGTTCACGATAGACAAGTTGTTTGAGATATCCCCACAGCCAAAAGTCGCAGTGGTTGAGATCCGGTGAACTTTCGGAAGTAATTTTTATTTTTTATTTATTTTTTTCGCAAACAAAATTTCATCTCTACGGACGTCCTTATGTGAAATATGAAGTCGTTCCGCTGATTGGTTCTCCAGTAACAGCCTTCCGAAATGTGACCTCTAATTATGAACACCTTGTAGTAAAGGACTTCAGTGAGTTCCTTCGACACATTTCTGAAAACTGACTTTTTTTTTTCTCCCGAAAAAGATATATTAATAGCACAGGGTTCCTTAAAACACTGAATAAACAATTTAGTGCCGATTTGGGGAAGAGATTTAATATAAAAAGATATAAAAAATATTTTTCTTTCAGCTAGTTTTAAAGAATTTGTAGGATTTTCAACTCAAAATTATAAATTTAATTGCCATAATTAAGGCATTTGCGAGCTAAAAATCTATTATAAAATTGTACTACAAAAATAAAGATTATTGCGAGCACAACATTCATTAACGAAAAAAAAAAAGATAGTTCATATAACTTTCTTTAAAATACGGAAAAACTATGTAACCATAACAAGAAAATATAATTTTTAAAACAAAAAAAGCGTTCTGCTTACAAAACTGATATTCTATAGACGAAAGTTGCTATTTTTGATAATTAGGTAGTAATCTAAAACTGTTTGACATACAGTATTTCAGTTATTGAATTGCCCTAGCAATAATTTTTTAACAATTTTTTTATAATATTTTATGTTAAACTATGAAATAGCTCTTATAAATAAGATAACAGACGTTTAAAATAGCCTTTTCTGCAGTGAACAGAATTTTGTTTTATGATATGGAAAGAATTTGTTTTTGGTAATAATAGTTTGATAGTCTATGAGAATACAGATTATCTTATAATGTGGTTTTGAATTGACAGGCTGCTGCTTTGGCGGGTATCAGTTTTGTTCAGAAGAGACTTCAGGCAGTGCATGAAATCTACGAGCATCTGATTGTAGAAGACAAAATTCAAGAGAAGCAATTCAAAAAAGAGTTTGGCGATCAACCACCATTGATATTTGAAGCCCTGACAAAGTTGCTACGAAGGAAACCAAGGTAACGGATATTACATCATAAAATTAACAGAAAAAAAAAATATCGAAAAAATAATATATTAATTTTAAATCGTTAGATTAATCTTTTTAGATACATTATTTAAATATCTCATTTGAAGTTAATAATTTCTATTAATCAAATACATAATATCCCACACTGCAAATAATTATTTTAAAAAAAAATACTTACAATAATTAAAAAAAAAAAACAAAAAATACAGCCTTTTTTGAACAACATTAATTCAATGCCCGTCAACTTTGCCAGATCTAAAACTATTTATTGTTTATTTTACTAATATACAAAATATCTTGCGAAAATGACCAAAAAAATTTATTTTCAAACATATGGAATGATTGGCGACATGAAAGGACAATTAAAACCTTGGCCACACACGAACAGATGGGTGATTATATTGGTGCTGTTAAAAATTGTGTTTTTTTTTTTTTGTCTGATACGTATTAAAATGTTAGACAAAATCTCTTTGGTAGCTACACTTGCCTTGCAGATATAAAAATAGATTGAAAATTAGTCCTGAACCCATTTTCCATAACCTTAAATACTTAATATTAATGAAATGTTTCCCACAAAAAAAAAGGAGTTATTGATCTTACAAAGTTAAATTGCTAGAACTTAAAAGTAGTTCGGTTTTAGTTTCATTCCTAAAACAAAGACGATAAAAGCTATAAAGTGCCTTTTCCTGTGTGGTTTCATATTTTATGCTTTTTCTTTGTATTGACCCATGTAGATTACCCAGAGGTCAGGTTCATCAGCCCTCTCAGGTTACAGCAGACAATCCATATGGAGCAGGACCTTTTGGTGAGGCGCAAGTGAAGTATCTGGAACAGAAAGAGGCAGCAGCCTTGGTGGAAATGGATAATATTGCTAATATGCCAGAAGTCGTAGGCACAGTGGAGTTGTGGGAACAATTCTGTAACAGTCGAAGGAACAAAATGGTTTCCGAACAACAGGTAATAAACGGTCGAGTTTCTGAATCGAAAAAGATAGAATATAAAGGAATGCAGTGTTAGAAAAAGTGAAGTATCTAAAATAGCAGATTCTAGAAGAATCTTTAGTTAAAGTAGTATTAATAAACAATACATATATGAAAAAGTTCTCCTTAGTATTAAGGTTTTGGAATTAGTAGTTGTGGATATAGATGATTTTAGATAGGATATGCACAACATCCGGAGGTATGGATTTGTATTTTTACAAAAACCAGAACTTTATTTATTTGCTTTTTGAAGATATATCACCACACATAAATACAATTCTACTTATGCTGGACTGAGAGAATAATTAAATTGTAATTTAATTAAAATTATTACAGGCTTTTAAAAAGCTTAATGGCTTCAAGAACTAGTAATTATTTCGAAATATCGACTATAGATGGCGTTACTGTCAGTCAGAGCATATTGGTAACCCGAAATAGTTGACTGCTGGATCTCTATTAAAAAATACGTACTCTATCCAGGGCCGGGTTAACCCACTTTGGGGCCCTAGATATTTTCTTCTTACCGGTTCCCCTCCCTCTCCCACAAGAAAAAATAAACTATTTTATTTACAAAAAATAGACAGTTTGACCGGGCCCTAGACATTTGTCTCATTTATCTATGCGATAATCCGGCCCTGGCTCTATCTATGTGGAATCAATTCACTTTGCTTAGCTATTGCAGATTTTTATTGTTGTTGTTTGTTTGTTTGTTTTTCGCTCTTTAATTTGTTATTGTAGACATTTTCATATTACTATTGTTGCTCAAAAAAAAAAAAAAAAATTAAAAATCGGTTGTTTGCTTTTTTTTTAAAAAAAAGGAAAAAAAATTACTGTTGTTTTAACAGAAAATAAATATGTAAACAAAAACTATTCGTCCAAATTTAACCATAATATCGGAAATCTTTTTAACTAATTTAAACCAGATAAGGCATATAAAAAAAGAGCAATATTTTAGCTCCATTCGATAGATTGATTTTTACCTCAGTCCGGGATTTTTAAAATTTAAAAAGAATTGCAGCCAATTGAAGGAAGAAACAAAACTAGAAAATGATGAATAAATTGTAACCATAGTCAGTTTTGACATTAATTGCTATAAATTAATTTTAAAAACTTGTTCTGTTAAAGGTTAGAGACAAATCGACAGTGATTGCAGACATGATGAGTTACCAGGACGCTAAACAGCAGTCACATGACGTTGTAGCGCAAAGCATCAGTGATATCAACGAGCTAATTATGAGGTAAATCTCTTTGTAATAGTATGTTTCAAAGCATCTTCCTTCTAATGCCAAAACCATTTGCGTTCACTTCCTGTGATCTTGGAAATAATGTAAATTATGCCTTCATACTTAATCCTTACAATGTAATCATCTTGTTGTGGTCACGAAGGAAGTCATTATGAGTATGAATAATCTCCAAAGCCAAGAATGTCGTACCAAGTTGAAATGGCATGTTTTTAAAGGAAAGCCTTCATTACTTAAGCTTTAGGGATCACAGTATCTCATAATTCTTTCAGCACCAAAGTCTTACAGATCGTAACATTTTTTTCTTTTCACTATTAGTATAGCACTAAACTTAAAGCACGCAGATGGTTCCCATATCCCTCAGTAAATGTCTACGAGGAATAGTTAATTACTGAAATTAGGACTGTTTCAGTCATCACTGGCCAAAAAATAAATCCCAAAATATAATTATAAATTCTTAAATTCCGAAAAAACAAATTCTTAATAAGCTAAGCGGGTTGCTAGCGTGAATTTGTTTTTACCCTCTTTTATTGTTTATTTGATTTTTTGATATTAGTGAAATGAGGGGTCATTCTTTTAAATGTTCGACCGTTTGATGTATTGTTTCTTTCACTGAGCTGGGTTATGCTGGGACGGGACCGAGCTGATGAGGGTGTAGAAACCCGAAACGGCGTCGTCCTCGGTTACCCAGCAAATTAATCTAAAATCAGCTCAGTGAAATTTTTGTTGTTTAGTTATTGTGTTTTTTTTATATATTTTTTCAAAGTTTTTCTTTGATGTTCTTAACATTGTACACACGTTAATTTTGATTTCATATAATTATATTTCAGAATTATCTAAAAACATATCTGTTACTAAATATTTTGTGGACAATCACCGGATTGGTCTTCTCATCTCTCACTCGTCCCGCTGATCGGTGGAGTCTCTATCACCGATGCTATGCGGATGCGTTATTAATTTTCGAATTTGTCTATAAATAGAGAAGTGTACAAAAGATGCATTACGTTTTGAATTGCTTATAAATGCAACAAGTGGAACAATTTACATGTTATGGCGAGTGAGAGAAAACCTAAGAAATCTGAAACTAATTACAGGAAAGATTCTTTATTGTAATAAAATTATTAACGTCACTATTATTATTGTTACTGTGCTTACAATTAATATTCGTAACTCTTAAGTAAATCTTTTTCCGTATATGATTTTTTTTTTATACTGTTGCTAATTAAATAAATCATTATCGTTATCAGTGGTTCTAAATCCTATCAATTACTGTATCTCATAAATATTTAGCTCATTTTTTGTTAAAGCATTACGTATGACAATACTTACTGAAATGTTTTAACCTGAAAATTAGTAGAAATACAATGTTGTTAGTAAATAGTAGACGGGCGAAGCAAGTATCTCTTCATGTTCCCTCGATCACATTTTGTGAAGTTTTATTCAAAATCTACAGTAGCTAGAAATATGAAATTTTGCATGTCCACTTAGAAATTCATGAAAAAGTGCGCAACCGTATTTTCAACACTTAAAACTGTCAATTTTATAAGAATTATTTGTTTATAAAAACTTGGAAACGCGCCTTTAATTCTGAAAACGAAACAAAAATTTGTAAGTTCTAATAATCCTACAGCGTCATAGCATTAGTCACTTGAATCCTCCGCGAACCAGTTGAATAAAAGTCACGCCCTAAACCATTTGGGGGTTAATTTTACCCTGAACATTATCCATCTACAAATATATCCTAATAAATAAATTCTACAAATACATTGCAGATATATATTAATATATAATATATTGAAATAAAAATGCACTTAAAAATGGCATTTCATCGTTTTTGTAATAAGGACAGATCCAAATAAATAATAAAAAAAAATTATCTTTTAAAAATAAACGATTTATTATTAAAAAAACACAAAAACATAAAAATTTGTCAACTTCTGAAGTGATTTTAACAATGCTCCTGTTAACGCCTGGAATATGGCGGCAAATTCTCGAATGTACCTGAAGCAACCATGAAACCTTCTTTCTCTTGTTCTCTCTTGCCTCAACAGCTTTATTCTTAGTCAGATGACTACTCTTGTTGAATGAGCTAAAGTCAATGATGCTATTAAGTTGTTTCTGAATACAATCAGAGGAACTGGCTGACAAGATTTTGTTTTACAGTGAAACTAGGGGCGGTTCATTTAAAGAAAGTTCTTATTTCAAGAAATAAGATCTTACCACCCCCACAGCAAGAGTTGAATATCCAGGCAAAACAGTTTTCGTAGAAATGATATAGTAGAAGAAGGTCGGATTAAGAGCTTTAGTAGAGATACAAATCCTCCATTTTCTGTCAGAAGAATTAATGAACTAGTGTGATAAAATTTTCTTACCTCAAGTAAATGTTAGTTTATTCTTTGTTATTCGACGACATTTCTAAATCTAATATAAGAATCCAACATGAAAGACTTTAAATATAATCTTTCACTTGGTTTTGTTTCACTTTCATTCAGAATCTTGTCCACATATTGTGACCTGATAATAAAAGTGTTCAATCGATTGCTTCTCGCATGGCTTCAAATGTCGTTTTTCTTCTGATTATTAGTTCCTTCATTTGTAATGATGAACTAACTTACTCCCATTTTATAATGATTTTGTTGTTACTTTATTTTTTTGTAAGTATTTCCTTCCATCATTTATTCTACATCTTTCAATAATACCAGCATTCAATAAGAATTTTTACAGTTTGTTGATTTCTCAGGACCACATCGAATCACCTCCAATAATAAATAACAGCTGAAATTCCTTGTCAAACATCTCTAGCCAATCATAGCCAGCATTTCGTTTATTTAAGGTCCTGACTCAAATAACTGCAAACCTTTTATTTCTTTTATATATTGATATTTCTTTTTCCAATGCACCTAAAATACTGAAAATTAAAAAATAAACTTGTAAAACATCTAGGATTTTTATTTTCTTGTTTTTAATTTGCAAAATATTCTGCAATTAATTAAATTAAACCTCAGAAACAGTCAATTTTTTGGGTGTTTTTGAGGTATTACTCGGCATTTTCAACTCAAAAAAATTGGACGAAAACCATTTAGATAAAAAAATTGTAAAATAATGTTTTATATGTAAAGTATTTATTATTAGTGCAATAGTTAATTTTAAAAAAAAATTATCTCGCACGATTTAAAAAAAAACAAAAACACAATTCTGCTTCAGCACCTTCTTCACCTTCGGAAGAAGCAGAAGAGGACGAATTAGAATGTATTGAAGAAGATGAAGTGGGAGAATGCATCGAATATGAGAAGCCCGCCAGTAAACCCGGCAAATACACAATTTTATTTTTTATTTTTTTTTAAATTAACTATTGCACTAATAATAAATATTTTCAATACAAAACATTATTTTACAATTTTTTTTTATCATTTCATGTTTTCGTCAAGTCTTTTTGAGTTGAAAATACTGAGTAATACCTCAAAAACACCCAAAAAATTGACTGTTTTTAGTTTTAATTTAATTAATTGCAGAATATTTTGCAAATTAAAGATAATATGATATGGCTTCTAGATAATGAATTATTAACAATATCTTGTTATTTGATAAATTTATGACACGATTTAATTATCTTAAATAACTTTAAAAAATATTGTGGAATCAATTTTAGTTTTTTTTCCCAATGAGACCATCATGTACTAATATTTTTTTTCCTTACTTTCTGTTCTGATTAACAAAGTGATGCTCTTTCTATAAATTCCAGATTACAGACAGAAAAACGTCGAATTCTCATGAACCTGGATATCCAGATATTAATGAAAGCTGGAAATGTAGAATTAAATACTGATGGATACCTTCCAGACTTTGATGAGGTTGTACTGATCCATCGTCGAATCGTAGAGGAGAGGAATAAGACAATTTTGGTAATTACAAAGTTACATCAATAAATAAATAAATACATTTTTATTAATGTAAGTAAGTCAATTTCTTATCAATGGTCAGACGGATTATACAGTAATATGCTAAAAGAATAAGCCTCCCTCACTACCATTCGAAGAAAAGAATATATCAACTGATAAATGCAAAATCAACATATCAGTTACACAAAAAGATGACGACCCAATAACTAATCCATTCTGTGATTTTTTTTTTCTTCTATAGGCTTTGGGTCAAGTGAAAATTCAAGGAATGGTCGAAAATCTCAAAATGCAAAATGCAATCACGCTTCAGGAATGGGAACACAAAAGAATGAAAATGACATTGGAAGATTTGATTAGAATGGCCAAAGAGATTCAAAGGCTACAGGTAGATAAGACAATAACTCCACAAATTACAAGTGCATTTTCAGTATAATTCTAAAGACTACTTTGGGTAATTTAATGATCTGAATTGATTTGTCTATCAAATGACTATTCGGACTTTGGAACATCACATCATTTTTAATATTAAGACTCATTCCATTCACTTTTATTATTTAGACTTTTGGTGAAGTTAGTTACAAAAAAAATGTACAAAATTCGTTAAAGTTCGTACATTAAAAAAAAAAAATCTTAAATATTTTTTCCAAAGAACTTAATCAAAATCTCAAGTTTTAAGATTTTAAATTCCAAACATATTACAATAATATGTTTAGAAATAATAAGCATTTGGATTTCAGTATATAGAAATACTTAGTTTCTAGTTTCTCTTTTTTTCCTCAATACATTCATAAAAAAAAGTGTTTGCGTTAAAATAAGTGCATTTAAAATAAAATAACTAATTAGTTTTGATGCATCCTAAATAGGAAAAAAAAGGATAAGTTTAGCAGAGAAATAACTAAAATAATTATATCTGATTTCAGTTTTTTATTGAGGGTTATTTATATATAATCCTTAAAGTAAGATTATTACAACAATCTATATAATTTAGAAAGCTAACTTAATGTTCAATTATTTTCTTTTATGAAGGTAACAAGGGAAATGATGTGGTATCTACAGCAGTGTGATAATACACAATTGCATTTGTCAAGACTGAGTAAACTGGAAGACACTATTAAAGTTGTTAAAGAGGTAACGGCTAAATTTCTCTAATATCTGTACAACCATTATTATCACAGTTTTTTATATTACATTCATGTGCACTAAATTGCTTACATTATAATCTAAATCAGCAGAGAAAGTCTTCCTTATATGGCGAAATCTGATCACTTACATTCACCTTAAAATCCTGACATCAAAAATAGAAATGGCGTCTCTGTAACGGCAAGTTACGGTCAGTACGCGAGAGAAGACTTTATACAGCTAAGCCAGGGATATAATTTGGAACGTTTTTCAATATTTCATTAGTCAGAGTGATAAAATGTTTTTCTGAAGCGCTGGATAGAATGGTTACCGCAACAAATATGTCCGTGAAGGGTCTTTTCGTTCACCGCTCCCGGCACGAAGCAGATTCGTGTAAAGCCGTGTTTCCCAACGTGGGGCCATTTTGATTATTAAGGGGGGGGGGGGGGATTCGAAAATGTCGGGTATTTTTTTTTTTTTTTTTTTTGTTTGAAAAGTTAAGAAAAGAAGTTGGTTTTTTTTTTTTTTTTTTTTTTGAAAGTTTTACCTAATTTGGCGGGGCATAGCATACTTTAGATACTTTAGGTGGGACACAGCACAAAAAAGGTTGGGAAACACTGGTGTAAAGTAAGTGGTGGATATGGATGACTTTGACTTATATAGTGTTCGTTTTCGTTTACGAGAGCATTCAACGCTTTTGTGCATGCGTCAGGTCTCCTTGGATTTCATGAAAATATGGTTGAGGAAAAATAAAGAGAGGATATTTACTTTTTATCAGTGTTAGTTTACTAGTAGCTTCTTTCTATTTGCGCTTTTCGGGAAAGAATTATAGAAAGAATAAATACTATTGCAAAAATAACAGGTACTAAAAGAAAAACAGGTCTTATGAAAGTGCCCATCTCAGCGTATCACCCCTTTGGGGAGTAGAATCGTCTGTGTTGTCGTAGCTCTCGCTTTTCAAAACAATATATATATTGTTCACTGAGCTACTATCAGTGAAATTATTCGTGAGAACAAATACACAACACTTGATATCATTCATTCGAAGCTTCAGTCAATCTTCGCAACGAATACTTCACATGGAGCTGGGAATGAGGTATGGAAGAATAAATCAGGAAATTCTACGTATACATTATATGGCCAAGCCAAGTTATTAAAAAATTATAAAATTATTTAAATAATAATAACAATATAAAAATATATTCGTAACAAGTACAAAATACTAAAACCAGAAATGTTTTCGTTATATTTATAAGATTCAGTTATGAATTTTAGAATAGATGACGCTGTTACGTCCTGGAAACATCAATCTATAAGCAAATTACGTCATTGAAGGTTTTTCTTTCATGAATTTGACTTTCAATATATTAAATATTACATTTCTTTATTATGAAGAAAAATAAAATAAGCTGATTTACTAAAAAAAAAAATTGCTAAAATGGATGGTATTTAAATAAATATTATTAAATAGATATTTCCTTTTTTGATCTCTAGTATCCCATGGGATTGCTGAATGTATAACGCTTCGACGTTGAAAAGGTCATCAGGGCTAATAGGAAACAAATATTAATAATCAGTTTATATTAAGAAAATATTTTGTTTTTTCAATATTACCTAATATTTTGTCTGCGTGTGTTCAGATAACTGCTTATGTTTTTTTTTTTTTTTTTTTTTAATTAGATGCATCAGAAAAATATATTTGAGAAAGAAAAGGAGATAGCTAAGAAACAGAAAGTGAAGGAATCATTAGACAGCTTCAGTGATCATCTACAAGACGAGATGTTCAAGCTGAATACGATAATTAGCCAGTGGAAACTCATACCAAATATGGATGGTAAGTTTTACAATTTTTTATCAGAATCGTTTGAACTATGTCTGCGCTCCCTTAATGTCAATTCTTTGTCTAATATTCTATTTGCAGAGATCACATATCTTCAATCTTTCAGTTCATTCCGCAGCCACAAATAGGGAACTAGAATCACAGCAAAGATAAGTCTCTGCACACAACAGGAAGGTGGTGGGAGGCATTGAACAGACATCTTCATCTGTTATTAGAGCTCAAGCCAAATATTTTACTATCACTACGGTCATATCGTTCTACCATCGTAAGCTTTTAAGCAAATTTAGTCTTTGTCATAAAATTTAGTCTTTGGTGGATTTCCAGATTTTGAACAGTGAATCCGATAACACACACACGGTATTTTTAGCGGTCCCATGTTACAGTTAACATAGGGAACCGCTCTTGCTTTTGTGTTGTCTGTATGTCACACTCTGTAGCGGCCAAGCGGTTAGATATTAGAATGAAACCTTCATCATTGTATTGAGCATCCAAAAGTAGGTGACCACGTAAAAAGAAAATCAGACCTGTAGGACCCCTCCCTGACCCCCAAAATTAACGTTTTCCATAGTAGTGTTAGTAATGATAACAATTAACACAGTAATAATACTGATGCTTCATACATAACAATACTAACAATTGCCAACAGGATGTCATTGTTAATATTTACAGACGTATTATTTCATAAATTCTTTAACATATCCAAATGATGCACTAAGCATTGTATTAGCGGCCCCTAGGTTACAGCTTGCCTGTAAAACAGAAAAAAACGGTCTTGATTTTATATGCTCTTGCTTTTAATTATTTTGTTTATACAATTATGCATATTATGGGGCCGCTTTGCTTTTGACACTGTCTAAAAGCATTAATTACCTTGTTTTTCTTCTTCATCAGTACCGTAAAATGGGCTACATCCGTTTATTTTGGCAATTTTCCAATTACATTTCGCTTTATTAACAAAAAAATTAATTTAGAGCCAAAAGCAATTGATCATCACACATTATCTAAACTTAAATTTACTCGGTCTTCTGAAATCGTAAAACATACTAATTCCAGTGTATAGGCTGCTTTGACATAATTCCTTAAGTGAAAACAGAACCAAATGAAAAACGAGATTATTTTCATACATTGAAGTCAACTCCGTTGATAACAATGTAATATTATATTTAAAGGGGACACATTTATATAATTGAACTGATCATTAAGAAATAAAAAATTTTCTTAGAAAAGAAATGTTATATCCTGAGCTTTTTCTTCAATTTATGACATCCTACTTCCCTGTGTTGAAGACTTCACAGTTCTTATCTTGTTAATCTTTAACAAACTGAACTTACAAACGTCTTCTTCTAAGCTTTTAGATTAAAGTAAATATATCCTTAACTACTCTAGTTTCTCCGTGTAATCTTTTTGTATTTTAGGAAATATATGTTTATTAATTAAAAACTGCGTTTATTTTCGTAGATCCTTTGGACAAAAAGAGCTCCAAGAACTTCGAAATCTTAACTCGACGTCGAAAGTTGGCCGAATTAGCCGAGTATCAAAGTGAAATGCTCAATATACTGGTACAGGAAGTGGAATCAGCGCTAAATAAATCTCATTCCTTCTATACTTCGACCTCAAAAACGCCTCGCAGGGTTACAGCTTTTTAAAATAAACATTCCTTATATAGGACTCAATAAAAACTTCACGATTTTAACTAAAATAAAATTTACATATAAAAAAAAATACGTGTTTTTGATAGATAAAATTGACGAAATGAAATCTACAGCCGATGTTTTGTACATTTTAATTTTTGTAAATAATGGAAATTTTTAAAATAAAAGGATTTCAGAAACGTGTTTGATTTTAATCTTTTTTACTTTTGAAATGCAATTAAAATGTTACAACAGATAAATATTTACAACTTGTAAATGTATTATATATACAACTGTCGTGATTTACGATCATAAAATTCTCTTATCCAAGAGTTAATTTTTAATCCCTTCTTCAATAGTTAAAATAAAAATATTCAGATCTTTGTTATACTCCAAAGCAAAAAGAAAAGTCAACAAATAAAGTTTTGTTTTATATTTAAAAACAAATAAAAACCAAGGGTCTTAAATATACAATTTTTCCCAAATAGATACCATCAAGAAGGTATTCCGAGAGATTTCGATCACTTATCAATACCATTCTTTTAGAAGTGTATTGTTATGTGCTGTTAGACACTTGTTTTATTTATTGTGACGCATCACCCATATGTCATCGTCGTTACTACTGATACTCTGCGTAGGGGAGGAAGACGATGTTGACAGACGAGATGGTATTCTGTGAAAACCATTACGATTGATGCCGGCGTACTGTTTGCACGTGTTATTGTTCAGTTCACGTCCATACTGATTCCTGGGCTCGCTCCGTCTCATCCCACTATGTTGGACGACGACGGGCGGAGGAGGGGTCCTGTAAGTGATGGGAGCCGAGATCCTCTGCCTCGCGGCCTCCTCCACCGACTGATCGCTCGATGAACACGACCACTGGTCGCTTTGACTGTCGTCCGTCGATCGAGGGGGCGAGTATTTACCTACGTACTCTCGGCACATAACAGAAAGGCGGGACGTCTCGTTACGGATAAAGTCCACCGTTTCGGCGCTCAGTTCCACATTGGTGTTGTTTAGTACCCGCGAAGTGTTTTTAGAGATGGGCAACACTGGTCTACGTTTGGAATCGGTTGGCCTCCAGTGCTGACCATCGCTGTGTCGCCTAGACTCCCTCTGACTGCCATAACGATGAGGCAATAAAGGAGTGGCTAAAACAGCCTGTCGATTGGCTTCCATAGTTGTTGGGGACCCGTCGATGCCCTCACCCACGCTACCGAACCGGAACTTCTCAGAACCTGGGAGTTTTGGCTGCTTCAGATTTCCAAGAGATGACCGCCCTGCTGAGTGACGGGAGAAAGGTCGCCTCTCAACGTAATCCTACAAGAAAAAAAAAATTATCAAAATAAATGAATTGCTTTTCCGTAGTCTTGCAGAATCAGCAAAACATATTTCTGTCTCGTTCTGTTTGTCAAGTGTTTCATTAATTCCGATTTTTATATATAATGGAAACTCAGTATAATACATTTCTAAAGAATTTCAACAAGGAAAAAGCGTAAATCACTGTCCTTTCTAATTTCATACTTTTTATCTTGTCATTGAATTACTTAAAACTACAAATTTCTCCATCATTTCTCGTTTAACCTCTCGTTTAATAAATGAATATAAATGTACTATTTTTTTAAATATTACTTTTAGAATTAATAATTATGAAATAGCATTAACTATTAAAAAGTATCAAAAATATTCCAATACATTTAATAATTACCAAAAACTACAAGGTCTCTTTTGAACGATATGTTTAACAGCTATATTATGCTGGATATTATGTTGGCTAAATTATTTTTATACATTCTTCAACTTATAACTTGGTGCTTTTGGTTTTAAAAATGGAATTACAAATTAAATTAGCTAACTATGTAGTTTGAATTTTTAAAGAAATATTAAATAAAACTTACGGTTTCATAATCCATATCGGCACTGTGATGTCTTTGATGGATATTCATTATATCATTCTTCATTCAATTCGATACCCGATTACTGAAAAAAAAAAAAAGAATGTAAATATGTTTTATTAATTCTAACTTCAACTTTTTTCTTCTTCGTGAAAAATAAATAAATAAATAAATAAATAAATTTTACTTTAATATCTAAAGTGAATTTGACCTTAAATTTCTTTTACGAAGGGCAGTTCGTTTTACAATTCATTCTTTCAAATTGTGGTTGTGAAAATCTTAATGGTTATCAGTTTATCACAATCAACAGAAAATCTCCAAATCTTAACAGTTATCAGTGATAACAATCAACAGCAATAATTTTAACATTAAATCAAAAAAACGAAAATTCTTCATGACAGCTAAAGAGGAGGAAACAAATGACGATGGCAATCAGTATATAATATCAACAAAAATATCAGATCGAAAACCTACGTCACTAATGAATCAAAACATGATAATATAGCGTTGATAATTCACACATCTCAATTTACGCAACAGATCATTACTAATCAGGGAGATATTACTGTGCTAATTCCATCCATCACATTCGAATTTTTAAGATTAGAATAAAAATTTTCCGATAAAATTCTTTCAGCTTTAGTTAGAATTTAAGACATATTTAAATTTTTTATCAACTATTTAGATAAAATTTATAACTTCTAAAGTTATAGACAAAAAAATTCTGGATAGAAAATTTCGTAATTGGCATACAAGTAATTTTATAGTTTTCTGTAATAAAGTAGCTTTTATAGGTTTCGACGAATTCTACAAGGTCTAATAATAAGTATTTTTATAGAATTTTTGCTGTGTTGTATAATGTTGATTGGATTTTAAATGTAATTAAGAAAAAAAAAAAAAACTTCTCCCTCTAAAAATCTTTTAATGTTTATTTTTTAAAAAAGCAAGTCGCCCAAATTGCAAATTATTATTATTATTATTATTTAGTAAAACAAAGTCTTGAAAAGTAAAAAAAGAAATTATTAAAATTTAAGGACAGGATAGTCCATTTGATGTGATTTATGTATGCGAGTGGCACATAGATTGACATATATTAACGTTATTTGTACATTGTGTAAATATTTGTAAATCTAAAGTAAGTTTGATTGTATAGAAATTTTGATGTAATAAATTGACAAGTCATCGTAACACGAACAGAATATAATTCCTACACAAAACCATGAAATAAAGATATCCAACAATTGCGTCTGAATCTTGCAGCAACGCTTTTGTTCTTCTATCTGCACGAAAACATGTGATTTATTTGAGTTTATTGTAAGGGTTCTTTTATTTTATTTTGAAGAACTTCCTATCCAATCAAAAGAGAAACTCGGACAGGATGATAGTTTTGGAAAGGAAATTTTACGCCAGATATCCTGTGGCCGCGACTGAAAAACATCTCCCTTTTTGATGTGAATGAAAAGGATTTGGTTTATTATGAAAAGAATATTATGAAATGAAATTTTAAATTCATAGCTTCAAAATAAACTTCCTTATTTTAGATTACGCAGCGGAATTCAGTAATATTCAAACAGTACGAGTTCTTAGTAATAATCGCATGCGACATGTGATCATTATTAGGAATAAACAGTGATTAATCACCACCATATATGTCCACAGTGGAACAGCAATCCTTTACGTTCCAACAGTAAAGGAAAAAGTACTTTGTAAACTAAATCTCTTCAACTGGTGAAAACGTGTCATTTTTCACTCCCGTCATCCAACATGTCAATAAAAAAAAATCACATAACTCTGCAAAAAAAAAAAAAAATGCTTAAAATTGCTTAAATTTTAATGTTTATCACATTGCAAGTGGTGAAAATTTTATTAATATTATTTCACATTAGCCAAAATTATAAAAATGAATTGCTGTTGTTTTATATCCAATTTGCTCATAAGTTTTTGTTCATACTTTTACGATATGATGAAGGAGAATGAGCTGCATGATGTAATAATGTAATGATTTTTTTTTAATCTCTTCATTTCTTTTCGTTTTTTAACCCGTTATCGAAAGTAGATCAGAAACTGTCGATGTAATGCTGTTCTTAATGATCTAATCCGGATGTGATTGTAACTTTCAAAAACGAATATAAGTTTATTTGATTTTCTTGCGCAGTTAAATCAATTTCGACGATTCCTTTGACACGTCTATTGTTACGAAGTGGTTGGAATATAAATGAACTTATGATGTTGGAGTTAATTCTCAAACGATAGTCAAGTAAAGTTTACTTCATTTACTACATTAATCAATATTTGAAAATAATAAATAAATAAATATAAAGCAAATAGAATCACTAGCATAAAAATTACGATTAAAGCGTAAGTTACAGACAACTCATTAATATTCTTTTATATAATAATTTATTATAAAAGGGAAAATCTGGAAGTTTGTTTATTTGTGCCATTCAATCACGCCCCAACGGCGCAACCGATCTGAATGAAATTTTGCAAGTAGGTAGTTTATGATACGGGGAAGGATATAGACTACTTTTCATCGATCAAGTGTTTGCCGGGGAATAGGCCCCCCCAAATCTGAAAGAAAGAATTCCCAAACCGGTCGATAGATGTCTCTAGATCTTTAAATAGCGCCACAGATCTCAATGAAAAACTTCCCAAGCCTGTCGATAACCTCAGTTCTAAATCGCGCTAAATTTTGTAGATAGATAGATTTAGTCCCCGGGCAACACATAGGCTACCTATTACCCCGAAATTCCAAACAGTTCCTTATCCGCGACGCGGACGTAGTCGCGGGCAAAAGCTAGTAATGAGTAAAAGTAAGGATAACATTAATTATTTTGTTGAACTAGTGAAAACAATTGTTATTTGAAAAAAGAAAAGAAAAAAAAAAAGAAAAAGGAAACATTTCGGTGTTTTGCATGCAGGTATTTTTTTCTTCTTCTTTAATTCCCCTTTATATGATTTTTTGTAAAAGAATATTAAAAGAATAACCTGATTTCCCATATAAATCGAGGATCTACTTGGGTGATCACTCAATCAAATTTTCTATTTAACTCTGATGATAAAACTTCGCTTAATTTACTTGAACTCCGACTAAATAAAAACCAGACCAGTAGAGAAATCTATATATTTCACAACAGCATCTGATGCTGTTATATGAAATGACAACTCAAAATCTATTGATCAGCGGATAATAATAACGACAGTAATTGTTCAAAAGAACAATTTGAAATATTTTTCCTATTAATTTTTTCAACCTTTGCAGATATTTGACAAAACTTAACTGTTTTGAATTGCTATCTGAGTTGTCTATTTGGAACCAGATGAAATTGAACATGCAAATTATATCAATTATATTCAATAGGACTAAGAATTATTATCTATTTCTTATATTTGAGTTCCCTTATATTGTAAATCATAAAATTGAGGTTAATGTTTTTACAAAGTTACCTTACAGGACCCAGTCCACAATTTTAATCTTCTCTAGTAGTAATTATGTAATGTACAGAAGAACATTTAATATCTGAACCAACAGAATTTACTAATCAGCTTATTTATTTCAAGAAAAATGATTCCATAAATAAGCTATTACAACTACAGCTGGTTTTCGCAAATCATAACAGAAATGCGATTTAAGCTACAATGTGTAAGGCAGCAGTTTTCTTTTTATCTGTCTGTCACCTGATCTAATAGCATTTTAAAACTATCGAATCACTATCATTTGCTAAGGATTACATGATCAATTGCATGTGTTAAATTTAGCACTGAATTAAACAAACTTGCCTTTCATTAGAATTCAGGTAACATCAATACTAACGAAAGTTTTCGCAAGTTATTTAGTAACTAATGACAAATTGGGTTGTTTTGAATAATTTGATGTTTCCACTGAAATGGATTCTCTTCGTTACTTTGCAGCAACAGCATGAAAACTACAAAACTATATAAATAAACAATTCCCTCAGTATTTATAAATAAGAAAAAAACAAATGTTTGATCATATGAACCCATTAGTGCACACTATGCTTATGTTATTATAACGTACGATGGTAAATATATTAAAATGCTTCGATATAGACCCTAAGCCTGTCATGTTATATCGTACATATATATATCACGGTGTTGGTGATGATATTCACGAAAGGCGAAGAGGACAATTTGCATCTTCTAACAATTACTTATTTCCAGGAAAGACGAAAATTCATTAATTCAGAAAAAAATGAGTTTCGAAACTAATGGGTTTCTATAGGAAAGAGAAGTATTTTAATCTTTTTGATATTTCAGATCTCCTGTAATAAATTTCGGGTCGTTGGATGCTATTGAATACAGAAACCAACCTAATTATTCTCGATCTCTGGAAATGGCAACAGAATCTTCAAAGATGGACAGCAAACAAAGAAATGGATTGTCTGTTATATAAGAGCTCATAATTTAGTTCAATTCGATTAACAATGTAAAAGACGACAAACAATTTAAACAATTTTACAGCAAAAGAAAAAAAAAAAGAATCATTGAGCTATTGTGCTGACATGGATTTAAACAACGAAATCCGATTTACCAAAGACAGACAAGACTTTCCTGTTTATATGCAATAAGACTAAAATCCTTAAGAAGCAAAATATTAAAAGAAATTTTTAATAGTTCAACTCCTCCCTCTCCCGATATACACTGGCTTGATTCAAATCACAAATAAAAATACTGGAGTAATTCCCCATTAACATGAAACTCTCGTAACAACTTACCAGTAAAACAAGTCAGTCAGTAGCCTGAAATATCCACCCAACAGTCGACCTTTCACTCCTTTCAATTCACTATTCAAACTGAAATCCAAAGACGGAACTTATTTTCTATCGATACGTCTTAAAAAAGGTTATAAATATCCATTTCAGTGACGAACATCCCGTGTACGGTGACCACTGCAACCCAGACAGTGATAACCCTGTTTCTTACTAACAACGTCACCACTTATGATTACGAATATCCTGTTTGCAGTGACTTTGGCAAAGGATATATGTATTTCCAAACACATCTTAGGAATCCCCCCACAGAGTTCCTTCCCTGTAATCGACGAGTTATAAAATCAGGAAATATAACTGAACGTACGAAACGAATGTCGTTCTAATTAAAATTAGCCACCGATTAAATGATGTAAACACCTATGATTCAGAATCACCTTTTTTTTTTAGATTACGTCCTCGGAAAGAAGGAAACAATAAATGAAAAAGAAACCTGTCAATGGTGAAATACGAGACTTCTAAACATTAAAACTTTACCAAATATTAAAATTTAAATATCCAAAAGCTACTTAACACCAAAAAAGGTTTTTCACTATTTTTTTATTATTAAAGAATTTAAAAGAATTTTATAAAACGATACTCATATGGAAATTATGAGTCATAAAAAAATTCAATCCGCGAGATTTTTTTGGCCCATCGAAAAAATTATATCAGATTGCTATTGGGAAAAAAACAAAAAAACAAAACACATTTTTACAATTGTAAATAACATTTTTTTTTCTTTTTAATCATTCTGCAATACGCAGTATTATCTTCTCATCGCTATAATTATTTCCTTATAAATAATTATAAATAATAAATAATATGCTTTTACGTTTTTTTTTTAGATAAATAGATGAGGGGTGGCCAAACCCCGGCTCGCGAGCCACATGACTTAGAATGTACGGCTCGCGGAAATGTGTTGGCTAAGCTCCTTATTGCGTCATAATTAATATAAAAGGTAAATTAAAAGTTTTCAACCTTTTATAATTATTTCCAGGCTATAAATTGAGAATCCACTGGATTAAAACATAAGTTTAATATTGATGGTGAGTAAAAGCATTTAAGAATTTAAATCCTAATTTTAATGCTAGATATGAATGAGAGATTAAAGAAATTTCGGATCAGTAATTGTTCTTAGATGTTATCGTATTTAAATCGCCCAATTTAGTTAAAAACGATAATCAGTCAAATATACTGTACACATGTCTGTGTATGTGTGTAGTTTTCTAATTATGAAAGTAATGCAAAATAACAGTTTAAAAATTTATATATAGGTCTATAAATAAATATTACGTACTTAATATTTATTTAAAATGTGCAAATAACAATAAAAAACGTGTGTGTTATATTCATGTCTTCTGGCTTTCAAACATCTGAGATATGTCGGATGTACGTTAACAAAGTTTGTCCACCTCTGATATATAGTTTTCCTACGTTTTCAATGTATCACGTTTTTTTGGGGGGCAGAGAAATTAAAAAATAAAAAAGTTTCCCTTCTCATGAATATGGTTTCAAATTAAACTGCTAAAGTTTTTAATCACAGTAGGCAATGTACCCTTACAAATGATTTCCTTTTAAGGCTAATACTGCATTTCTCATAAAATCCCATACGATTTCAAAATAGCGGCATTTCACTTCAACACTAGTAATAAACCAACTGACCTGTACAACAGTAATGAAATGTTCCTTGAATGCAATATTCCCTATTTCAGTCCAGAACATTAGCTCCTATTGCACTTTTTCTTTTTCCGAAGAGGATGAAGCAAAGTTGCGAGACTAATTTCCTTAACTTCTCGTGAAAATTAATGTGATCCTTGTTAAATGAGGTTAAGCTAATTTGTTTTTTTTTTCCTACTTTCTTAAAGGAAAGTGAAGAAATATGAAACTCAAAAGGAAAAAAAAAAAAGAGCCAGGACCGTTGTAATCGGACTGAAGCGGAAAATATGGGTGAAACATGTTGGTCAGGACTGAAACCTTCCACCCTTTCTGCAGACCACGTTCAGTCGTCTCTGAGGTTGGGGATCTGGGCCAATGACACGTCCCGGCACAGACTGAAGGTTGTTGTTTCGATGAGATCTTCTCCACTTTCACTGGAGACCGTGAAATTGAAGTCGCTGCCTTCTCAAACACAGAATGACCCTTTTATATTCCACCAAGGATAGAGTTCATTTTTTTTAATCTCTCTCCCCCTCCCGTTTCTTTCATTAATGAACTTATCATCATCGGTTTCAAGGCGGCCGACTCTGTCCTCTGATACAAGCAGGAGGTTATCAAATATAACGATGTTGAGCCTTTGGACAATGACGTAATTAAGAAAATTAATATTAAAAAAATCTTTAAACGGCAATAACTTCATAGTAAATTCTGAATATAAAGAAGAATTTCGTGAACAACTTAATGCATTTCCTCAAAATGTTGACTTTTGTTTTTTTTCTTAATTTTTCTGAGAGTTAAGTTGTGAGAACAATACAAAGGACAGTCTCCCGTTTGTAAATTATAAACTATTTTGGTCTATTTTTAATATAATGGGATCTCCCAAATTTATGGAGAGCTTCTATTTTCTTCTGTGGGAGTTTTAAAGTTGTCAAGTTTCCGAGATTTTAACATTAGCTCTGTATAGAAGCCGTGGGGCATTACGCGATCGCGACTGGATGGCTGCTCCTACCTTGTTTTTGATCAAAACTCCATTAAATAAGCGAACTAATATTCACTTTGATTCGATTAAAATCCACTTAGTTTTATCCAAATCAAAGTATGCGCGAATTGATAACAAACTGGATTACGACACATTAGTAGATTTCAGAAATTCTTTGATTCACTTTTAATGCCTTTCTATGATAATTTTAGTCTTCTTTAAGCGTAAATTTCTTCATAAATCCACACGGAGAATTTATAAAAAGTACATCTCCTCCTCCATAAATAAGCATGCCAAATTTCAAGAGATTCATTCACTGATTAGTCGACACACATGTCCACAATAATTTTGTAAGCCCGACTTTCTTTCCTGAAAATATGTATAGGATTTTATGTGTAATAGGATTAT
>JAFIDM010000001.1:59469004-59495028 GCA_023159025.1 Thereuonema tuberculata | reverse complement strand
TTACAAGGTACTTAAATCCTACGATTGACATTCTAGAACAGTTGCTTTTATGGTTACTGAGTGATCATCAGCTTCACCAGTCAGACGATAAAGCTTAAAGGTCTCTGACAAGGAGTTCATTAAATTCTTTTGTAATCTATGACCTTCTCGTCGGAGACCTTTCAACTGAATCCACTTGCTAGTCCTGGCCGATGACAACGCAATAAAAGCAAGATACAGTGGAGCACCGTTTATACGTTTCTCGTTTATACGTTTTTTTTTGAATGGTCCCGGCAAAACCCAATGCATATTAACGTTAAATAATTTCATTTATACGTTTTCCTGAAATCACAAATTTCATTTATACGTTTTTTTTAAGAACTCAAGAAGAGAGAAAATGCGCATTTCAACTTCAGATTCCTATCTGCCGATTGTCCAGTCAGAAAAGTGTTAGAAAAGGCACGCAGTCTTCAAAAACCTCTTCCAAGTTTTCAACAAGCTTTGGCGGGTTTTAACAGCATGAAAGAATACCTCATTAGCAGTGAGTTAAATGATAAAGTTAAGATGGCACTTTTAACAGTGCACAATGAACTTTTTTCTGTGCAATACAAAAAAGCCCTACAACCCAAAATAACAAAATATTTTGTAAATGCTGGATGAATATGAATAGTAGTACTAGTTGTACTTTAAATTCGGAATGAGAAGTTTTGTATTACATATCTCTTGTATTTCATTTTCATGTAATATTTTAATTTACCTCTGACTTTTTATTGTTGGTTATTACGAAATTGTTCGTAACTTTTGTGAATTCCGTTTATACGTTTTTTCATTTACACGTTTTTTTTTCTCAGTCCCTTGCAAAACGTATAAACGGTGCTCCACTGTATCTTTTATAAGGATGCCATTTAAGGGTTCATAGGTTTTCGTGATTATGGTTACCATCATGAAAATCATCAAAAAAATTTTATTCCCGTTGATTTCTTCTGGTGAAGCAACATCAAGTGAAAATCTCTATGGGAACAATTAGGCCGGGTAATATCAATTTCCTGTACAAAAAACATTTCCTTTTACTTCAACTATATCATATTATAATTCAGGTCCCAAATAACGACTCGAGCTGAAAGACGCTTTGATATCAAGAGCAGTTGGTCGGCTTTAAAGTGTAAGTTTCACATGGCTAGTAATTATCGCGGAACGATAAATAAACTAACCTTCAAAAATATGTGTTAACAGTCTTGCCACTGTTGCGTAACCATAAGCAAGAGTATTTTGAAATTTGGTATTTTTCATCATCAAACAAACAATTTTATATCTTTTAATCTTTAAAAAAAAAATATCAGCACTTGGTTTTACAGTCGGAAACACCTCCCCCCCCCTTTCGTTTTCAAAAGGTGGAGTTGTTGCTGTTTTGTTTTTCTTTCATATTTGTTGCTGTGCTGAGACGAAAAGGGAGAAAAAAAATCGAATCTAAATTATATTTTGTTATTTAACTCAAATAATTCACAAAATCATTTCAATCTTAAGAATAACTTAAGTCAAAAAGTTCAATGAAATACGAGACCCTTCCTTCTGTTTCTCCAGATGCGAGTAAGAATTCAGACTCTACTGAAATATGGCAAGTTTGGCTTCATCTGTAAACTTTCAAATTCATTAATACGTCACTGGTCGCATATCGCAAAAACTAGCCACACATTAAAAAATGATTTAAAGAAAAACAAAACAAACACAAGACAAAACTTACGAAGTAAAAATGACAAAATACATTTCATATCTGATTATGAGATTTCCTCGTCAATTTTTAAAAATAATTTAGACTATTTATTCAACCAATCTTTTACACAATTCCCACTTTCTGTAATTCTTGGTGAGAGCAGTATTTTTTTTTCTCCCCCATGAACATTACAAAAGTCATTCACTTTGATTTCCCCCATTTAATAATTAACATGCAACCTATCCCACTTATTTTTATACAAGTAACGTATTGTCTTTGTATCCTAGGTTAACTCATGATGTTCAAAACGGAAATGCGTATAGTACACTTACTGTCACTTGATAGATGCAAGGCTTTGTTGAATCAAACATCGGAGAATTATTATTTTGCCGTATTTCGATCCACACAGACTGACAAACACTAGACAAGTTTTGAATTTATATAAAATAAATTGTATTTGCTGTCGCCAAATCGTAAATGTATATACGAAGTTTTTAAACTAGTAAAATTTCCGAACCTATCTACTACGTATTAAATAACCTGAGGAAGGTCTAAATGCAGACGGGGGTGAATGAGTTCGAGCTGATTATCGCTAACTGTAAGATTAAGAACTGGAAGTTGATTTCCAAGAATAGGGAAAAGTGAACGAGGTCCACTGAGGAGGGGAAGGTTCAACCATCGGACCTCCAATTAATAAAAGAACATTTACTTAAGAGAGAAATGACAATTTTACCTGGATCTCGTACATCAAAAGCCCTCTACGACTTTCCAAATATCAACACAATAGATTCATATAATAATATTTAATAGAAATTTAAATAATATTAATACGATTTTAAGTAAATAAAAACTTATCATTTTTGAGGAATTCAAAATGAAGCTTTCTTTCTGACTTAGGCGTATACAGGAGGCCCACCCCCGCCCCTCCCGAAATATATGGAATAGGCCCTTTTCTTTCATGTTTCTTTTTTTTTTGGTTAGATGGCCGTTTGAAGAACTTAGCACATTCCTCTAAACCGAAATTTTGGCTGTTCGAAGATGGCTCCCTAACTTGGCCCATGCCGAAATAAAATCCTATCTTTATACTCCTGCCTAACGCTTGATGATATTACCTGTGTTACGGTTGATTCACATTGTTTTCCATCCTTAGAACCTGAATCTTGTATTTCCATTGTTCTGTATCTTTATTCCATTCCACTTGAACAATCAAATGAGGAAACTTTTACAAAACATGAAAACCATCACCGAAGGGATTTGATCCGCATATCTTTCATCTTGGTTAATTGTCTTTTCTTTTTCTTTCTTAAATTACAACTTCATCGGAAGTTAAGTCGTTTGCAAGCGATATATATTTGTGATAAGTTAAAACAATTCCTTTTCATCAAAAAATCGAATGAATGCAACAAATTCGATAGTAAAAGGAGAAAATTATAAATTGGTTATTCAATTTTCGATTCCCATTTGATAAGACCCAAAAATAGTTTATAGAATAGTTAGTGAACAGTTAAACTACAAAGAAACTTTCAAATTTTCTTGACAATTTCGTTTCTCTACATCCGAAGAGCCGTGCATTACTGAGAATCGTGCGATGGCGATTTTGTTCTTTTTTTGTTCTTGTGATCCTCAATACCCAAAACCAATGTAGATTTCACATTGAAGAACCATTCATCATTGGTATTTCATGCTCTTTTAAGTTAGTTTTAAGTAATTATCACAAACCACAGAAAGGAAGAAATTCAAGTAACAATCAAATTCTCAATACTCTAAATGGTCACGACCAAAAACAAAAGTATGCGTTAATGTAACTTTCCTCCTTAGAAAAAGGTTTGAATTGATATTAATCTTCTCTTCTTTAATTAAACTAAACGGTTGTTATTTGGAAAAGCAATATTTCCTACCTCTTTAACAGGTTATCAAAGATCGTCGAATTTCTTCTGATGTTCGCTTTTTTCATCTGTGGATACGAAACGGTTAAGTCTTTTCTTATTGTATGGCTTTCGTTTTCCCGAGAAAATTAATTATAAGCTTGCGGTAAAATTCCAGTATCACTCCGTCACAGTCGCTCCACTAAGTACTGTATTCAGAATTTCCGAGATAGAATCCCGAGGAGGAAAAATGGGTTCAAAGAGAATGTAATTGAGGACGCCACAAAGGGATTCAAGCAGAAACACAAAGAAATAAGGAATTCCAATGGTTGAGTGATGATGGATTCCAGGGAAGAAATGGATAGAAAGTTCTACGTGACATTCATCAAAACAGGGTCGTAGACATCGTTTATCAACTGATTAGAAGATATTGAGACATAGTGAAAAATGAATCATTTCTGATTAGCAAAATAACAATAATAGATAACATTAAAAAAAAAAAAATATCAACTACAAAGATGATTTAAATTCAATGTAAAACATTCAGTCAGATTTGGTATAATTATGATTACAGTATATACACTGGTGTCTCTTCAACGTCATTTGTGAATGGTCTGTGAGGGATATTTCATGGGTTGGTTTGGGAAAGGCAAGTTCCCATTCACTGTTACTTGATTTATTTGATAACATATAGTAAATTTGTTATGAATATTCAAATGGAAGTAGATTAGTCCAGTGTTTCTAAAAGTTTTCACTGTCAGCTCCTCACTCCCCTCAAAAAAAAAGTATATTCATACTGACGTCAACCTAAGAACTTACAAATAAAACTGCTGAACAAACATAAAAATTACTCCATTTCGTTAAAAAATTAAATATATAAAAAGATAATAATTCTCTGATGAAAAGATACAAGAGAAGCTAATCTAAGAGCTATAAGAAAGTATTATTCATTGTTTTTAACAATGTTTCTCGGTTTTTTTGTTTTTTTTAGCAATTAACTTATGTTTATAAAGAAAATATTTCTTAAATAAATTATTCTGCAAATCCCATTCTCATGCATTCGTCTGCTTTTCTTGAGAAACATTTTTTTTTTTTCTAAATCATGTAAAAAAAGGGAAAAAGGCGTCTTGGTATTGCAGTTATAATATCCACTGAACATTTTACATTCAAATTTTCCGCATTCTTCCAATTTTTCATTAAACGGCAATTTCTTACATAAAAATGGCCTAAATTCAATTACTTTCCATCAAATCAAAATAAGCGTAAACAAAATAGAGTAATGTCATATCAATAGACATCTGACGTCACTGTTCGCTTTTAATGTTGTCTATGGGAATTTTTCATCTTCGCGCACAAATTTCTCCTCAAGGATCCACACGAAAACTTTTCAAATATGTCAGATAGATTGAACAATATATATGGCAATTTTCAAGAAACTTCATTCAATGGTTCGAAACTTAGGGAAACACACTTATTCATTTTTATGAGATTAACATTCCTTTAAAAAAAAATAAAACTACCGGTAACTTATACAAATATTGTATTGTTTTTATTAACAGCTTGAGAAAACAACAAGGAAAAATTCAAATTGTTCAGAATGTTGTGGTGAATATTCAATAGCGAAGATGAAAGAGTGGCCTTTTAGAAGTCATCTTTGTCCATTGAGCTCTGACATCCCAACCCAAAGGTATAATTGGTATTCGTAACCAGCCTTCATTACGGCTTTCCTGTTCGGCCAGAGCTTCAGGGTTGTTTAGTCCTTTGGTACGAAGTTTTAAGAGATGACTCAGATGAGACAACATACCGATATAAAAAGTATAAACAAGATATCATTCAGGTTCTATTTTCAGCTGAATTTATGCAACGTTTTGTCTCTTGCAATCAGTGGGTTTACGATTGTACAGCCTAAATTTAAAACAATGAATTCAGGAATAATGTTAATATTCTTTTTTATTTTAATAAAAACGAAATTAAGTGTACATTAAATTAAGCTTACAAAAAGTATTGCTTCGTCTAATGAACACTCCTTAAAATATTTCACATAGTTCAGGAATCACTGGAAAGTGGATACATGTCATAAATCTTGAAATTTTAATTTTCACTTACAGCTAGTAGTGAAAGTACAATTTTGATGATGATAAGTCTTGTATCTAATTTATCATAAGAAATTAAAAATTATAAGGCTTTTATAATTTTTAATTTATTGTGATTATGTAAACACATGCAGTTTTCCAGTGAGCCATTCATTTGGTTTAAGTTATATTTTTCTTCATGCAGGTTGATATGTTTTTATTATATTAATTCTATTAACTTCTAATATTACGATAATAATTGTTTACCAATTCATTTATACTTAAGAATATTTACATGCATTATTTTATTAGTAATGTACCTTAATAACAAAGAAATTTTTATTTACGGAAAGCTTTATTTTCATGGTTGTGACTTAACAAAATCTAAGGTATGACTTTCCCTCAAAAAAAGTAAGTGTTTGTCAGTCCAAGAAAAACAACAACATAATTTACAAGTCATTATTTCTATGGAAAAATCGCTCAATTTCAATTTTTATGTCCAGATAATATGGGTGATTTTTTTTTTTTTTTTTTTCTTAATGAGGTTGGGAGAAAAATTTTTTTTTGGGCTCTAAAAAAAAAAAAAAAAAAAAAAAAAAATCTGCAAAAGAACAAAACTATTTGGAAGATTATCCCCATAATAATATAAATGAGTCCTAATGCTACCCAAAGACTAAATAGCTTAAGTGTTTTTCTTGCGTCATCCGCCAAGAATTTCCTGTAAGATGACTCACTAGCATAGGGTGGGTTTGCCGAGTATCATTCAACCAGGTATAGGTGGCGCTTCAGTCGTAAACAGTGAAGCATCGAGTGATCTTTAAAAAAAAGCACTTCTACCGTTCAAAGCTGAGACGATCACTGTAATGTCGAATGTTGCCACCAACTGCGTGTAGAAATTGGGTAATTATTTCCACTTGGTCCACAATTAAACGCGCATAAAGAGGCTCGAGTACAATACGTTCACTAAGATATTTGGTCGCCCGTTTGTTTTGCTTGGGAGGTCGACACAGACTTCCTTTGGGAAAAAAACATATTTTGACTCCAAAGCTGACAGACTGTATCCCATTCGCATTAGACAAAGGAAAGAAAAAGAATAATTAGAAATGAAAATGACTCATGTCGTGAGTTTTTTTGTTACATTTACATATCTTTCTGATTAACACTATTTCAAGTGTGTTTTTTTTTAGTAGTGAAGCCTGAGTTTGTGAGGCTACTGTAATTATGGAATTACGTAAAAGAAACGATAAGTGAAGGATTTTAAATATATTTTCTTCGTGGTCCCATAACCATGTCGAATTCCAATTTGAAACTCATCAGTGCATTGCTACGAGGGAAGATACAGTATTAATTAAAATTCTGATTTGTTAGGAGATGGCGGTGGTTTAAATCTACTTCTTTATAGCTAATATATCAAATCAGAATTTATATTTATATATACTGGTATATATGCCAACAAAATTAGTATTTCGAATTATTTTCCTCTAATCTTCATTTTAAATTAATAATTTTACGAAGAAGAAATTGATTATAAGTATTTACAATTGTAATTCTAATAAAACATATTTTAACCTAAAATAGGAATAATTTATATTACAATGAGAAATTTTATAATTATTAGTCCATTATTAAAATTTCCCCAATTCAAAGTTATTGTTATATACTTTTTAGTTCCTAAAAGTGCTGTAAGAAAAATTGTTAAGTAAAAAGTAAATACAGTAATAAATTTTTAAAAGTTATCAGACAATAAAATTAAAACAAATCTTATTTAAATTTATCAACGATATAATCTAATATATATTTGGTAAATCAATGACAACTTTGTTTATTGTTGCGAATATATTTCAAAACTATGACTGTGAAAACTAACAGTGTTACGACGACCAACATCTTGACCAGGGTTTCTCAACCTTTTTTTACTCATGGACCCCCTCATAGCTATTCGATAAAAGAAAAGTTTATTCTATTTTTCACTAATAAAAAGTAAAGGGATTATATTAATAATTAAACAAATAGTGAATGATTATGCTTTATTTTGAATGAAAACTAATTTAACGCAAATAAATTATTCTACAGTTAAAATATGTGATTCAATGAGATCCCTGTGGTTGATGCTGCTCAGCGAGTTTCTTTATATCTGGTTCCATCGATGTTAACGATGGTCGAAGATCACCTCTTTTCACAATGTCAAATCTATTGCGAACTTTTGATAAGTGAGAAACACGACTAAATCCTGATTCAACAAGGTAAGATGATGGAAAAGCAATAACGTAGAGCTGTGCTTTATCCCAGAGTAATGGGTACTTTGTAGCAATATCATTTGTTTTCCATATATTATACTTTCCATCTTTGAATTTTGCACGCATTATTTCATCACTTTGTAATTCAATGAGGGGCTCTTGCAAAGAAATGTCTATATCGGTAACATTAACTTCGAAAGGAATTGTCACCCAAGTTGGTATATCCATCATGAGTAGGTCACTAAATCGAGTTTGCATATCTTCGTGCATATTTTCCAAATATTCGCTATATAATACAAGGTCTTCATCGTGCAAATCGCTGCTAATCGAAGCCAAACAAGGAAACTGTTCAAATGCACAACGCCTGATATTACTTTTGTACAACTGTAATTTTCTCCGAAAAGCAGTTTCAGCACCTTTACTTGATATGAGATCAGAATCTTTTCCTTCGAGCTGTTTATTAAGTAAATTTAATTTTTCAAATATATCTGATAAGTACTAACCGATGGTTGAGTAGATAGGTGAAAAAGAAATATAAAATAAATAAAGTTAGAAAGAATCATTCATATATATATTCTCTACTTATTTCAATATGGGGTAAATTACAGTAAAAATTTTATTTTGAGTAATAACAACCGTTCTGAAGTGGAATTGCCCCCTGGACCACCAAAATGTCACTATGGACCCCCAATTTGTTATTGTTTGCCTGTGAACCCCGAAGAATATTACATGGACCCCAAGGGTCCATGTTGAGAACTCCTAGACGCTACTTTGAGCTCCATCCATTGTTTTGACTTGAATGTTGTTTCTGTGATAACTTCTCTGCATAACTCCAGAAGAGATGGAAAGTCAACGGGAGTAAACAGTAAAACCTCGTTAAGTCGTCACTTAAGGGACCAAACATTTTTGACGACTTAGGCGGAGTGGGAATTTTTGAAAAAATAAAAACCAAAAAAACACTGAAATACAGTATTTTTATGAATTGCTGTAGGATTCGGTGAGAAAAATAAGATTTTCAGAAATCAATACATGCAAATAAATGAGTGGAAATTAAAAAAAAAGAAAAGCACTTTTTATTGTTGCCACTTTTAATCAATCGTTTTAAAAGAAAGGCAATGTCTGTTTTAGAAACGTTCTAGCCAACCATTGCTGCCGCCGAAATCTTCAATGTTCAACTCCTTAGCAATTTCCATGGCTTTTTCTTCGAGAATCACGGCAGAAATCAGCACATTTTGCGACCTGGCATGTTTTAGCCATCGAACTAAAACCTCCTCGATCTCGTCAAACTTCGATTTCCTCATTCTCTTTCTTTTGTCTTTGCAGTCGGCTTCTTCAATTACTTGTTTCGATGAAAAAATATCGCTTAATGTAGTCTTAGGAATATGGTGTTTTTTGGCAAAAGCTGTTTTCGAAACATTTGATTTTTCAAAAAGTGCAATTAAGTCTTTTTGTTTCTTTAAAAGATAACGAGGTAAGTTTTTGTTTCCCTGGCATGTTCAAAACGTAATCGAACCACGAAATTGCAAGAGAAAAAATAGTCCTTATAGCGGGGCTTACTCGCTATGAAATGAAGACACACTCAGGAGCGATCAAGAAAAACATCTACATTTGATAGAGTCGCAGCGAGAAGTGTGCTTTGAATGATTAGCAGCGAGATTCCAAGAACCCAAATCCTCCGAAGGGGTAGGAAAGGAATGAAGTGACAGGCATGGTCGAAAATTCCCCGTAAAGGCTTGGCTTTCTTAAAAGTGAAGGGGCGGGGCTGAAAAGAAAACACGATGGCATGCAAAATGGAGAAGAAAGATGGTTTTGGCCATTTTTGAGGGTGACGAGTTATCCGGAGTAGAATTAAATTTGGTGACGGGTAAAGGAGGGTTATTTTACATTATTATGTACGAGACCTTGTCGGGACCAAAAGAAAACTACGACTTAAACGGAGTGACGACTTAACGAGGTTTTACTGTACATTTCATTCAACTTAAAATTCTGTAACATTACCATTATGGTTATTTAAAAGTTCACCTGGATAATACCGGGTTACATTTGCTAGTAATTATATATTGCTGATTAATTAATTTCATGTTATATCGTAAAATGCAAGATTTCTTTTCTTTTCATCATTTTGACAATACAGGAAAATAAAGTAGTCATTTTTATTGAAATGTAAAAAGCTTAAGAATTATTATCAATTGTTTGTAAAAATGCTGATAAATGTAATAATCATTTACGATAACACTGTAGAGAAAAATAATGAAAAAGAAAACCTTCCGACCTGAAGTAATCATTTCCAGTGCTTTTGAATGTTCATCGAAAAGGATGTTTAGAGAAGTACAGTATAAGCCTTGTAAGATTAAGCAGATCTGACACTGGAAACCATGCTCATTACAAAATAGTTGAAAGGACTGCAACCAATGAAAAGAGAAGGGATTACCATCTTCGTTAAATCGATATCTATTAGCTATATCGAGATTTACATTAACAGATTAGTGTTCAGTGATTGTACATGAGACTGTAGAGACGGTAGAACATTAAGTCGGGTCCTGGGATTCCTAAGTCGTTGTAATCCTGTGCTTTCGGAAATTCTTTTAATCCTTGACTGCTACAATCTCAGTTGTAGCCACAAAACAGTCTGTTCGTAGTGATGAAACTCTTCTAAACGACAGTTTTTATGTCCTACAACTCCTTCCACATCATCATCAACTTTCTCGTCACACAGTCATTTCCACCTCCGCTTGCGACTATTCAGTCTTTCTAAGAACAGCAAGGAATTATTTAAACGATAATGTTACCATATCCTTAGCAATAATGAACTTAAAACCTACTTTTGCAATGAAAATCCAGTGATTCAGTATTTTAAAAAGCATTAGTAATTAAATCCATATTTCTTCCTTAACTCCTTTCTCTTCGTCTTAATGTATTACGATAATAACATTACATCTCTTCTGCATACATATAATATTTATTTAGCTAATTTTCGGAAAGCTATTACACACCTTTCCTTTTTCAAGCTTAAATTTAAAATAAAAACAAAAAAAAACTTCCAAAATAATTAACTTCACTTAAGACGCTTGACATTAAAATGTTATTTTTTTAAATTAAAAATGTGTCCTGAAATTACCTTTAATATAGAAAAAAAAATTCCAATATAACAAATTGAAAACATGAATATAATATCTCATCAAACAGACGGAAAATACACATGTCTAGGTTATTTACATGTCAAAAATAAGTGAAAATAAATATTTTAGTTATACAGAAGAAGTGTAATGTTGTTATCACTGTTTTAATCACCAGATTAAATATTTATTTGAAAAAAAAAAATTAAGTCATTAAATTATTTGAATCAAAAAGTTATTTTAATGTTATTATGGTTTCCAGATTTACGTTGACGAATCCTACTTTCAATTAAGACATTCAGCGACCCCAGAAGAAACTGAATTTCCTTCACGGAGCCGTAATTAAATAAAAGGAAATGTGCTGAAAAGTCTTGAATTAAAATCTCAATAACTTAAACTCCACCCATGCAACGCCTTTTCACTTCAAAATGAACTACAGTAATTACATATATAAATTTTAATTTCATAGTTACGTGAATACCTGAAAGGATGTTTATCTAAAACCAGGTCAGAATTAAAAGTGAAAATAAAAAATCAGATTTTTTTTTCCTCCCTAAGAAGTCGTCCAGTCAGCAAATAAAACAGGTCGCAAAAGCAAACAGATATCTTATTTCTTTTTTTACTTTTAATAAACGATGCCAGATCATGATAAAGAACACGAAAGCTATTCATTCTGTTGTAACAAATAAAACAGAAAATGATTTCTGATGCCGTGGATAGAAAACTTAAATATTAAAAAATGAAAATTATTTTAATTTTAAGTGCATAATTAATCTGTTAAATTATTAACTATTAATTTAACTTTTAGATTAATATATTAAAGTTCTCGGTCCTATACCGCAGGTTTACAGTTAATAAGCATACCTAATGGGACTGATAAACATTAAAAAAAAAAATTATATTATTAACTACTTACAGAAAACTTATTATTAGTTAGGCCTATGTGTTGTTTACTTGTTACATGGTTTATTTATAGAAAAAAGTAATTCTACTGTATTTATTTTAATAATTAAAAAACATTAGTAAAAATATTATATTCACAGAATTAAACAATCAATTCATTAAAAAAAAAATCGTTTTTGTAAATTATCCGTAATTAAAACCTGAAATTAAAATATTGCTGAAATTATCAGAATAAAAAAAAAATGAGTAACTTTTGAAATTCTGAAAAATGTTAATGTAGATCGTTATTTTATATTAATTTCAATAATTTTTAAAGTTCGTTAAATGGATGCTCATATCGTACCGAGCGCTTTGTAAAATAATTTTAGAAGTTATAGAATACTAATAGTAGGCCTATTAATGAATAGTGAATTTACTTTCTTACATTGTATCCTTTAGTTAATAACTCAATAATCAAATCTTTCCGATGCTCGCTAATTCACACACACAACACAGGAAGTTCCTAAACGAACTTGCAGACTACTTTCTGTAAATGTCGCCCCTTCAAAGAAATCATTCCATATAGACTAGATGATATGACGTCATTCTCACACCGTTATTATTATAACTTTAATTTTAAATTTTGAAGAAAATGCTTTAGACTAAAGTTCAATTTCATAGATTCTCTAGTAAATCTACCGAATTATAATTTGAAGCTGGATCTCTTGGATTTCATCTCGCCGCCCTACAGAAATTGTTTTTTTTTCCTTTCTCCGTAAAAGAAGATGATCTCTCATCCAGAAATATGCTTATCAAGTTTCAATGCGATCCGTCCACTGCTTTTAAAGTGCAAATAATGGACACACACAGTCATGATGACCTTAAGGCTTCCTTCCATTGGGGTGGGAGAAGCTAAAACGCTTCTGTTTGCAACCTTTTTTATCCTACTGTAAAGTCAAAAGAAAAATAGTGTTAACTGCTCTTAAGTTATGACTGGTCTCACTTGGGA
Source organism: Thereuonema tuberculata (assembly GCA_023159025.1). Taxonomy (NCBI): domain Eukaryota; kingdom Metazoa; phylum Arthropoda; class Chilopoda; order Scutigeromorpha; family Scutigeridae; genus Thereuonema; species Thereuonema tuberculata. The sequence goes on along the minus strand of JAFIDM010000001.1, from coordinate 59,482,157 downwards.
CGAATTACAGACAATTAAACAAAAGCAAACAATGTGTTATAAATTGTTTGGCCTTTCATATACACGAACATAAAACGGTTTTTAGTTTATGATGATGGGTGGGGAGGGGGCTACATGATGTGAGTCCAGGGCCTCGTAATTGCTTATAGCTGCACTGAATGAACTACATTTGGGCCAAGGCAAAATCATAAGTCACATCGAACAATAAAGGTGCAGAAATAAACTGGAAATAACGTTGTGAAAGCACCCGTACTTGCTTCGATAAGACAATGTTCACGTTTTTAGCCGCGAGGCTGAAGTTTAGCTTTTTGCCTAAAAATAAGCAAAGGTCGAAAAGATGATACACTTTTTGCTTTGAGAGAAACTGGAACAAGTAACTTGATTAAATTGAAAAATCACTGCGAAGGTCTTTTCATACATCAAGGTAGTGCTTTTCAAAATTTAATTAGCCACGTATCTCCATATCTACAGCGACGCTAACAAAAGCAGTGTTCGCAACTGCATAATACTATATTTCCTTTATCAGTTCTTGGATCAGCCGCAAGCAAACGATCGGCACTTCAGAAAACGTTCTTATCTCATTACGTATATCTTTCGTCAGCATTTTCTTAAAGCATATTCATGCTTTAATTATTCAATCTAATAAAAAGCTACTAACGGAATTAAATTAATATTACAAGCAACTCTATATGTGGGTGTTCATGATTGATTTGCAAATGACACATTGCATAAGTTCAATATTAAGCAACAATTATTTCCACCCCATTACCTTCCAATCCCTGTTAATGAACCTCCCTCTACAAACAATAACACTCAAATACCTTGTCATTAATCGTAGGAATGAATTGCACTTCTCAGGCAATGGTGAATAGTTTCTGGAAAAGGAAAAAAGGCAAGCTTAAGCGAACGGCAATTACTGTACGACAATTTAAACTTGACAACTGGCAGCTGCTCGTTATGAACTAAGTAATCTAAAGATAGGAAATATTTACGTAACAGTACGGCTTTCGAATGGAAGGAGGAAGACCGATCGTGTGATTACAATTTCAAAAACAGAAGATAATCAAAGCAACTTTTTAAAAACCGTAAGCATTCGCAAAAGAATACTACGTAAGCAACACAACAGTATATTAAAAGATTCTCAAAATGAAATAAAAGTTATCTTTCGATTAAACAATACCCAAATAAAATAATGAAGTATCATTTGCTTGATTTTTAACCATCACATCATAAGATTTGGTTTATTTTTCTTTTTTTGAAAAACTATGGGAAAAGTAATAATCTTTCCCATAATAATTCGTAGTTTGTCCCAATTTTTTATTTACTTTATTTGATAATGCATTTCGCTTAGTATCAAATGAAATGGAATATCTTCTAACTTCATAGTTCCTGAAAAGATTAAGCAATCGCAGCTTACTAATAATCGATAAGTTTTGAAAAGAACGCTCTTATCATTATTTTTATTTCTTTTCCCAAGACAGTTGAAAGCAGATTTTTTTTTTTAATGATTAATCATTATTTTACGTAATTTTAAAGCCATGAAAACTTTTTATTCCTTTTTTTTAAGTAAAAAAAAAAAAAAAAAAAAGCAAGCTTCATTTGACAACCAGAAAAAAGTAATTAAATCACTCGGCGATATAATATTTCGCATTAAATCTTTTATTATGGGCACTTGAGAAGACTTACATTTTATTAGGTTGAGACAATAAAAATATTTTCAACATTTTATATTTCATAGAACAATTTAATCTTTTATGAGGGATTTTTATCCAATAATAAAAACAATCAAAATGTAAATTGCTTAATAAAGTGAAGAAATACAAGGCTGCACCTTTATTATATATATCCCTGCACGTTAACTTTAAAACTGTAAATTGCTTCTTCGTTTGTAATTCTTTTATTTATTTATATATAGAAAACTATATATATATATATAAAATAAAGGAAAATTTATATACAAATTTAACTTTTATTATTTGTTAAATTATTATCTGTTATTTGCTAAAACCACCCACTGGGGGAAAAAAACAAGAACTTAATATATAAAATTATCAAGTGATATTTTAGTGTTTGGAAATAGCACATATACATATTTTGTTTATTAAATAAATAAGTATATAACTAGAATCATTTATAGTTTGTCATAGCAGCGATGAATTTCCTTTTCTTTTCAATATAAATTAAAAATATTAATCACAATTATCAGAGCAAATTTTCACTTATTGCAATAAGACGTTGATTTTTGTTTTGTTCTCCGTAACATTTATGTCTTAATTATAAGTTTCGGTTTCTTTGTAATCGTATCGTTACTATGTATCAAGAATCTAATTATCGTTACTATGTATCAAAAATCTAACATTAAATTATACCATTCGTTATAAGTTATGAGATAGATACGAGAAAGTAAACAAATTGGCTAAAAGTCAGCCATATTTATTATAAATTCAAATTCACTAGCAGTATTAAATCATTACGAAATGAATGAATAAGGTATACTCGGCTCAACAACAGGATTCCAGACACAAATACGTTGAACTTGTAAATAAACTAAAAACAAAACAAAATTCATATAATTCGAGATTTCTTACTTGTGGGCACTTAAATAAAAATAAGGCAAGATTAAACTGACAGGGAATTTGCACAGAATAGCAGAAACTTCACATTAAATTTCAGCAGACTAGGGTAAGTAATTATTGTGCTGTCGTGATCATTAATGGATGAATACTTTTATCAACTTTAAATCAACGAAGCAAGAATAAAAATTATCTGATGCTATTAGGACTTACAATATATGGAGGATCTGTATAACACCTTTGACGTGCTTCCCTTCAGGCACATATGAACATATTATGTAATGCAACAAATTTGATAAGACACCTCAAAACTAAGATATAAATAAAGAAATTATCTAAAGATTAAAGTTATATTTGCCCGTCTATCTTGTTTGTGTATATAATGTGTATAAGAATAAAAACTACATGAACAACATAGTTTGAATGAAAGGTAATCGTCATAAATGTCTGGTAAAAAAAAATAAAGTTTTTAATTTAAATTAAAAATATTTTATAAATATTTACGTTTATCATCATATCAAAACAACCTAAGAAGTAAATAAAACAAAATAATTGGCACCAATTAAAATATAAAATAAACAGAGGTGCAAAGAATAATATTAATGAATGGTTGAAGACAAACTCAGTTTTAAGTAATAAATGTGTAGGAAATAATGTAATTCAATTTCCTTTTTTTCAAGAAAATATGATTATTTGAACAGATATTTTGCAGACGTTTTCATATCTTTCGAACTCACGAAGGTTTTCATGAAGAATTTCCACAATCTCTTGTTGTTGATGTGGGGTGGGGGAGGAGATCGGGAATAAAAAAAAAAAAGTGGCTTAAGTTAAAAATCTAATCTTTTCACTTTCACTCCCTTGTGGGTGCGGATTAAACAGCGTTCAGTTCAAGTGGCCGACTGCCTTCTCGACGGCCCCGGGCGGTTCGAATTTTCGACCTGACCCAATGTCTCCTGTGGAATTCCAGGATTCCTTCCTCTCTGCCAAATGGCTCCAACTACCCCAAATGTAATTGTCTGTCCACGGCTTTTCGGAAAACACTGGTGCTTCCGCAGCATTCATTCGACGTCAGATTCCGCGCAGCAATGAAAGGAGAAATGTGAATCAACAGGTGCAAGGGTAGCCCGGTCTCGTTCGCAATCGCGGAAGAAGACAATGGGCCTGTGTGGGGTTTGTAGCGCGAACTCTACCGAATGCGATGAAAAACTTTCCCTGCGTGCTTACGCATGAATGCCGCCTCATTTGCTTCGCGGGCGCTAACACGAAACAAAATAAATATGGACGCTGCGAATGAACGACATTTAAAAGAAAGAAAGAAAAAAAGGAAAATAAAGTTATTTACCTGAATGTCGGTGATGACTAGCTTTCGATTTGCACAGCTGTTGAAATTTCTGCGGCAACAGCTTTGAGTAAGTTCGGATTCCAAAACATATCCAAGTTAAACGTCTTTATCCCTTGAGCTCATATCGGATCAAGAAATTTCAGTCGGTTCAGGCGAGGGGTAAGAAGTTGTCTGACTCAAGCCACCTACATCACTTCACGTGAAACGCGCGAAACAGGGGCGTGACTCCCCGAGTCAGATGACTCATCCTACTGACAAAACTTGCAGACTGCATTGCCTGGTTCCTCACTAACCCACGAGAGGGCGATTGTGTCTAAAACACCGGGTTGAACCATTAGTGGTCAAAAAAAAACAAGGAGCATAGAAATTTCGGATCACCTGCGGTTATGTCGCATTTTCCCAGCATTTTTTTTTTTTATTTTATTTTATTTATATATTTTTTTTTCTCATTAGGGTAAAAAAAAGTGATTTTCCTTTTCAATTGGGGTAACTAAAGAAGTCGAAAAACACGAAATCACACACTCACACACACTAATATCGTGGGAAACTTATGGGCAGAAAATGCCGAGGAAAACTTACATACTTACATTTTATGATTAATATACCCCTTCTTTTTATTGACAAAAATAAAATTAAGCACTCTTTTCTCCTCTCACTCTTAAAAGCTGATGCAGTTTAATTCTGTCTAATTTACTAATAAATAACCCTCTTTTTCTGATGAACTTCCCCTTTTTAATAAATACTTTATTTTTAAAGTAAAGCTATAAATACTTTACATATAAAAAAAATATGGTCATCAGAAGCTCCGCAATTATTTGTATGAAAAAACATACTCTATATTCAATAAAATATAAAATAATTAAAAATAAATAAAATATAATATAAAATAATTAAAAATAAATTAAATAATATATAAAATAATTAAAAATAAATTAAATAATATATAAAATAATTTAAAATATATAATACTCGAGTTTTCATTTGATCACGTAAGCACTGAGGGACAATAATCTTGGTCCATTTTTTTAACACATTTATGTATATCTTTTCGAATATTGTTGTTATTTTTTTTAAATTAATAAATAAATTTTTCTCACAATTTTTTATATCTTTTCGAATATTATTGTTGTTATTTTTTAAAATCAATAAAAAAGTTTTTCTCACACAATTTTGTATATCTTTTTGAATACTGTTATTGTTGTTGTTAATAATATTGAAATTATTTGTTTGAATTGTTTCGAAGTTAAATATAAGAAGTTGTTAATTAGTAATGTAAAGTAATTATTATGAAATAATATGTAAAACTTTCTTTGAGTGATAGGTTTCGAATGTTTAGTGGGGACAGAACCTTCTGCTTTAACGAAATCTTGGTAGAATCCTTGCGGTCATTTACAATATACAGTATAAGAAATGTCCTTTTGAAAGTTGAGTCTCTAATTGGAGGCCCACATTTGTATTCCTAGTCTGTATTTGTCTAGATCTTTCTTTCCAAATCCTATTTTCTTTACTAGTAAGAGAAGTTCATTACAGCTTTGTCTCCTCGGAATCTCAGAATTTCGCAGAAAACAGCTGAGGCAGTGGCGTGTCCCATAATTTTCAGGGAGGGGAATAGTTAACTCAAGACAGTTTAAAAATGGGTCAGTTTAAAAATGTAGTACGAAGATCTCTAAATTAGGCTTACAATTCACAAAGTTTTTCAGGTAAATATGTTAATTTAAAACAACTCTTCAAATTATTCTAGCATTTTTTTTTTCCTTTCTTTATTGGGAAAGGGTGAAAATGCAATTTCCTCTTTACGCCTGGATAATCGTAACCCCATAACAAATAAACCATTCAAGTGAATATTTCTGATGTTGGGTCGTATTTACAAGCTTCTCAGAAAAGCACTGCTGTACGTAACGTACTCCCTACGATACGAAGAGCAGATTGTATTTCTTTCTTTTTTACCAAATTTATAGTTATGAGGATTCCGATTTCCTGCAGGTTTCACTTTTATTAATAAAAAAAAGGTCTTTCCCAAATTATGAAGCGCGAGAATGATTTGAGGCTGGAGGCCGACCTTTTTTTTAATTGACTAATAGATGCTGATGTTTTTCTAGGATAGGGACATAATGTTTCAACAATATTTAAAAGGAGGCAAGAGGCCAAAAAGTTCGAGATCGAGGGCACAGTACTGTTTGATTATTTTCAATCAATCCGCAATTGACCGACTCAAACCAGTTTTCAAACCTTAGAAACTGCTGACTTGAGATAATTAGGAAAACTAGAGGAAATTAGCTTTTATTGTTACACAGACTGATAATTCCTAAATTCAATCCCCTCTTACAAGATGAATTCCTTACTTGCATTTTAAATAGTTTTCCTCTTTCTGTTTGTTTTTTATTCATCTATTGACTTATTTATTTTTAAATCAAAGCACTTGATTGCTGCCCAATGTTGGTCAAACCCTTTTCTTGTTATTCGGTTTGTAAAACTGCTGAGAGGGGTGAATACCTACATCTGCATACCAGGAAGTGAGGAGATAAGGGAGTAACAATTTCCAGAAGGGAGTTTGATTCGGCTAAAGTATGTACAGGGTCATGACAGCATCTTGCACGAAGGGATGGGCCAACCTGTCAAACAACTTCGGCGAAGAGTGGACGAAAAGCGTGTGGCCTCAGAATCTGATACGACGATTGAAAAATATACAGGAGAAAGATAAAAAGAGATTCAGTTTCGTGGTCGAGTACTCTCGAAAACATTCATGAATTTTTGATAGACACTTCTCCTCATTTAAAAGCGATCATGTAGCATTTCAAGCAATTTGACCTTTGTTCAGTACAACTGCATCATTACAATATAAAAATAAAATGAATTAAATAAATAATTAAATAAATAAATAAATAAATAAATAAATAAATAAATAAATAAATAAATAAATAAATATTTTTTTTTGTAGACCGCCAAAAAGTCAGATGAAGAAAACATATTAAGCACAACTGGATATTTTTTTCATTAAAAATTATAAAATAAGCAATTTTTATTTTTAATGAAATATTTGAAGTATTTACTTCTGAGTAATACTTTTCTTTTTTTTTAAATAAGAAAAAAAAAATAATAAAATAAAACTTGAATTTGATTTTTTTTTTTCGTAATGACCATACAATTTATGTCGATTTTATAATCAAGCAAAATCAAATGCTAAACAGATAAATTACAACAAAGATAATAAGTAAACAAACGAAATAAACCAAGTAAAATAAAAAACATTAAAAAAAAAAAACACACACACACACACACACACACAAAAAAGAAAATATAAACTGAAAACTCGAATAACTAATAATACGACAGCGATATTAAGTAGATGAAAACTATTCAGATATTAAATAGATGTATGCTCTGTCATTCACTTCTGATGTAAACTTCTATGATGCATTTCTCTCTGAAGGATAAAATTTGTTTTCTAAGTCAAATGTAAGTCTGTAATGTTTATGGGTATGTGACTTAAAGATTAAATGAATAATCGTACTTAATTAAAAGCGTTCATTACTCTATGCAAAATGGTTACCTTTACACAATATGCGGAGTTGATGAACCAAACGAGTAGAGACAAGGCCACTGCAGTCAAATTAAATAAAAGCACAACACATTACGACCTTATATTCAGGAACAATTTGGCCTAAGTTAGCTGTAATTAACCTTGGGCCACTACTGGAACTCTGGGTAGTTCTTTCGAGCTTGTTATCGTCAGCCAGGCTTATAAGAATAATAGTCAACTAACAACTAAAAGTGTACAAACTATCTTCCATTTTCAATTTAACTCAACGAAAAGCTACTAAATTCTATGTTTCAGAATGAAATTTCTCAGAGAATGTTCTCGACAAAATAACAAATAATCATTTTTCAAAAGATATTCAGTAAAACAAATAGTCCTAAAATATTCTAAAAATTTAATAATTTCCATTAAACTTTAAAAACAATAATTTCCTATTGCTTTTTCTTAAACAGGATTAACAGTTCTGATATAAGAATAATTTGGCTGAAAAATTTCAGATCAACCAGAATGGACAACAAAATAAAACTTGCGAAAGGAACTTTAAAAATTTACTGACGCCCCAATTAAAGGCGTGCCTTATTTAGGCATAAGCTGGCCGATAAATTACGCCTGTGCTTCAATGTCAAATTTTAATTAACATTTGTTTTCGATTGTCAATGATTTATCTACAATTCAGGGGGAAAAAAATCTGAAAAGATGTGAAGTTAAAATATTTATGCAATAATTACTTAAATAATGTAAACATAAATACAAATAAAATATTCAGGTTGTTTTGCTGTACATAGCGGTCAGAAGATTGTAATGAACAATGGATTGTCCTATGTATTTTGTTTTCTTAGGTGGAGAGGAGATTATATTAATTTTTATTCAAATTCTTTGCTAAAAATATATTCACATATATTTACATACCCAGCTAGTCTCACACTTATTGCAACGCAGATGTAGTAGAGTCGAATGATCCAAGTGATGAACGAAACTATCCTGCAGAGTTTCTTCAAACTCTCACATTTTCCGGCATGCCACCTCATCAGCTGAGGCGCAAGAAACGATGCGACCTCATCACAATTGCTTCCTTCATAATCTCAGTCCAAAGAAAAGATTCTGTAAAGGCACACGATTGGTCGCTAAGGATTGTCATCGCAATTTAATCAGGGCAGAAATTCTTTCCGAAAGCAACAGAGGTGATATCGTCACTATTCCCAGGATCGATTTCCAAACGATTGATATCAATTTGCAAGTTGAACCGCCGTCCGTTCCCAGTAATGCCCGCATCAAGCCTTCCAATAAACAAATTCATTTATGTTCCTAGCAATGCATTCGTTTCAATTTTCTATCACGCATAGTACTGTATACGACGGGCAAATACTTTTAATATTTATATATATTTCATAGTATCAAGTATTGCTGACAAATTAATGTTCATGGGACTCACATTATCTGCATAATCTTCTTCAATCCCGTTCCCTACGATGACGAAAGATAAAATCATTTCGAGAAATTTAGAAATAATGTTTTTATCTTAATATGTATGGGTTCCAATTTTTAATTTATCTGAAGTTCAGTCCACACATTAAACTTTTTTTAATAATTATCTACTATTTCAAATTGACACCGAAGCGCCATTTTCTACTCGCTAACTTCGAAGACCATTTATTTATGTGAATATTGAAAGCGCTTGGTCTTTCACATTTGATAAAGAATAACTTCAAGTCAAGCCCTAGTATATCTGGGTGCTGTTTTAGTTAAAATCGTGAGTCGGTCTTAAAAAAATTTTTTTGCTTTTTCTATAACACCAGATCGGCAAGTCTGAAACAATGGATATAGTTAAGTTATTACATATACATAGGCCCCCCACATCAAATTCCGGGCCTTCCCCCCCTCCCCCATGTTATGAACAAAATCATAAATTCTTAGCCAAAAATATCGCGAAAATACCACACGATTTCATACTTCTACAGCAGAGGTGGGCAGACTTTTGTAAGGTAAGGGCTACCTCAAATATATAGTCCAAATGCCACCTTAAGGTCACCTTAAGACTAAAAAAAAAAAACGGAATCTCCAAATCGACGACCAAAAAAAAAAAGGAATCTCCAAATCGGCAACCAAAAAAAAAAAAAACGTCTTGCCCCCCCCTGTTCTACACCATAAAAAAACTGGATCCCCGCCGCGCCCCCCGGGTGGGGGGGCCCAATTCCCCCCCCCCCCCCCCCCCACTTGTGCTGACAAGCTGTTGATCATCCATTGCTAAGTTTCACAGTCGCGTAGCTTTCGGGGTATTGAAGTCGAACGAACTTTCTAAAATCTATACTAAAGTGGCTATCAGTAGTGAAGCCATGATCAAGAGAGGAGGTTGCTGTGCACAATATATGTAAATGTGTATAATAATGTTTTAAAGTAAACATTAACAAATAAATGATTATATTAAAAAAAATATATATATTCACTAATTTTTATTAAACAATGGACTTTACTAGACCCATCTATGGACTAGAACAGACGGGCTATTATCGTCCAGATGAGCTCTAGGGTTCGCTTGTCAAATGAATACCTGAATTCTCTCCTGGGGATTAAGGCATTTTGCGAGCTCCGGGAGTGGTTCTAGTAACAGGTGGTGTTGAATGGCCTCTACATCCTATACTGCTTAGCTTCGAATAAGTTGACATGCAGTATATGTTAATTTTTGATCAGTTATGTTCCGACCGAAAGCGATTAATTAAAAATTAAAAAAAAAAAAAGGTCTTATATGCATGCCTTTCTCCCCCTTCCAGTATAATTGGTCTGCTCGAATCTGCGCCCGAAGCCTTCAGATTTCGGGTGCTGATCAGAGAAGCAAATCAATCAATGGCCCCAATTCTTGTATCTCAAAGATTCAAAATCACGCGATATGCAATCGACCTAAAGTGCTCACTCCACAAAGAAGTATTTTCAATTCTTCATTCTATTGATGAATTACTGTAGTTACACAGAAATTTGAACTTTAATAGTCAAGAAGAAAGTAAGTGTTAAAAATAGGGTGGTTTGCTTAGTTTTTTTTGCGGAAGAGAATTAAGCACGGTAACTAATTTGAAGACTGAAGGGATTCACAACAATTGAAACTTCCGTCAGAATCTCGAGTATCGAATTTCAAGAAGTGCTGACCTGGGTTGAACTTCACGTAACTTACGTGAAACGAATTATCTCGGTAGCAATTACATCTGCTGAAGAGACAACCCTACAACAATCTGTCTTGGAAAAAAAAATAATAATATGAATGATAATAAACGAAAATGGCTATGAAATAATAAAAACAAACCAACAAAATATTAATTTTATAATGTTAAATAGTTACTATACATATTCCGAATTCTGTACAACTGATCTTCAAGATTTCAATGGGTGGCGATTAATAAATTGACGTTAGGAACAAAGGAAAAAAAAGTCCTAGTGAAGGACCAACGAATGTCTAGCAAGTTGATTGAACTGTGTTGACAACAGAAGCTGATGATGCTAGCGGAGAATTGAAATTTCTTCCATTTCGGGTTTTGCGCAGAGCACAAGCGATTCTGCTTAAACACAAAAAGTTTGTATTAATAGCACTCACCCTGTCCCAAAATCATATTTAAAACAAGAAGATCGAAAGAACTTAAAACCTACTTTCCTTACAATATTATTCCTTACAATTTCATTTTTTTTTTCCCTTTTGTATTTCTTTTTCTTTGAAGTTGTGAAAAGCGTACGTTTCTATTTAAATTAAAATATCTACTAAATACAAACAGTGAAGTGAAAAAAAAAAAACAGAATTAAATCCGCATTGTTTACTTAGATTACCCAAATCGGATTCATCTTAATCGGATTTAATTTAATCCAATGGATTAGCTAAAAGGGAATTAAAATTAAACAAAAGATTAAACTTGCCAGAAATTAATATAAAGCATAGGGAAATGACACCAAAACAAAAAAAAATATCTGAGCTTTCATCGGTGAGCTCAGATATTTTTTATTTCTGTGTCCTTTCTCTACGCATTATAGGAATTAAAATTCACTGCTTAAAACAAAAACAGTGACATAAGATAGAAATTCCTTGTTTAGATTCCAATGCTTTTCTATGGGAATCTTTTTTTTTTCCCACCTTCTCGTGCTAATTTGTCAGTAAGGATCCTCGTTGTAAAAGTTAAGATAGTCCCTAGTTCTCGAATATGCATACCAATTTTCAAGAAGATTCATCCAGAGGTTCAAAACTGATTGGGAGAGACACACATACAGATTGGATGGGTGTCTAAGTTCCGTATTGAAAGTAGGCTAAAGAACAGTATACAAATGATCGGAAATTTTATTTTTGATAATTTTTTATTACAAACTTTCAATTTTGAATGCCAATTTTAGCCAATTGCCACGTATTTTTGTGTGTGTGTGTGATTACTTTTAAAGAGTACTTCACTGAATACGAATACGGAAAGTTTTTAAAAATTTACAATACTAACACTTCGAATTTTAACAGATGAAAACGCAATACTTCCTTCCCCAGAAAGTAAAATTCTTACGTATGACTATTTTTTTTGAAGCGATTTTAAAATGGGTGGCTTTTAGAAGATTAGCAAAACTGAAGAGGAATTATCTTATTTTCCATGTTTTCAATACGATAATAATTCTAAAAATGTTTATTAAACACCCTGCAAAGTCGAGCCATAATTAAAGATTTTTCCAGATGAAGTTAATAAATTGATTCTCTGCAATTTTATGACCGAAGTAAGATACTGTGAATTTCCTTCGCATGAAATCTGATAGGAAGTCGTAGGCAGAGTTTCAAAGAAGTTTTTGGCGAGTACCTCCTGCTTCCCAATGATGTATCCATTGAATATATTAATAGTAATAATGAATAAGCATTTATGTATTGTGCACTAGTCAAGGTAGTCTCAAAAATTATTAAATTCTTCAATTTGTTTTGCAGTGTCATTAATTGTCCATTTAATTTTAATTACTTTACGCAGGACTTTTTTTTATAAAAAAGAATATTTCTTTTTTAAATAGCTGACAATTTTGTTATAGTAAATAAATTTCTAAAAAAAAAAAAAAAAGCATTCTTATCAGAATTTATCAGTCATTTAAATTGAAATTTGGATGTAATGAAACCTTGTTTTTCACATGAAACACCTAAAACAACTCGGAGCCTGCTTTCGTTGGAGTAATAAAACAAATTAAAATGAAATTTCCATCACGAACTCAATTGCTCACTTTGTTAAATACACTTAATCAAGATCAATTGCTTTTATTCTTTTTTAATTTCTTTTGAAAGTATGCATAAATTTTAAGTCTTTTTTTTTTTTTCCCTACTTATTTTTTAGAGATTGTCATTCCTTTAATTATAAGTTTTGACAAAAATAAGACAAAAATTTAATGTTTGTAAACGATCCACTGTTCGATTGCATTTCAGATTCCTATCTGATGTTTGAGGTTCTATCTAAAGGCACTGATAAACAAACGATAACATCACGAATCCTATCTTGTCAGTAGGATAGCTTAGTGGAAAGGGAATTGTTTTTTGTTTTTATTTTGTTTTTGCAGTTATAAAATAAAAGACAGTGTTTCGTTTAGATACGTGTTTCAATTTTCATGACAAATGCAGACTCACACACACACACATTCTTAACGATCAGTTCCACTCAACTTTCAGAGTATTTATTTATTTATTTATTTATTTATTTATTTATTTATTTATTTATT
>JAFIDM010000001.1:59444499-59468994 GCA_023159025.1 Thereuonema tuberculata | reverse complement strand
ATTTATTTATTTATTTATTTATTTATTTATTTATTTATTTATTTATTCATTCATTCATTTATTTACTTATTTATTTATGTTTTCTTTGCTCTGCCCGATGTCTGAATTAATTAAAATAAACTTGTGAAGTGCTGTCTACTCTCATCTTCCATTCTGTTTTCAATGGGTGAGTTTATCTTGATAACTGGTTCTTTCAGTAGAAGCTGCTGTAGGAGGAAAACAGAAGGTGTATTTCCGGTTCAACAGCAACAAAGCAAAAGGGGCGTTTTGTCTAAGTATCAAAGGAAGATTCAGACTTCACCTGTTATTGTTTTCGGAATCACTTTCTTCTCGAACTGCTTTTTATTCATACGTGATTTATTAATTGACATTTAATATTATTCAGATTGCTTGACAGAATCTGGGATCAGGTTCTTTTAACGAAACTTTCAGTATTCAACATCCTTTAACAGTTAACAAGGATGGCAACGTGTAATAATTGCATCCTGATTAAGACCAAATAATTCGTTAAGTTCGAGGATGAAAAAGACGCCGAACGTTTTCAAAAGACAATCATTAGGTAAATTAGCGTAGTAATCAGGATATCTAAAATCATATAGACAGGCATGCAAATCGATTTCTGTAGCTGATAAAAAAAAAATTAAGATCAATGTTTACGTCGAATTAAAACGTGACGTGCTAATCTTTCAATCAACAATGACATTTTCAAAAACTCCGCTGAATTTAACGAAAGCAAGTATGTTTTGCTGTCTCGTTATTTCCGCATTTGGGAGTTATTTTAAAATATTTAAAAATCATTATAACAGTTGAAATTATTATTTATATTAATTGTTTAATTTCGCTTTAGCAATGACAATTATAAATAATTAAAAAATCTGTATTCAATAATAATAATAAAACATTCTTAAAACTGTTCATTATTTATCTGTTTTATCATGAGAATTATTTTTAAATTTGACGTAGGGAGTTGACGTATGTCTGCGTTTCAATTTTCAATTCGAAAAACTTTAGGATCGACTTATATATCGCACTACACGAAATATATTTCAGAAAGTTTCTTGTTTCACAATATAAATTAAACTGCTACTGCGCCATCAAAGACTACTAAAGAACATGCTTTTATTGCATGTTTTATTTATTATTATTTATATAAATATTGAATATATTTAAATGTTACAAGTTTCCTCTTTTTCTGATTTGCAGACGGAAACTTGCGACCATGAACGATCGAAAACAGTTGCCACCAATTCAAATGATTATTTTAAATGTTATAATGCCGTCTTATAGGTAGCCCGATACAATGTCAACATTTATTAATGGCGGCAAATGTCTCAAAATATAACCTTGAAACTTTCATAGTGGTAGGGCAGTCAACAACTTGATAACGACATGTTTCAGCTCGATACATTGTTTTAGACTTTATCATATGGTCTGATGATTTTCTTTACATTATATCGTAGCCTTCTCTTTACAGCCCAGATTTTACTATAGACATTAAGAGAAATTTACATTTACGTTTCAGATCTTTTTTTGATAAATACATCGGATTTTATTTTAAAGTTAAAGATAAAACTGAAAGCATTTAAAAAAAAAAAAAGTAAACTTCTACATCCCACCGTACATGGATGGATATGAAACGCTAATCAAAACACGGATTCAAACACGGAAGTGCAATGGAAAGTCATTATTACCCTCAATCATAGACTCATTTAGATAAAACTATCATTTATTTATTTTGCATCTGAATTTATTTTTTTAAATGATGGTGTCACCCGAATATCGTTCCAGAATATCATTCAGGTAGTGTGGCCGGACAGTGCGGCGTCGGTGTGATGGCAGCTCGTACTCCGCCTTCCGCTGACGACATTCCTCTGGTCAAGAAAGCCAAGCACGGCAGTGTTCAGGAATGCAAGCAACTCTTTGTGAAGAAAGAAAAAAAAAATACCAACATTAAAGCAGGAAGGGAGGAAGAAAGAACCATTGATACTCTCATTATATAACCTGATGGAGAAAGTCACCACACATGCATCTCGTTTTCCGTGACACTCGCACTTGGAACAGTCAGTCTTTTTTTTTCCCATCTCTTTCAATTTACTTTCCGCGATTCATGTAAAAAAACTAATATTGTTATATAATCCTTTGTATAATAAATAAAAAAAAGAAAGAAACAAGCAATAAAAGACTATGATTAAAAGACTGAGAAAAACACTTGGTACCTTATTAAATGTAAAAACGCATTCTTAGTAGATGTTTACGTACATACATATATATCCCTTCTCGCTGACAATTATATATATATATATATAAAAAAAAACAAAAAAAAACTCTATAAAAATAATCCGGTAGACTAACAGAAACAAGACGATAAATGAGATTGATAAAAAAATTTACTCTAATTAGGATGGCTTTAAAAAATTTTAATGCCATCCTTCTCATCTTTCGCTGAGTTAACGTTTCACTTGGACGAAGTATTTTATTTTGTACTACTTATACAGGGTGTCCGACATCATAGTCCCGCATCATAGGAGATATTTGTTTGTCAACAACAATTAAAACAAAATTATGATATCGCCTAGATGCGGGACTTGTCGGACATAATTTTGTTTTAATTGTTGTTGACAAACAAATGATATCTTCTATGATACGGGACTTGTCGGACACCCTGTATAATAAAGCCAAAAATATTGGAATTTCCTTCGCGTGACGAAGACTGCTTGCACTTAAGACTGCTTGGACATAATTTCCAAGGTGCAAGAATGTTGCTCTTTCGATAGCCAAACATTCAAAGAAAGGGGAAAAAAAAAGAACCCAAACATTACAAACCACCCGCTAGTGGGTTCTTTCTGTGCTGAAAACTCTTCGTTCATGTCAAGCCCTCACTCGTATCTATGTGCAGTCTTTGGTTCCTCCTGGAAAGGGTTACATGGCTTGGCTTCTCTAGAAGAATCCCATAACTTTACCATACACATAAATAGATAAGTAATTCTAACTTATGTGATGAATGGCCTTTATCTTTGCAGTATAACAGTCACGAATATACTGAATACATTGTAGAACAATCAATTGTGAATATTGTGAATTAACAGTAAAGGAAAATTACCTGACAAGAAAATATTCTCTTCAATTAATTGTAGTAATATACATAAGTAGAACATACATCATTTTTATGTTTGTGCCGAAGTTAATGCAACAGTTAACAAATGATGTAACATTATCAAAATCCAGAGGCTGCAGCACGCAGCATAGTATTGTTCAAGACAATAAACAAAATACGAAAGCCAAAACTTTGTTACTTCGAAAAAGATGGTAGATGACGAAAAAAGAATCCTGTACGGAGTAGATCGTATAAATATCAAATAGTTATATTTCTCTCAATGTACATTATGAAGAAATAACAAGTTCATATAAATGGTTCGAATAGTGACACCATTTGAAGATATCTATAAAGCCAAGTCATAGATACCGTCCGAAAAAGTAATATTAGAAGGAAAATCGTTATTCGATGGTTACTAAGCAACGAAGTATAGAATGTTCGAGAACATTGATGGGACGTTTATCTAGTAGCTAAAAGCACGAAACATTTTATCGAAGCAAGAAAAAAGTGAACAGATGTGGAATTATTGGAAAACCTATCTTCAGACTTTAAAAAAGGATTTAAAGGTAACAAATAGAACCATATTTGTTTCACGAAACAGATCCAGAGAAGATTTAATGAAAATATTAGGAGAATTGTTTAATCGTTAATGTTAGAAGCATTTCATTGAATCATTTTAATAACCTTAATATTTCAAGAAGTGATTGTTTATGAAGTTAATGCACAAAAACATATTTTTATAAATAGTTCCTCGCACAATGTCTTAGGAAAAATTATTAATAGTGAGTAATTTAAACATTATGGGAAATTAGGTTTGTTTTTTGTTTTTTTAATAAAGTATTTAATTAGTTTGGTTTGAAAGCATGTTTTTATAAAAACTCAAATCCTTCTCTCCTTTCAAAGTAATGGTTGAAAAAAACTATGAAAAAATCTCTAAAATTTTATTTCGACGGGGAAGTAGAGCACTGAGTCTTATAATCCTAAAAGTTTCCGGTGAGGATCGTTTTTTAATATTACGATACAGATTCATTTCGAATTAAACAATTCAGAGCATTTTCCTAAATGCACGTCCGGGGAAAAAAAAAAAAAAAAAATACCAGTTGTATAGGAAATAAAAAAATTTTAAATTTCAAAATTTTCGAAGGCATTTCAGAGGCCTCTCCTTTGGCCACCCCCGACTGTGTAAGCAATGGGTCGGAAAAAAGTGCTTGAAGCTAATGGAGTAGCAAATGATGTGAGATGAATTAAAAAATTCTAAAATTCGATTTAGGTAAAAATTTCAGCTTATTAGTGTTCTTTTTTTATATTCGTCCCCCCTCTTCCCCTCCAAAAAAAAAAGAAAGAAAAAGAAATGTAATTCAACTGTAATTAAAATCTCATTAAATCTTTTTCGCGGTGTTTGTTCTTAAGCTGCTTCAAAGTTAAGATGGTTTAAGATGATTAGTGGTCGGAACCGGGCGCTGATCAATCGGATTGTAAGGGAGAGGACGTGCAGAGATAGACTGATTACCACCCACTGAATAATCACTCGGTCATCTATGGTCCCGTGTCCTCTTGTTTTCGCCCATCCTTTTTCCCCTTTCAATTCCCTCGGTAGGGTACTTTTCTTCTATACACTCGTACAGAACACTTCTAAAAGCTATGTGTATAATTGGTCTCAGGAATGTGTTTGATGAAGCCGACTGCCTCCTTATCAACACACCTGAAAACCGTAACGTCTTAAAGTAATAGAATTCATTATTGCTTAGCAGTCTACATAATTTACATTGATATTCATTTAATTTTGAAATTAATTGTATATGATGGAAATGTAATATAGCTGTGTTAAATACTTCTGTCTATGGGCAGCTTAGCCACAGCTGCTTTTGCGCCATTAAAACCCATCTGTCTATGGAAACATTAAAACAGTACTTGACTTGTACTGGTTTAGTGATGTAGTAGATAGTAATGATACTAAAACAACAAATATCTTCATATTTTATACTTTCTTGGAAGACTTAAGAGAAATTTTTCAAATAATTTGATTTTTTTTTAAAGAGCAAGATGGAGAAATGTTAGATAGATTTTAAAAAAGTTAATTTAATCTCAAATATTAAAGGAAAATCATAGTTACAATCGGCAATTGTAGTTTCTTTCAAGTATTTATAACTTTTTATAGCCACCTTTATATGTATACTTATTACTGTAAACATTATTTGTTTTTTTTGTGTGTGTGTGTTTTTTTTAAGTGATAATTCAACCTAGTGAAAACAAGCTATATCTAAACATTATTCTATGTTTTCCTCGAAATGCTTAACATGCCCAAACATGCCAGGCAGCGATATGTATCTGTTAGACACGTGACCCAATATTTAAGCAAGGTGATTTTCAAAAAAAAAAAAAAACACAAAATCTTTCAAAGCACAGCAGTTCTAAATTTCTAGAGCTCTGATCAGGTGATCACTTACTAGATATGACCGTAAATTTTCTACTTCCAAGGACTAGTTTTAATTCAAGCTTATGACTGTCTTTTAGAATCATCAATCTGTAAAAGTAATGTACTCTTTATAAATAGACTAAAGCAATATATTAAATACAACATCAGTCAATAGTCAAATCATGATAAGTGTAGCAATAGAGTAGTGAAGATCTGATCAACGATTACACTGAACAAGGGATGCATTTTTATGTAAAAAAAGTTTGTATTTTTACCATACTTATATTTATGTATTAAAAATTTTGTTCAGAGAATATGCATTAACCGTGACAAAATTTTGACGTTAGATACTGGGTTTTTATTCAATAACTTTTTCTTATAAACAATCATTTACTAGAGCTAATGAAGGGATTATGATTCCAGAATCTTCTCTGCCACTGGGAGAAAATATCTTGCAGCCATAGGCGGAAGTAGGGGGGGGGGAGGCAATAAATCGGACTCACAACTGAAGTACCTAGAAACCGCCATTACACCCAACCACTAAGCTTATCAATCACTCTTAATCAACAGTATTTATTCTAAGAAACCGAAAGTTTAATGGAAGGTTGAGGATATCCGTTATCTGTTTCCATTTCATTTTAGTAAATACAAATATTAAACTTGTACAAACTGAACTGATAACGTAAATTTGATAAAGCTTGATAAAAATAAAACGGCTATTTACTAAAGGAATTTTTATCGCTGTATTCGGAAATTCGCATTAGTTATTTTTTTCCTTCTCTTTTCTATTATTATTAGTTTACTTATCAATATATGTAAGTCACACGAGACAGCAGCCATGAATTAGGGTATTTTCGGAGCAAATGGAACAGACAACTTTAATTCACTTATTGTCTCTATTTTAAATACGTATAATTAAAAAAAAAAAAAAATAGTCCTATTATAAACATTATGAAATGCTAAAACGGGTTACAATGGTTCTAGCCGTTCAACCAAAAAAAAGGCAAAACTCCGAACGGCGGTCCCAAATTATATAAACCTTTTTAATGACGGATAACAGTATGACTGTGAAGGATAACACATAGTCAGAGATATTACACATCAAATCATATAGTTTTCGCTCAACATATTTACAAAAAAAATATATATTGTCCGAATATGTGCGACTTATGACTAAAGCCTTATTACTCTTGGTGCTTGCGGTCTACGAGCCATGGCACGTTTAAAGTGATTTTTAAGCAACAATACACAATGTTTCATTAATAACAACAATAACGATGCCATTACACTTGACACAATGTTTCATTAATAAGACAAATGTTTCATGAACAACAACGTTGGGACCGCGTTCGGAGGTTATCATAATTTGGACCGCCATCATAATTTGGAACCGCCGTTCGGAGTTTTGCCAAAAAAAATTATATCCCTTTTTTCCAAATGGGAAGGGTAGAGGGTTAAAAATAAAACGATGGTTTGTGCAACCTATAAAAGATCTGAATTTGCTATTTTCGAATGCAACAAGGAAGGGGCTACAAATCGCCTCCCCTCTCGATACGCTAATAGCCAGGATCAAGAGAAAGCAATTAGCAAAACTTTTTATAAAAGATAGGAGGTGGTAATAAGGCCCATCTTCAAAAAATGAGGTAATCGATGTATTACTGAATTGATACCCTACGGTCTATCGAAGGCTACGGTCTATCGCTACGTGGAAAACCAGAACTGCAACCAGACGGGAAGAATCACTACCAAAGAACAAAAGGAAAATACGAAAATTATCGTTTGAGCTTTATTACCGCCTCCATACAATACTGTTGGATTCAGAAATAAACGGAGATAATTGTAAATTTAAATTTTTATCCTGCAACTTTGCAGAAGAAATGGAAAAATTTTAATTCTACACCAACATCCCATTTTGATTAACTGAATTATTTTTTAATTTTATTTCTTTTTCTCTGAACAATGTAACTATAGTTAGTGATAGAAAGCCGACCTCAAATAGCCAAAAAAAAAAAAAAAAAAAAAAAAAAAAAGGCCGTTTTCAAAATTTTAAGAGGGACGTCGCATGAAGGATGTCCTGTGTCAACATTTCACAAACGCTAGAGTAATTACTCGTGCATTTCCCATGAATTGGCCTCTGAGGTCCCCTGATCTGAATCCTTGCGATTTCTGGTTGTGGGGCTACCTGAAAAGCATTGTGTATCAAGGACATGTTCCTGACATTCTTACCTAAAAAGATCAAATGTCAGACGAATAAATGCCGATATGCTGCGAGCTACTGTCGAAAACCTCGTGTACCGCATGCAATTAGTGGAACATCAGGCTGGTGGTCACCTTGAGCCAAATTTGTAGGTTGCTATAATAAACGTTTTTCATTGGTATTTGGTGTGTTGTTATTTACTGTTTCCATTGGCAGTTATGTATTCTTTCTTCACACATTATGCGCTTGCAGCGCCAGAATTTCCCCTATCGGCGTTGTTTGATACTATTTTTTTTTTCTTGACAAATCGAAACCTCATACTTTAATGTGTATGGTGGCCAAATTTTGTTCTAGTTCGTCCAGTACATAACATGCTACAGGGCTCCGAACATCTGTTATTTCTTGATCACCCGGTACGTAAAACAGGACAAGAATGCAATTTTATGTTGATACAGTGTACTCTCTCTATCTGAACACACACTAATGTGAACACCCCGGTATTATGAACACATTACGACGGTCCCAGCGAAACTCCATAGACTTAACATAAGATGAACTCTGTATTCTGAACACCCCAGTATTACGAACGCTACTTTTGATCCCCATTCTACCTTTACCTCTCTGTAAACTGAACGTGTGTTTGC
The DNA here is from genome assembly GCA_023159025.1 of Thereuonema tuberculata. NCBI lineage: Eukaryota > Metazoa > Arthropoda > Chilopoda > Scutigeromorpha > Scutigeridae > Thereuonema > Thereuonema tuberculata. The sequence continues at coordinate 59,460,643 of JAFIDM010000001.1, read as the reverse complement.
AATCGGAATTCGGGGAATTCCCCTAGCATGGAAATTCGGAGAAATGTCCCCCCCCCCCCACTGACAGATAAAGACACATTAGGTGTTAGAGGGAGTAGTCAAATAGTATAATTATGTAATTTTATTGTATGTTTCATAAAACTTTTTTAATTAAAAAAAATGAGATGGTAAAGTACAGGTCCGATTTAATTTGGTTTGACATTGCAGGAACCGCCAAATCTAAATTCACCATCTCCATCTCGGTAACTGGCATGGCTAACCAGTCTAAGTATTCTACAATAATAATAATAAATAATAAAATCCATCGTTCCAATCAGGAACATAGGTCGTTTACAAATCGTTTCCAACCAGCACAATCTTTAGCAAGCACTCTAAGTTCATTCCAACTTTTATTTCCAGACTCCTTAATTGTAGTCCGTCTCCAGGAAGTGCGAGGTCTCCTCTTTTCCTACTACCTGTGGGTTCCACTGTAGGGCTATTTTACAAGGTTCACAATCAACTTTATTCTATACAGTATATAAACTCACTATGCACATGCATTTCCTAATGAACACCCCCATAATCTGAACACTTTTGGTCGCTCCCATGAGTGTTCAGAATAGAGAGAGTGCACTGTATATATACTCATGGACAGAAAAATTAGCGCACCAAGAAATAATTGCGGGATCGTAACGAAACTTGCAAGGAAGGTACATGTCGGGGAGATATGCAAATGATTAGAAATGCAGCGTGATTGCGCATTACGTATAGTCGGTAGAGGGCGTTGAACAGCGTACTCTGTGGAGTATAAAACAGGTAACCAAAGCGTGTTTGAGTGTGCTGAAGCATTTACAAAGGAAGAGCTGAGGTAGACATGCCATTACGCCGTGTTCGAAGACAGTATACGCAGTTTTCGCAGTTTGAGAGAGGGAGAATCGTCGGGATGATGGAAGCTGGGTGGTCAGCTAGGCGTGTAGCTCGTCAATTAGGCCGCTGTGATTGTGTTGTAAGGAGGTGTTGGGACCAGGGGACCCGAGAGATGTCATGTACACGAAGACCAGGCTCAGGACGCCCTCGACAGACCAGTCGTCGAGAAGACCGCCACATAGTCAGAAATGCACGCGTACAGCCAACTGCTTCATCGGCCGCCATCCAGGCACAGGTAGCACCTTCACTAGGGGCCTCTGTGTCTTCTCGAACCATACGAAGGCGCCTGGCTGAAGGACAGTTGGTATCGCGGCGCCCATTACGTGTGCTGCCCTTGACGCCCAGCCATCGACGCCTCCGTTTGGAGTTTTGCCGCGCACGAGGAAACTGGTCTGCAGCGGAATGGAACCAGGTCGGCTTTAGCGACGAATCCAGATTCAATCTCGGCAGTGATGACAATCGTGTTCGTGTGTGGAGAGCCCGTGGTGAACGCTTCAATCCTGCCTTTGCTGTACAGCGACACACCGCTCCCACAGCTGGTGTGATGGTATGGGGTGCCATTGCCTACAATACACGGTCACCCCTAGTATTGTTCTGTGGCACCATGACAGCCCAGCGGTATGTTCGTGAAATCCTGCAACCATATGTGTTGCCCCTCATGCAACGGCTCCCAGGAGCCATTTTTCATCAAGACAATGCTCGGCCTCATACGGCAAGGGTGTCACAAGACTGTCTCCGGACTGTTACTACCCTTCCTTGGCCTGCCCGATCCCCAGATTTGTCTCCAATCGAGCATATCTGGGATCATTTGGGACGACGAGTTGGGCATCCCACGAGTTTGAACGAACTAGAGGCAAGGTTACAGCAAATATGGAACGAAATGTCTCAAGACATCATACAGAACTTGTATGACTCAATGCCCGATCTTATCGCATCGTGCATTCGCGCTAGAGGGGGTCCAACGAAGTATTAACTCCTCCGTTCTTTTGCCTTTTTCTCTGAAATAAATTATCCTTTTTCTTTGATTTTCTAATCATTTACTTATATCAAAGTAGTCATTACGTATGTAAATTTTCGTTTCATTTTGACGACTCCTTCTTGGTGCGCTAATTTTTTTGTCCATGAGTGTATATATATGTGTGTGTGTGTGTGTGTGATCATCTGTTCGTTTAAGATTAGGTATTTCCTAAATACTTATTAATTTTGCCAGTAAAGTTTCCTAAGAAACGAGAAAGTACCTCACTTTAAATTTAGTATACTGTATTTTGTACTAAAACTGAGGCAGACAGAATCAGAAAAAAAAAATCTGATGTTTAATCTGTTTTATCTTTTCTTACTGTCTATCTTACATGAATAAATAGAAAACATTAAATTTCAATCAACGCAACAGAATTGAGAAATAAAAGAACTTGTAGCAGATTTATTTAAGAATTTATAAATATTAAACAGTGACTCAAAAGTATTTTGTACATGTTTGTAACTCTTTTAAGTGTTCGATTACAACGTGAAAAAGCTTCATCTGTATAAATCTGCAATATTTAAATTCGATACTGGCATTAATGAATAGAAATTAAAAAAGTATAATAATTTTACCGTAATTCGTAATGTTATAGGGAAAAATAGATCAATAAAAGAGAATTTAATGCTCTTGTCTAAATATTATTTATTATTTACAGCACATTTATTTATACATATAGTACATCTTCGGAGACCCTAATGTCCTTCCCTCAATATACTTTCAGTATATATTTAATGAAAGTACGAGGGTGGTTTGATAACTTCTCGGAACGGAATAGAAAAAATGTAATTACGTCACTGAAACTTTTTTATTTTTCAATGTAGTCTTGTAGATTAATGCACTTTGTCCAGCGATGTTCCAATGCTTTGATCCCATCTCGAAAATGAGATTCCTCAAGGCCTGCAAAATACCCGTCAACTTCAGCTATCAGTTCTTCTTTTGAAGAGAATCTCCGTCCACCAAGGAAAATTTTCAGCTTTGGGAAGATTGCTAATGTGGCAGTATCATCAGCAAATGTTGCTGTAATTGTGTTTTTTGTTTCAGGAATATCACAAGTATATAACAAGTACAAAATAGGGCCCAGCACACTACCCTGCGGTACTCCCGCATTTATACTTTTTACATCTGAGTAATCTCCTTCATAATTTACCCTAAATATTCTATCTCTAATATATGAGGTTAATATCTGACTATATTGTTTTGGTAAAAATTGCTTCATTTTATATATCAAGCCCTCATGCCAAACTTTGTCAAAGGCCTGAGCTACATCTAAAAATACTGCTGTACAAACTTTCTTTTCTTCAAGTGCTTGTTCAATTTTTTCCACTATTCTGTGTACTTGTTCAATTGTTGAATGTTTATTTCGAAAACCGAACTGATGGCTTGGAATTAAATTTCTATCTTCTATAATCGGTTTTAGTCTTTTAAGTAGCAGTTTTTCGAATAATTTTGATATAACTGGAAGTAATGAAATGGGTCGATATGAAGAAACTTCTGTTAGTAATTTCCCAGGTTTTGGAATCATAATTACTTCCGCTATTTTCCATTGTCTGGGTACATGCTTTAATCTAAAAGCAGCATTGATTAAATAAACTAGTTTAATAATTGCTTTTCTTGGTAATTGTTTTAAAATCTCACCAGTGATAAGATCATATCCTGGGGCCTTTCTTAATTTAATTTGTTCTTTAATGAATGTTTCCACTTCTTTGCATGTTACTGGAGGTATTTCCATTATATCCATTTCTTGATCGATTATTTGATCCAGTTGCATTAGTTCAGTCTCTTTATTTGGTTTGAAGATTTCTTCCAAATATTCTGCAAATAATTGCGCCTTTTCTTTACTTTCTCTAGCCCATATCCCATTTTTCTTCTTTATAGCAGAATTATGCTGTATAGGTCTTTTAACCCCTTTTGTTGCTTTCCATAAAGAGTAATTTGTTTCACTGTCTGGTGTAAGTTCTTTTAGAAATATATTTATTGTTTCATTTTTGATTATTTGAATTTCTCTTGTTAATTGTTTTGTAAGTTTATTAAGTTGTGTTTTATCCTCAGGTTTTCTTGTTTGTTGCCATTTTCTTCTAGCTTTCCTTTTTTCTATTATCAATTCCCTTATTTCTCTGGGATAATTTATCCCCAGTGTTTTCCTTTTCAGTTCTGGAGTATTATTCCAAGCAGCTTGCTGTATATTATCTGTTAGATTTTCCACTTCCTTTTCTAAATCATTTATATTTTTTAAAGATACTTTTAATTGTATCTTTTCCTCTAGTTCTATTCTAAAGTTTACCCAAAATAACTTTGAAAAGGCAGCAGAAAAGGTACAAGCTGCTCTTGAAAATATAAACAGGTGGACTAAAAAATGGAGAATAAGGCTTAATGAAAATAAATCGGTACATATAAATTTTACATATAAAAAGAATAAAGTAATCCCGTTGGAAATGAATGGACAAAAAATACCTTTTGTGAATGAGGCTAAATATTTGGGTATGAATCTTGATGCCAAACTAAGATGGAAGACACATATTAAAAAAAAGAAAGAAGAATTGGAAATTAAATATAGGAAACTATTGGCTGATTGGACGAACATCACAATTGACAGTAGAGAATAAACTTTTATTATATAAACAGATTCTGAAACCAATTTGGTTGTATGGAGCACAGATGTGGGGTTGCTCTAAAAAGAGTAATATTCAAATAATACAAAGATTTCAAAATAAAGTGTTAAGAAACATAGTTAATGCTCCCTGGTATATAAGAAACTCTGATTTACACAGGGATTTGAAGATGGAATGTGTAGCTGAGGAAATAAAAAAATGGCCCAAAAGCATAAAATAAGATTACAGCACCATCCAAATAGAGAAGCATCTGAGCTATTGAAGAATAAGACAATTAAAAGAAGATTGAAAAGGACTAAATTATAATTATTGGATTTATGTGGGAGCAGTAGTAAACAGAATTAATAAGATATGTCAATGGACAGATTCTTACAACCAGATAATAATAAAATAGACTATAATATAATTTAAGTAATAAACTAGATTAATAGCTATTGGTTAGTCTTAGACTAGGTATAGCAATAAAAAAAAAAAAAAAAGCTTTGGGAAGAGATCGAAGTCTGACGGAGCCATATCAGGCGAATATGGCGGGTGGAGCAACAATTCATATCTTAATGCGTGTAATTTTGCCATGGCGACGGCACATGTGTACGGGCGTGCATTGTCTTGATGGAAGATCACTTTCTTCTTTGCTAAACCTGGCCTTTTTTCGCGTATCTTTTGTTGTAATTGGTCCAGGAGGTTAGCATAGTATATTGAAGGAAGGACTTAGGGTCTCCGAAGGTGTATTTATAAAAAATGTGCTGAAAATGTTTTTAAAAATAATATTATTTAGACAAGGTCATTAAATTCTCTTTTATTGATCTATTTTTCCCTATAATATTACGAATTATGGTAAAATTATCCATTTTATCACAAAAAAATTCAATTTCTTTTTTATTATTTTCAACTTTGAATTGTAATTTTTCTTTATTAGCTCTTAAGTTCTCGAATATTCGAATTCCTGAATAATAAGCGCCTAAAAAGATCGAAGCTGCTGAAGTTAAAACAATTCAATTGTAATTTCTTATAACAACGATAACAAAATTAAACTTTAAAAACGATAACAAAATGTTCGTAAGAGATTTTTTTTTTTTAAATACAAAGAAATTACAGTCCTGCTAGATTCTACTTCTAGATCCTGTGTGCAGGTGTTGAAGTTACATAATAATAATTGTATTACATTAATAAATTAAATTAACAATAAAAGAGTTGACTAAATCAAGATAAAAAATAACGAAACAAAATATAGAACAATAAAGTTATCCCTACAATTTACAATTTTAGTTAAGACAACAATTTACGCTATCAATGTTTATATTATACATTACAGAAATTTAATGCAGCGGTTTTTATAAGCACTGTCACAGAATTTTATATTTATAGCAAAGAACTGAGGAAATGTGATATTAGAAGTCAAGTTTTCTTCAGTAAAATATTAATTTGATACAAAATGTACGAAGAGAGTAACTGGGATCAATTATTTCTGCTGGCCTGACTGTTTGCTTCGATAATTAGGATCTGGATTCCTCACTGTGGTATTTGAATTAATAATAATTGGAAAATCCAGAAGCAGTTTCAAAAATAGCTAAATTTAATTTTTGTTTAGTCGGATCTTTATTTTGGCTTGCTAATATTTCGATAGCAGTAACTTGGAAGTGTTTGTTGCTTTTTTTTTTCACTTGGATCATGTGTCGATGTTAGCGCTTTTTTTTTTTATTTATTAGTTTTATTCACGGTATTTTCGTAGGTCCTGGAAAATCAATAACCACAAACTTATGTAACAGGGGCCTTGCAGAACTTTATACCGTCACTCTGGTGAAGCTGCTGGTTCAACAAGTGTAGGCCTACTCTTAAATGGAATAGCAATACGAATTAAGTTGCATTAGTTAGTGCGAAGGAAGGATTAATGTAGAGAATTAAGCTTTTACATAGACTCTTTGAATTTGTATTCTTTCTTAAGAAGCCGAATACTGAACGGCCGAATTAGTAAAAAACGTATTTTTTACATTGAGAATATGTGTCTAAAATTTAAATAACTGCTAATAGTTAAGTCAATATATTAAATAGGAAATAGTTATCAAAGGTTTTAATGTTAGATTGGGAAAGAGCTCTTCGTCTATCGGAAGGTTAGGGCATAATTTCACTGATAGGTCGGCGAATCATGATTGTCCAAATGGTCTCGTCGATTAGTCATGACGCTATCACTACTTCCCTCTTGTTATTTTTTTATAAAACTTTCTTTCACTCTTGTGAAATGAAAGGATGTCGTATCGACGTCAAATAGTGGTCACATGGCTCTCAACGGAAGATCACTGTTAGCACAGTACCGCAGGAAAAGCCAGACACTCTTTAAAAGGACCTGCTGACACAGTTTGCTGAACATTGAAAGGCAAATTGTAAATAAAGGTTGGACTTTGAAAAACGAGCTGAATATCGAGGACGAAAAATGTTTAATTCTTAAACACACAAACCATCTTAACAAATATTATAAAATAATGACTTAAAATTGTTCAAAACCAACGTTTTAAATGAAGCTAAAATTTGAAAAAAAAAAAAAAAAAGAAATTCAAGAAATTCTTTAAAGAACTTAAACAACTTTCCTTAAATTGTTGTTCTTATTTTTTTTTAAGTCGTGAAAACTACAAATAAAGAAATTCTGCGTTTACTTGTAAATTATAACATCTGTTGAATACAAACAGTAGCATTTTTTTTTACCGGTGAGACAAATTTAATCCACATTATTTACGTAATTTGTTTAAAATCTAATCATATCAGAGCAGGCATGGATTAGCTATTAAAAGGATGAATAATCATTATTATTCGTCACTTGCGTTTTTCTACAGGAAGTTTTGTCACCTTCACGTGCTAATTTCTGGACACACACACACACAGAGATTTAAATATAAAAGTTCGATCGTAGTTTGTTCTTAAACATGCAGTCAAGTTTCAAGAAGATTCTCAATCCGTTCAAAAATTATTAGGGATAGGCCTACACAAACAAAATGAGTGACTGGATGAGCAGCATTTTCCTAGGAAAATAGACTAAAAAGTTAATAGTTATTAAAAAATTATACTTTTTTTTTCTTTAATACATCTTTCGAAGGTGTTAAATGAAAGAATGTTTTTGCGTTACATTACTAATGCAAAACAAAATAAAACAAAAAACAAGAAGCACACAGTAGGTCACTCTCTTTCGCAAGCTACAAGGTCCCGTACAGCGATTAGTCTACTAATGAGATATTTTTTAAGATTTTGCAATCCTTAGGCAGAGGCTCATTGTCAAAACTTATTAAAATGTTTGATTTAGGAGGCACTGCTACTTTATTACTAACACTAAATATCAATATATTAAAAAAAAAAAAAAAAAAAAGAACCAAAATTAATTATGCAACATCAGTCTTAGAATGAAATTACTAAAAAGCCGTGAAATTCCAACTGTTCATCAGACAATTACCTTTACGTAAATTGTTGGATCATCTCAGTTTGTGCCACAGGATGAAAAACAGAACAATCTTTTTTGAGCTCCCACTTAAATAGGAAAGGCGCGTAAAGTGATAATGCGTAGAGATATTACCAAAAAAAATTGTATAGCTCGTGCTACACATTTTCTGGTGGAACCTCGGGAATTAAATAATTTATATAATCCTCTGGATCTTCAAATTCATCAAGAAATCCCATTAATATCTATTTTTTTTTTTTTTTTTAATTTATCTATTTAATTGTCAATGGCTGAAAGAATGCTAGTGTTTTACTATCTTTTCATCTTCGGTTCGTTTGTTTTCCAATCAAATTTATCACTGTTTGTGGCTTGCTTTCTTAGAAAAATGACAACCATCAAATCACTGCCTGTATCGCTGGATGCAACTTCTTGAAATTTGGAGTACGTTTTTCAGGACTAGATCTAACTTTTACAATTGACATATTTTCGAAGAGTGTCCTCGTCGGCATTCCCATAGAAAAACATTCAAACCAAAACAACGGATTTCTATCACTGTCTTAAACAACATATATTAATGCTTTAGTTAATCCATGAATTTGAGTCTGATTATTTTAAAATTAATCCGATTTAAACAACTGAAGTAAGTAACGAGGACTCAATTAAATTTTTTTTAGCAAATTTATACGGAATGTCTCAGCAGATTTTATAATTTGAAAGGCTTTCGCGTCTATTGTTGTATTCACGACTTAATAATAATTAAAAAAAAAGCTCTAAGTTCTTTCACGAACTTCTTGTTTTATTTTACATCATCAGCAAGATATCTGAATATTTATTATCCAGATATTACTGTTCAAATATTTTAATTGACTAAAATTTAAAACAATCTTAAAAAATGCCTTAAAATACGAATGACAAGAATGAATAAGAAAATAATATTGGGATGCCGTCATTTCGTTGACTACTGGAACATTTATTGTTCAAGCAATTATTTTTTTAAGAAACATTTAGTTTATAGTTAAAGTTTAAAATCATCTATATATATAAAAATGAATGTATCTTTCTTTCTTTCTTTCTTTCTTTGTTCTTTATACACTCCTAGGCCCTTTGACCTATCTGGACCAAACTTTGCAGAATTACTCTTTAGGACACTGCGGAAAAGATAGGCTACCTTAGAACCCGGACCCACCCCTCCAAAGGGGTTGAAAAGGGGTAAAAGCCCTGAAAAACCCAATATCCAACTGGTGGTGAAAATAAGAACTACCGTACACAAATATTGTATAAAGTGAAAAATTCGCTCTCCTATGGGGGGCAGGGACACCACACTTAGGTGGGAGGAAGCCAATACAAAGGCTGAAGTGTCCCACCTTGACCGACACCGGGACCTTATATTTAGGGCCCCTTCTCGGGCCCCCAAGTCAATTGCAAATAAGGAAAAATTCGCTCTCCTATGGGGGCAGGGACACCCCATTTGGGTGGGAGGATGGCGACACATGGGCCTAAGTGTCCCACCCCCGATCGACACCGGGACCTTATATTTAGGGCCCCTTCTCGGGCCCCCCAAGTCAATTGCAAAAAAGGGAAAAATTCGCTCTCCTATTTGGGGCAGGGACACCACACTTGGATGGGAGGAAGCCAACACAAAGGCTGAAGTGTCCCACCCCCGACCGACACCGGGACCTTATATTTAGGGCCATTTCTCGGGCCCCCCAAGTCAATTGCAAATAAGGAAAAATTCGCTTTCCTATGGGAGGCAGGGACACCACATTTGGGTGGGGGGATGCGACACAAGGGCCTAAGTGTCCCACCCCCGATCGACATCGGGACCTTATATTTAGGGCCCTTTCTCGGTCCCCTCCCCAAGTCAATTGCAAAAAGGGAAAACTTCACTATCCTATGTGGGCACGGACACCACACTTGGGTGGGGGGGATGCGACACAAGGGCCTAAGTGTCCCACCGCCGACCAACACCGGGACCTTATATTTAGGGCCCTTTCTCGGCCTCCCCCCAAGTCTATTGTAAAAAGGGAAAACTTCACTCTTCTATGGGGGTAGGGACACCACACTTGGGTGGGGGGATGGCGACACAAGGACCTAAGTGTCCCACCCCCGATCGACACCGGGACCTTACATTTAGGGTCCCTTCTCGGGGCCCCTAAGCCAATTGGAAAAAGAGAAAAATTCGCTCTCCTATGGGGGAAAGGTCCACCACACTTGGGTGGGGATGGCGACACAAGGGCCTAAGTGTCCCACCCCCGATTGACACTGGGACCTTATATTTATGGCCTCTTCTCACGAGCCCTTTCTTTCTTTGAGTGGCATTGCAACGCATGCCGGGTACAGCTAGTATTATATAAATGACACAAATTAACATTTAAAAGTATTTTAGTTAAAAATGTATTTTTTTTTTATAATTTAAATATTACATAGATAATAAGACAACTTCGTGGATTAGGTTCCTTTATATCCTTTTAATAATTAAAATAACAAAATTAATGTTGACAACTTGGATAAGTTTATCACCGAAACATATTCTATTGTTACTGTGCAATTCTTTTTAATTTGTAAATTAGAAGTTTTTGAAAATATTAGTTCGTCATTTTTAAATTATTTATTAAGATGACATTATTAATATTAAAAGAATCAAGTATTTTTAAAACAAGAATAAAAACTTCATTTGGAAATTTTTCAAATATTGATTGATTAATTACCATACTAAATCTTGATACTAAATAAAAAAAAATAATAAACAAAATACTAATTTTATGTTTTTCTGAAGAAACTGGAAATTTATTACGACTTATGTTAATATTTATAATAATTAATAGATCTTTCTAGTTTACAGAAATTTTTCGTTGAAAATCTACCTAAAACAGCAATTTACAGCAACCCATAGCAACGATAGGAATTGAATGAGTTTGGTCTCAGTTAACTGCTTGTTTATTTTGTTTTGTTAGAAAATCAACTTTTTGTCACTTTTGATGAAAAGATTCATTAATTTTTTTATCCATTCAACAACTTAATTTCATAATAAATTTTCTTATAATACCACTAGAATTAAAATTCACTTGAAAATGCAAGACGAAAACAAGCAAGAGAAGGTTCAAAATAGGCCTAATTTGTAACTTATTTTAAAAAAAAATGGCAAATAATATAACAACCAATGTTTAAAATAATTAAAAAAGGGCTTAAAATATGTCTTACCTTACAGTAAATCTTCCGTTTTCTTTTTTTTTTTTTGTCGTAGCCTGATTATAAAGCAATTATGAAAGAATGTGACGAACAAACACAACAACTTGAGCAAATGATGGAAGAAGTTCTGCGAATGAGAGGTAAATAAAAACTTAAATAAAAAATATTAACTAAAATTATTTTATTTCGTTTGAATGCAATGCCATTAATATGCCTTTCTTTTTTATTGTTATTTTTTGATGAAATACGAAAAGAAATAATAATAATTTTATTATCAATTTGACTTCCCCCTCAATAAAAGATATACAAATCTTGAACAATTCTTGAAATTCATCTATTTATTTAATTTTTATTTAATTAAAAATATTTTGCATTTTTCTTAAAAATTAAAAAAAGGAAAAAATATCCATTTTGTATATCAAGTTACTGAAGTAATATATTTAAAATTACGAAATTCGTATGTAGTGACAGTTTTTTAGTTTTCAAACATTTGTAGTTTATTGTTATTATTAAGTGAGCTTTTAAAAACGTTAAAAATCAAAAAACAAACCTATTGGTTACAAATTAGGATGTTGTCTTTTGGTTAGGAAATCACTAAATCGAGAATACTAAACTACATTGTAATTATAAGAATAACACAGGCCAACAGTGGTTTTGGTGCCTGGGTATTTAGAGCTGATTTTAAGTATAACTGAGGTGCTGAATCCAAATATGGCACTAGTTTTTCCTTAGCAGCTCTAGTTTCTGAGATATAAAAATGTTGTGACTTACCTTATGATACTTTCACATGCAGGTGTGTGTGTGGTTTTCTAATAAAAACCCTAGAAATCTAAAGTCTTTTTATATATTTTCAATGAAAATCATATAAAAAATTACAGTAGCACTTTCCTAACTACAGTTACACTTAGTTTTGAAGAAAAGAAAAATCACTGATCAAAGAAAAGTCAGTTAACACTTCTGAAGTTTCATTTGCGTAACTTTTCTTGAATGTACTTTGTTTGAACAATCTCTTTTGAGGTTCCAGCAGTAATCTGCCATCATGTGGGTATTCCACCTTCCTTGATAGCAGTCCTCCATAGTTTTTATTTCCTGGTGAAATCTTTCACCTTGTTCTTCACTTATATCACCTAAATTTTCAGGAAAATGGTCCAAGTGGCTGTGTAGATAGTGAACTTTTATGCTCTTATCACATCCAAGGTTTCAGAAGTTGTTGAGCATCTCATTTACTAGCTCAACATAGTTTTCAGCTTTCCGGTTGCCCAGGAAATTTCTGACAACCTCGACAAATGACATCCATGCTTTCTGCGCAGCCTCATTCATGGACTCCACAAAAGCCTGAGCTATCAATAAATAGGCGCCAATCATTAGGATTATATTCAGGGAGACCCATTTTTTCCAGGAGTCCTCTAGCATCTTGACAGAATACAAGATTTTCTTCTTGGGTGAAAAAGGCTAGCAGATCCTTCTCCCTAGTACGGTAGAAAGTAATTTTTGTTCCTTGTTCCGGTAAGTTCTTGTCATTTAATTTGGAAGCTAGAAGCTCAGATACCAACAGATAGCAGCACAGATGTTAAAAATAAGGGCATTTTAGGAGTTGCTCTAAGAAGCAATGGGATTGAAATGAGTTAGTTTTGTCACACAGTACTTAAGAGGTTTTTCATTACTTTATGAATTTGGCTCATAAAAAATAATATACAATAAGCTGATAGTTTGTCGCAAAAAGAAGATATACGACTGCAGAACAAAGAGAAAACGGCACTTAAATAGTTTATTTATGAATTTATTTAAGTGTACTTTATCGATATCTTATATATATGAATAGTTGAAACAATTCCTCGTAGGGTATGCTGCATCTAAAAAAGTATAGCTGATAAGAGAAAAACTGATTTCATCTTTAGATTCAGCGCCCCAAATATAGTTAAATTCAGTTCAAAGAGCCTAGGCACCAAAAAAAAAAAAATTTTTTTTGTAGACCTGTGTAATTGATTAAACTATTGAACCTTTAACTTAAAAAGAATCTGTTATAAATTTTAATTGAAAAATATCGAATAAAAAAAAATAAAGCAACATCACCAATTCTACATATATACAGTACATCTTTTCCATATTATGATCAACAAATCACGTCTCTTAGGAATCACAAAGTATACAAAGATTAGATTAGAGATACATATTTAAATCTTTGGTTTAGTAAAGTACAAGATCTTTATTAGTATAAAGAGGATATATCAGCTTCCTTCAGTATGTTCAAATTGTACAATTCCTCTATTTCTTCTATTTTCTAAACCTCAGTAATTAGCGTAGAAATCAGTATTTTTTTTATCTTTTTCTAAGCCTGCACCGATATCAAATTAGCAAAAATAACTTGTTTCTTCTTTATTTAATAGCAAAAATAATCAATCAAATTACATAGTCACTCCCAAAAGACTATAATAAGTTGTTGCTTTAGATAAAACTTATCTTTTATTTTTCTTTAGATATTATTTATGAAAGTTTTTATTTGATGAGGTTATATAATTTTCCTTCACTGCAAAAACCTTATCTCATTGAAGCCAATCATTAATAATAATAATAAAAATATGCCGCCATAAAAAATTTCAGCTGCACATTTAAGATTCAATTGTAATTTGTTTTTATTTTACATAAACGAACATAGACCTGCATTAAAAAAATACTTAAATTACATTCAAATAATTTTGCAAATTTTATTTGTGCTCATATAGTTAAAATTTGTTTTCAATATGCTTTTGTTAGGCAAAAGGCAATTTTAATCCATTTTGTTTGTCCACGAAATGTTTTGCTTTTTTTCTAAATAAAATTATATATTGGCCATTCGATAAGAGTTTAATGAGCAAATTGTTTTAAATAATTCTCCTTCAATTAATTCTATTTGAAAAAAAAAAATACAAATAAAATAAGAATTGGAGTTTTCATAAAATATATAAAATATATTTTATTTATTTTAGTAGAAGGCTTTGTAATATCTCTCATCAAAAGTAAAACCTTTATAGCAGAAGAAAAACAATAATCCTCTTATTTCTAAGAATCCCATTACTCTATTTATTTCTATCATTTTCTTTCTTTTTTTTTCTCCGCAGATAGTTATCTGTTTTATTAATTAATCATTTATTTTGATGTAGTATGTTCTTATATTGTTTTAATATTATTCACTTGTATTTCACTTGAAAATGAAGTAAAAATTTTGCTGTGAAACATGTTGTATATAATATTAAATATTTTTTATTAACCCTATTATCTTATGAAGTTCTATATCTAATATTAATGTGTTTCTTTAAATTATTACGTTATTTATTTTAATGGAAGAAAATGACTTCCACTTTTTTCCCCCCTCTTTCCTATTTCATTCATTTATTTTACAACACAACAATGTTTATGCAATGTTGTTCAAATATAAATTGCACTGAATTCTTTAACAGATGATGTGGCAAATGAGCTTTCAACTATTTTTCTCTTTGATTTCTCTGTACTTAGCCAGTGTAATGTTTGCACTGAAGTTTTAATTTCCTTTCAATATTTATTTAATAAAATAATACAAAAAAGCAGCAGCTTAATATTTCATGCACCTTTATTTGAGTTTCAAGCAGTTCTTGAAAAATGAAATTAAATAAAGGGTAGATGCTAAGTCTCAACATGGCAGGTGAATATAATATTCATCGAATGAAAATACTTAGATTAAGTATAAAATGCTTCATATTCACTTAAAATGTCGTCTCCTTATTTTACTTGTAAAACCTCTCAGATTAAGTTTAAATACAACCTTTGTTTGTAAAAAGGCAGTTGAAAATGAACTCTCTGAAAGGGTTTGATAGCTCCTGCAATTTGTATGTATTGTTTTAATTATATTTTTTTAAAAAACTATGCTTGTGTGTAGACTGAATTTTGTCCATGTAAGTTTGAATAGAAAGCTAGGTGCAACCCGTGAAATATTCACGGAAGTAAAACAAATTCCACATTTTTGAAATACCGTGAAATTTTTCAAAAAGACAAGATTGAAAAAGAAGTTCCAAGCTCATTTTTTTTAAAAGGAATAAAATGTATAAACCCTGTTGCATTCGATCTACTTGCTTTTTCCCTTGCTGAGAAAGTCAAATTATTTTTTTTTTTTTTTGCCTTTCATGGGATTCGAACCGAGGATCTCCATCCTCGCAGTCAGGAACTCTAACCACTGGATTACTGCTGGTCTTTAAAATATTCTTTCTCCGCTGGTCTCCGCTCTCTCCATTATGATGACAAACAAACATCCATACTTTTTTTGCTTATTAATAGTATGATTTGGTGAAAATTTCCTAATTCTGTCTGATCTCTCTAAATTTCTCTCTTTATTTGAGATTAAATCTGGTGAGAAAGTATACAGTGAAGTCTCACTTATACGAATATGAGGGGGAACCAAAATTTATTCGTATAAGTGAATTACATATAAGACTATGGGGGTTTCGCCGGGGAATGAGAAATTCTTTGTATAACTGAATGTTTCGTATAAGTGAGACTTCACTGTATTTTGGTTCTAAAGGAAGAGTGGTTCATGATAATTGGATATACTCTTGAGGATGGTGTGCTCGCCGAGTCTAGAGAAGCAGTCCTCAGAAACTTTATCTCCTGAAGGAGGTTTGAAGTACTGGGCTGAAATATTGAGTGGAATACAAAAATCACCAAGACAAGAGTACATCCAATCTTTCAAGTATGATTCTGAAATGCCCAATACAAACCAGACTGTTAGATTACAAGTTAGTTGATTATAAGTTAATGAGTCAATTTATAATTCCCTTTCCAGTGCAATGTGCTTTGATGGATTTGGAGTTGGCCACTGTTTACAATCCCTATGTAGAAGCTGCAAAACAGAAAGCTATCGATGCATGCAAAAAGTGTGAAAGTCATCTGGCAGAACTTGACGCAGAACTTGAGGCAGAACTGAAGACTCGGGAAGAGGCAAAACTGCAGACTCGGGAAGAGGCAGAACTGCAGACTCGGGAAGAGGCA